>CM045564.1:237092-811127 GCA_024721245.1 Mitragyna speciosa
TAAGTCAATGTGACATTTGCAGAGTGACTGTTGAGGATAGCAGCCTAAGGAGACTAGAAATGGGTTCAATGAAGGATAGTGAGGACATTTAATAATAATTTTGTGTGCTGTTTGTGTTTAGGGAAATAGTAAGCAACATAACAGATGTATGGATGAAGCTGCAATTTTGAGCCCATACTTTAGATGTCTGGAAAAATTAATGAGTTTAGATGGCAAGGTGGGATTTTTAAGATAATTTAGATGGCAAAGTGGATTTTACCTTGCCATTTATAACAGATTAACAGGTAACAGTTAGTTTTGATGTTTTCCATCCGTGTTTTACTTCAGTCAAAAGCACAAGGGTGTAAAAAGTAGGTCTGAAAACCATGAGGAAGTAGCATGTAAGAGGTTATCTGAAAACTAAAACACAATTCAAAGACTTCCAAGTTTTCAAATTATTTTGTATTTAAAGAGCAGCTAATGCAACACAACATTTCTAATATCAAGTAAATGAGAGACCACAACAAGGCTAAAGACAAATATAATAATTAGCTATTTCATCCTCAAAGTATAACCTGATTTTGGAGATCAACAACCTCCTTTTGAGCCGCAGCATTCTCGCGTTCACGTCTCCTCAAGTCAGTCTGAAAAGAATTACATAGGCATCAAGATCACCAATGAAAATCCTAATGCTTCCATTAAAAAAATGTCTACAAACCTTTAGTTCTTGGATGTGTCTCTGCAGAATAGTTTGTTCAGACACAGAATGTTGCAATTTTGGTCAAGTGCAGAATACGCCTCAACCAGTCTCTCATGTTCCGCTGCAAAAAAAGCAATGAAACCCGGTGACATAACCAAGACAAGAAAGAAATCAAGCACAAGATTGCATGCATAAGAATGTTTGCATGGATCAAACTGTATCCACAATGCAAAACACTGCCTCAAAGGAAGAAAATAAATAAATCAAAGATGCATATTGCATCCCTATAATAACTGGAGCATTAGCTAGTGCATGCATAGGTAACTATAAGAATTGTACCTAGTCCATATACTTCTTCTCAACAATTCCACTATTCAGCCAACCGAGCCAACTCCCCACCATTACAAACTTCAATTGAAAAGAGCAAGGTATTCAAGCAACTTTATTTTATTTTTCTAGATGCTTTCAGAACCTTATTGAAAAAATGTTCGCACATGAAATCAACAGAATGACCAAACTACTTTTCTAAAACATACCTGACAGTAGTTCGTCAATTAAACATTTACTGGGAAAGGTAATACGATCCAATGAAATTTGTTCATTTCTTTATGGAGTAATAATCTAATGATTGGATTAAGAACTCCAGATATTAACGGTTTGAGACATCCAATGTTGTGAGAAGTGATTTTCATGCTTTAATGCATGTTAACAATATTATCACTAACTAAAATAAGAAGAACGTTAGTTCATCGAAGAAAATATTGAGCTTTTTCTTCCCAAAAATGTCAAATATAAATTAAAACAATGACCTCCAAATCAAAGGGAAAGGGATCACTGTTCCACACAAGCATAAAAGGCAGAAGAACAGAAAGGAAACAAAAGTTTCTTGAGATCAAAGACGTACCTCGCTCATCCAAGATGATACCCGCTTTCTCCTCTATTTCATGAAGTACCTAAAATTTAATATCAGATTCAGATAAGTACAAAAATCAGATAATAATTTAGTTGGTCAAAAATTGACAACGGAACAGAAATCTAGCACCCATGGTAAAAACTATAGAAGGAAGCACTCTGTCAGCGGCACAGGCATAGTACATAAAGCACTCAAAACAGAGAAGAAATGCAGAAAAAGCACTTCAAACGAGGGGACAGTATTTTTTTTTTTTTTTGGGGGGGGGGGGGGGGGGTTTGGAGGGTTGCAAAAAGAGCACATAAACAGGGGAGAAATGCAGAACATGTGAAGGTATACCTATCTATAAATATTTATTTTATTAAACAAACTACATAGAGCACACAGAACAGGGGAATATATATATGTATATATATACATATATATAGAAAGAGAGAGCTTTTACTGAGAGAGAGAGAGAGAGAGAGAGAGAGAGAGAGAGATCTTTTACTGATATCTACATAAATATGTAAATCCACAGGCACATTTTAAGAATGTTCCCAGAGACTATCTTTTCCTTTGACCAGCCTGTCTTTCCTCCAGCTATTTAATGTAATTTGTTTATTTCAATATTCATTATTTTGTATTTTCTTCTCAAAAGTAAAAGTTACATTAAATCGAAAAAGGGACCTATCAGACAATGCAATAGATGTCAAAGAAAGGAAAAGGCGAAATGGAATAGAAATTTGCACTATATAAATGTGAGCAACCATGCCAAACAAGTCAACAAATTTCAAGGCTCCAAATATTTGCCTGAAAAAATAACTTCCAACATATATGCTAGTTGAACAAAAGATATCATTTTCTCAATGATGTCTGATCACATCAATGCAAATCATTCTTGAAATGAAGTCTGACTACATCAAGGCAACTCTCACAAAGGAAGTTAAAACAGAAGGGAAAGTGAATTTATCACATATGATATGAACTGGAAGTTTTTGCAAAATGCTAAGCATACTAACTAGAAAGATGAATTCAAAAACATACTCGCTCCAGAATAGCTTGAGATTGCTTTTTTCCCAATTGCTCATGCCGCAATGCATCGACGGCTTCTTGATATTTGGTGTACAATTGAGCCATCTTAACAGAATATAGAGATATATTACAAAGGATAAACAATGGATAAAGACTCAGAAATGGACTAAAGGCACGGGTTAATTTCTAACTCACACTCCAACCATCTCGAAGAAGTGAAGCTGCTAATGCAGTTCCAGAAACACCGACAGGAATACTTGGCAAAAGCATCCTATCTTCCTCAAGAGTGTTTGTAGCTTCAATCGGGTTCACCCATCTGCAAATAACAGCAAAAATTGAGACCCAAAATGTAGTATATGGCCATTTAGACAAAAACTAAATCACATAATCATCTCCCGAGAACAATGAAGAAAATATCAGTTTACATTATCAAGTTATATCTTGAACATAAAACAGCAATGAACTGATGAAGAAAGCTCAAACGTGCAAAATGGTGTACCATCAAATAAAGCAATGGCTATCCAAAAGCACTGGAAATCATAATGCCAAAAGCATGCAACAGGAGAATGGAGAACTCTATATGTCAGATAATCAGTTTTGGAGATTTCAAATTATTGTTCAACTAAAAGAACCCACAAGTAACCAACATACAGATGAGCTTTATGCAGGCCACAGATTTAAAATACAAATGACGCATGAATAGAATTCAACTTCTCAAAAAATACAAATTCAAATGTACCATATGCAAATTCAAAAGCAATGTTGAATAAAAAATGTGTCATTCAAACAAAAAGCCATTTCAATAATCAGATGAAATTGAACAAAAAACAACCCATAAGCACCTTTATTCCCAGAAAAATCTGCTAGACTTACAATTCAGAAGTAAAATTACTCAGAGGAAGTGGTTCTAGCTTATCCTTTCTCTTAAAATTCTCCAACTCGGCAACACACTTCTCAAATTTTTCCTTCAAACAATCAGCCTCCTAAATATGCAAAAGGAGAAAAGTATGTCAGTAAAACAAGCAATGTCATAGTGTGAATGAGAAAAACAAGCAACAAAATTATTAACCAACTAAAATGACAAAATGAGTCAACCAAATGCAAGCATTAGACAGTTGTAACATGGATGGAGAAGGTGCAACTCAAATTTCATAATTTTATGTGTCAGGATGAAAATCACTACTCCAAAGCATATAGAAGGTCCATAAAAAATTATTGGCTGCTATCTCAGATTCTTTTCCCCACAACTTTCAGTAGCAGTCACCAAAAGGAATCTGAAATATAATGATCATGCTACTTACCTCTAAAAAAATTTAAAAAAAAAACCTTCCAGGTTAAATAGAGGCCAGCTCAGGAAATGAATCAAGACTCACAGTAATATTCATGCTCAAAGGAGAAACTAAACTATTTACATAGGGTGGGTTCATTAGAAGCTTGCATCATAATTGCTTCAAAATTAGTGTCAACACATGTATTGGACTCAAATTATCCCGAGTCTGTTACTTTGACATTAAGTAATGTCAAATGATTAAGGAACAAGAAAAATTGAAATACTAATAAGATAAGATTCAACAAGCAAGTTAACGGGGAACTAAGAAAACACAAAAACTAAACCCATGAAAATCACAAATTGCATGAATTACCCCTACCAACTAAAACACCTAAGACATAATCTAAAAATTCTGAATTCAATACACGACAGATTCATCAACTTATGCAACTAGAGACAGCAAACACAAGCAATCACTAGCAAACCCCCCACAAACCTTACAGACCCAACTGGAACACATTTTAACAAATATTAGACCACTAGAACAAGTTGCACCACTAACAATTGTTAGACCCAACTGGGCACTTTTTAACCCAGAATCAAGTCTTTACCATCCAACATAAAAACTGACCAAATTTGCAAAGCCATTTTCTCCCAAAAAAGTATAGAATGTTTTGCTCAAAATTACTGGCTATCATCTCATTTTTCCCCCTTGTTCAATAACATTCACTGAATGGGTTTGAACTATAAGATAGCCAACCAGTACAACACTTACCTCCAGAGAAGCAAGTCACCTATCAAAGAAGTTTGCAGCATGTTCGATTCAAATTATTATCAACACTAGTATTTGCATTCAAATCATCTACACTCTTACTTTCACATGAATTAATTTATAAGGATTAACAAACCACAAAAATTGAATACTAGAAGAATAAAATCCTAGAAAAATTTTGCTAATTAAATATTGACAAAGAAAATAAATTGCAAGGTATATAAAATACAACCTGTCAGAAATATAACGAGTGAAATAAGAGATTGAGACCCTTCTGTAGTGCTTTGGAATATCATAGCTTGAGATATTCAAAATACCATAGCAACTTAAAATTCACAAATCAGACAACAGACAACTAAAAATTCCAAGTATGAAAAACCTGTAATTCCTACATAATAGAGAATAAATCACAAAGATATATCTGGAAGTGCAATTAGTAGAACATGAAGGAACCTTTGACAGCATATGGATTTCACAATTTGAAATTACAAGTTTTAATAACACTTAATCAACCTGGAGACAAGTCTATGAACACTTCTTGTAGTTCAATAGTGTTGCTCTGTGACAAGTACTCAGAAGACCATCATTACATGTCCCAAATCCCAGTAACCAATGTGAAATATGGTACAAAACCATCCAGAAAGTAGTTGAAGGTACAATAACTATTGACAAGAATTGTTTTCTCATAACATGCAAAGATTAGATAAATTCATTCCTGACAGGGTAGTGGTTCCATTGAAGAATCAAGTAACTCAAATTAATGTTGGATAACAAGCCTCCAGATAAATCACTTCAAACGCAAATTCATTACAAAAAAAAGGAACAGAAAAAAGAAAAAGATAGCACAACAAACCTTCTCAATTTTCTTTCTTAATGATGTTTCGCTCTCAAGCTTCTGCCTATAGTCATCTTCAACTTGACCTAAATGAGTCTGCTCCAATCCAGAGAATTAAAATTAAGAAAAAGAAAAAAAAGAAGAAGAAGAAGAAGAAAAGCTTACTATTTAACAAGCAAGTTGATGAATTTTGATATTTGAATAATGCTTGGAAGCTTAGAACAACGGAGAAGGAAGAGAATTATAGCAAATCAATACACATTTAACACAAAACTCACCTCCAAAGCCTTGACAACTCCCTCAAGCTCTCCAGCCTTTTTGGACCATTCCTCTGAACTCTCCTTATATAGTTCCACAAGCTTTGTCAACTTTACAAGTAGAACACAGTAAAACATACTCATCAATTATATAATTTAAAATCAACATTTAAATTTAACTGCAAGAGCAAACCATATATCAGCTATGCATACATGCTAACAACGTGAAAAAGTAATTGTTAGTTAGCCTAAGCTGGCTGCCCATTGATGAGCTGATGCTAAAAGGAGAAAGAGCAACAAAGGCCATAAACATCAATAACAAACGTGCTATAGAAACTACCCGCTTTTCTGGCATCAAATTTACTTTCATGTGCTACCATGGTGTCCATGTTTAATAGTACATGCTACTGGAGTTCCACAAAAAACTTTCTAGAAAAGCTTTCTAACCTTGCAAACCCCATTCCCGTGTCCTCATTAGTCATCCAAGCACTCTCCAAAAATTATAATCACAAAACTCCACCAACATTATTTTCAACCTGATTCAAAGTCAAAATCAACTCAAACATTTAGGCTACAAGATTTCTTCTTTTCCATTCAGCTCCATGTATGGTCATGTTTTCACCTTATTATCCAGTTAAGTCTACAGAGCATCATATTCTGCATTATCCTTTCTAATCAACTCATTGAATTATCGTTGAGGATAAAACCTTAACTTACCATTACTACACTGTTCAAAGGTTCTAATCTTCAATCGACGCAGCTCCCAATTAAAAACCAAGAGAAGAGGTCAAACCCCTATCTCTCCCACTCCCCAACCCCCTTCCCCATTTTCTCTCACACTAGAACACGCACATGCGCATGCGCACAACCACGGACACGACAAGCATAAAAGTTATATGTGAGGAAAAGGCATTAAAAGCCCCAATTCTCAAACATGAAGGGGAAGAAAAAAATCAATATGCATCTTAATAATTACTTACTGTCGAAATTTCTGAAGAGAACTGCTTTTCAGCGGCAGCAGCTGCATCCTTACCTGAAAGTAGCTCCTTCAAAAGCAAAAATACACATTTACGTGATAAAGCAGACATCTGAGACATAACACAAAGCTCAAAGAGAGATAAATTTCAATGCACCTGCTCTAAGGAGGCTAACTTTGATTCCAACTCTGTTACTCTATCTTTATTCCACTTCAAAGAGCTAGAACTTTCGTTCCATCTTTTCTCCACCTACATCACACGCAAACAAAGTTCCACCAAATTTATTAAGCAGCATTTGCACAGTTAATGCATGAACAATTAATTAAGAATGCTCACATCTACGAGCTTAGCAGACATCTCGGCTTCAAGTTCACCATGTGCTTTCCGCAGCTCAATAAGATTATCAACTTTGGTCTTTAGCTCATCGTTAAGCCATGAGTTATGCCTCTCTACAAGCTCTTTCTCCTGCTCATATTCATAAGCCAAAGAGCAAATATTCAAACTGGAAAATGAAAGAACTTCACAACAGAAAATAAAAAGACAACTGATTATTTAAACGCATTTGCATCATTCTTGAAAACACAATAAAAAGTATCTTAGATATGAGCATGGACAGAGGTCTAAAACAATATGGCAGCCACCATCCGTTAGCATGGCCCAGTTAGTTGTAGTAAAGGGGTGTTTGGTTTAAGGGGAATCAAGGAGGGGAATGGGTATTAGTAATGACACCCATTATTGATGTTTGGAAAACAACTATCACTATCATTCAATCAGAATGGAATTGATTAATTGGGATCTCTATGATTCCTCCTAGAATACTACTCTATCAAACTCATTAACCCTTTTGGAGGAAATGATACCCATTCTATTATTAAACCAAATATGTTAGAAAAATCATTAAGACCTACTCTTATAGTGGGTTTAACGATATCTACAGTGAGGAATTTGAACCAAACGTCTCCTAAGTTAAGCAAAAATATCTGCTATCATATGTTAGCAGATTCATCATAAATTGCATTAGATCAATTTACAACTAATGAAAATAAAAAGTCAAAGAAGAGACATATTCCCTTTTTATGTTCAAGAAGAATATTAATACCCAAAAGAAATAGTCAAATTCAAGTCCTGCCTTACAACAACATCACCTTCCATTGACACAGTCCAAACCATCACAAGCTATATCTAAATCAAGCTCTAGTATAGTTGAATACAAATATACCTCTACCATATCTAACAAATTAAGACAACACGTCAAACTATAATTTATTCAGTTTTGAACGTCAACATTTACAAATACTGAGCCAATGGACCATTGACATTTTTGCTAATTAAACAAATAACTGAAGATGCTCAAATCATGTAAAATTAAAGTAATCCTCAAACTCATTAATTTTTAAAAGATGATGACAATAAGAGAGAATTTACTTTTGCTTATTATTTTTCACAATCCCACTCAAAAGGAAAATTTGGAGAAGGGAAGAAAGACACAATATAGCTAATTCATCTGAACTATATCAAAGGTCAGGCCCATAAAATATGAATCTCATTATCACCTTCCCTGTCTTGACAGATAAGCTGTTAATCAATTCTTGATCCTTAATAGGATCATTCATATCTCTGCCAAGCACGACAACATCACGAACTGAATATATTAGAAAATAAGCAAAAGATGTTTTGCTGTTTCTTTTTTATTTATTTATTTATTTATTTTGGTCGGAGTGGGTGGGGTGGGGTGGGGTTGTGTGGGCCAGGGCGGAATTGACACACCAGAATATACATACAATAGTTTGAGTGGGTTAAGTAGATATTTGATGTACTACAGTTTTCATATTCAAAGTTAAAATTTTGAAAATGGAAAAAAGATTAAACAAGGAAAAAGTCACTCTGTCTCCACAATATAGTTATTTTTATTTGATTCTTTTTAACAAGTGACTCAGGTGCCACCAAATATAAGCGGAACAAAGCCTATGGCACATGCATCAACAACTTACACATAAAAGGTACGTGATGCAGCAGCATTTCAACTTACCTGACAAATACGGGCATAGGAAGCCCGAGATTGTGCGAGCTCAGTCTCCAAGTCACTCAGTCGTGCTTCCTTGGAGGCAGCATTCTCAGTCAAGTTAACCTTTACAACACGGAAACAGCAAGTATCAGTAGTTTACCTATGACTAATCACAAACATGCATAACCTCAAATATATAGCAGTCTCAAATGTGTTAGCAGACGCATTACATAACTTTTTCCACAGTGCAATTTGTTTTGTGTAATAAATTGCCCCATTTAAACTAAATTTCCGACAAAAAGATTACTCAGTGAAATGGCATGGGTGCCACCAAAAATATCATCATTTCATATATGTTGTTTTGCTTTTGGAGGGAGAGGAAACTGATATAAAGCACGTGCCATACTAATTAAAATAGTAGCGCAACAAGAACGTTCTTATCTGTGAATCCAAAACCTAAAAACATAGAAGTTATCCAATAACAGTGAGATATAGAACACGATGCACAAGGGATTCTCCAAATAATAAAATAAAAAACAAAAAAAGAGAGAAAGAAAGAAAGCCATACAATCTTATCAAGATAGCTCTTAATTATCGAATTCTTCTCACTGATCTCTATATCTTTCTGCTCCAGTAACTCCATCAACTGTCTCTTGGATTTATGAAGCTCTGATGCCTCAATTTTCAACCGTTCAATCTCGCCATCCTTGCCAATCTTTTTGTTTTTATAATTTTTTTTGCGGGAGAAGAGAGGATCAAAAACAAATTTCGCGTCAATACAAAGTCGGGCAAAAAAAAGGAAAAGATAAAACATTTGTTAGCCAAGAGATGAAGAATTAGATATTACCGATAGCAGATTAATTTGGTTGTTCTGGGATTGGAGTTGAACGAGTTCGGCGAGACGCTCATCCAAAGAGGTGCTCAGCTGAGAGTGTTTAGACTGAAGGCTGGAGAACTCGTCGGAGAGAGAGACGTACTTCTGCTCGAGGAGAGAGCAAGTCTGCTCGGCGGTAATAGACGCGGCATCAGCTTCGGCTTTCACCGTCTCTAGTTGGTTCATAAGTTCCCGGATGAAAGCGTCCGCCTTCTCCGCCACCAGAGCTGCGTCATGCGAGCAACTCTGGTACTCCTCCGACGACAGGAATAGCGGCATAACAATTTCTCTCCTTCCTCTTTCTTCTACAAATGGCCACTGAAGATTCTGTAGCCTCGTTTTGGATTTCTATAATTAGTTTCTATTTTCTCCTACTCTATGAATGCCTGGGAAATGCCCTAAATTTACAATACTCGTAAGGGGCGATTCGAATTGGAAATACAGAACCGGAACCGGATGGAGAAACTGATCACCAAATACCTTTTTACGGTTAAATATATTGTAATAGCCGGATTTTATTTCTTTTTCACATTTAGCATGTGTATAAGTGGATATCTATATTATTAATTGGTATTTAATCAAAAATAAATAAATATTAGAGCTGATAATCAAACGTAATACCCAACAACCCGTTCAACGGACCCACTAATTTTAAAGAATGGGTTAGGTCAACTATATTATGAGTTTTGATGAATTGGAGTTTTGATGAATTGAGTTAAAAAATTTAACTTATTTATTAGATGAGTTGAGTTTTTTATTTAAGTACTTATCACCCAACTTTACCTCCTCTATCTCCCCCTCTCTCTCTACCCCTCCCTCCATCCGCCCCCTCTTCTGCTACTGCCATGCCATTTCTTCCTTCTATGTTCTTTCTCTCTCTCCCTCTCATTCTCTATTAATGAGACTTTTCCTATATGTTGTAAACAAGATGACCCGTCGACCCTGACTAATTACCTCAAATTTGTGAATGCAATGTATATTTCCTAATAGTTTTGATATTTTTTTGGATTTATGCTTTGGTTGTTTTATCTTGGAATTTTGATAGGACTTCTGAGAATGGTTACTTTGATCAAGACTTCGCTAATTTATGTTTATATTACTCATTTTTTTACTTTTTATAACATGGGTTTTGCTTAATTTTCTTTGTCTATGATGCTAGGTATTTGAAATGTAATGGCCTTTCTTATATTCTGGAAATGATTGTTTGATTATCCCTTGTGGTGGTGGAGATGTGAACTGAATTGACAAAATTTATTTCTGTCAACAATTTTTTCTAGGATGTGGTTAGATAGATATATTTTTGTTGTGTCACTGTGAAATAGGCCTTGCCTTTTTTTTTTTTAATTTGATTGATGAATCTGTTTGCTTTGGAATATCAATTGGGCATTAAGCTTTTCTCCTAATTTTATTTGATCACATATTGTTCAAAAGCTAATCTTATTATTACTGTAGTTGTTGTGCTAGTTTGGCCTAATTATTAACTGTTGTTGATTGTGCTCTTTAGTTTTTTTTTTTTTTGTGGAATTTTTTTCTATGGTTTTATTTTGTGGAGTCAATTATGGGAATGAGGCACAAATCAAGTGATGCACAGTGAAAATATACCCCTAGTTACGCCCTGTATTCAGAGAGTATGCACATGAAATATAATGGTCAACTAATGTATCATTCAACCAAAATTACTTGTAAATTTTGAAAAGTTAAAGTTGCAAGACGTGACAGATTTAAAGATCACTATATACAAGTACTACATTAATTATATCATTTACAAAATAATATAATATTATCACTGATTGTAATGACTGAAGATGCTTTCCATCCCTCATGCACTTAACATGAATAAATTTGAGGAGACTTTTGAATTTGGAATTCCCAGTTCAATTTCATTACTACAAATGCATCAATACATCTATAGGAAGTAAGCATCCTTTTGACACCTTTAGACTTATTTACTGAATGAAATACAAGTTCAGAAATGACACAACAGGTCAAGAGAAAGCAATTTTGGCCTGCATATACAAAATCCAGGTTCTTAGCTTCAATAAAGTTCAATAACTCTCACTAAACATCGATGCAAGATGGAACAGTTTTTAACCTTTGCTGATCATAATAATAATCGCATAAGACATGTTTCATATGCTTCAACTTTTCTAAAATTGCTTAAAGAAAAGTAATTATCAAAATACCTATTAAAATTGTTACATGGTTGCTTCATGCTTCAATAGTCTTAAAAAGTCCAAAGGTTGTTCTGAAAACTACCTAGAACTAGAAGGTTTACTTCTGCGAATCAGCTTGTTCTCAGCTTAAAATATCCAAAAGCCAAGGAACACCGCCTCAAATATAGCTTTTAGAGATGGACTGATTTATAAAACCTATATCAAGGCCCATCGTTGCAATACTATTATAACTGTCAAAACTTAGTCAAAAGAGTACCTTGGCATCTAATCAGCATAAAATTCACATGCAGAAACATAATCTAGTAAACTATTCAAGACTATTAACCAATAATAATAGTCAAATTTTAAATTAAATAAGTTAATGAGACCTAAAAGGCTAATTTACTTATAGAAGACTTTGCATAATGTTAAGCAATTTTTTCAAGCAACTTAAAAGATTCTTGTAATAATTTGTCAAGATAAATTAGTCCAATAGCTTAACATGTTTGCAAAATACCAATCGAGTGTATAATAAGCATGCAAGCATAAATAGTAAAGATTGATACAGTAAGTGGAAAGACACTTACCAGGAGCAATATAACCATATGATCCAGCAAGTTGCAGACATGGACTTGGAGTGAGGCATGTCAATCACTTTTGCCAAACCAAAGTCACCTAACATGTGCTTCAAACTTCTCATCAAGTAGAATATTATTAGAATTTATGTTACGGTGTATGATCTTAGGTTTGCAATCATGATACAGATAAGAAAGAACTTAATAAGGGTAATTATTTATTCCACAATTAGAATCATGTGGATGCTTGATAAGAGTAACTTTCTAAGTTAATGGAATTTTCTGGAAAATATTTTAAATTATGGAAGTGGATCAAATCTTTGTTGAAAATTGTCATATGATGAAGTTGTTGTTCTTATTATATGATTCATCATTTATGTTTCTTATTTTCCATGGTAGGATATATCAGTTGCTTGTGATCTTGATGATGATATTGATGATTGTAGTCATGGGAGTAACATGAAAACACATAAGAGATCCTTTTCAGCAGTTTGGCCTCATTTTCATAGGTTAGAACCTGATTAGAATGGTAGACAGAAAGCTATGTGCAAAGCATGTGGTAAGAAGTACTTAGCAAATAATGTGAGTGGCACTTCGAATTTATTACGTCATTTGGCAAGTCATGCTCATAATAACGAATAGCCTGCTGTATTAGCTACTGTTGATCATGAGATGTATCAAGATAAAGTGGCCACTGCAATTGTTAAACATGACTACCCCTGCCAATTTGTGAAACACATTGGAATTAGAGAGTTGCATTTATTTTTTAATCCTTTTGTGAAAAGCATATCACGTAATACAACAAAATTCGATATGCTAAAAATTTATAGGAGAGAAAAAGAAAAGGTCAAAAGAGGGCTTGAGCTTGTATTAGGCCGAATTTGTTTAACATCTGACCTATGGTCTTCTATCACGAGTGATGGGTACATCTCACTTACAGTACATTTTGTTGACCAGAATTGAAATTTATAAAAAGGAATAGAGTCATGTACCCCTCCTCATAATGGCTCAAATTTATTTGAGAAGCTGATTTGTTTTTTAAAAGAATGGGGAATTGAAAAAAAAAAATTTCTCTAGCACTCTAGATAATGCAAAATACAATAATAGAGTGATTAGATTGTTACAAAATTATTTCCTGTTTGATGGTTCATCTATTTGTGGAAGTGAATTTCTTCACGTTTGTTGTGGTGCACATGTATTGAATTTAATTGTCGAAGCTGGATTGGGTGTGTTTGATGAAACAATTTATAAAATTAGGGAAAGTACAAAGTATGAGAAAGAATTTGAAAGTAGGATCATAAAGTTTGCCGAATTGGTGAAACAACTCTCATTAGAGACAAATAAAAAATTGTGACAGAACGTGGTAACTAGATAGAATTTTACATATCTAATGCTTGAAAGGGCCTTACTTTTTAAGCATGCATTTTTTTGACTTCAAGATATTGATGATGATTACAAGCTATGTCATTCAAAAGAGGAATGGCGTAGGATAGGAAAAACTACTGAGTTTTTGAAACCTTTTTTATGATATGACATTATTGTTATCGGGAAGTAAATACCCCACAGCTAATTTATACTTTTCCAATACTTGGAAGATTCAATTTCTTTTGAATAAAGAGGCCAACAATCCAGATCTTTTGATTAGTGAAATGGCTTCTCATATGAAGATCAAGTTTCAAAAATATTGGGACTGCTATAGTATCATCTTATCATTAGCTATCATTTTCGATCCTCGTTATAAATTTCAATTTGTGGAATATTATTATTTTTTTGTTGGATCATGACTCACGAAATGAAAAGGTTCTTAATATCAAACAAAAATTATTTTATTTGTTTGAGGAGTACTATATGGTCAATGTTGCTACTATTGCTGCATCAACGGAGGGTACTTTTAATGGTGAAGATGGACAAACTTGAGATCTTATGAATGTGAGTAAAATCTATTCATATGTTTTTGTATTTTAGTTCAAGTTAGATGACATTAAATATTCAATATTTATGATATTTACAGGGTTTTGATGTGTACCAGTCTCAACAAAGGACAAGTGGAAACAAATCTGAGTTGTAGTTGTATCTTGAGGAACAACTAGTAGATCGTAAGCAACAACCAGATTTGAATGTTTTGACTTATTGGAAGTAGAGTAGAATTAGATATCTTGAGCTTTCACTTACAGCTCGAGATATTTTAAGTATTCCTGTTACAACTGTAGCATCTGAGTCTGCTTTTAGTCATAGAGGTAGAATCCTTGAAAAATTCCAAACTTATATGTTGCCAGATAATGAGGAGCCACTGCTACGTTCTCGAGACTGGTTATATAATAGTGAAGGTAAATTAGATATTAAGTTGCATTTGCTTTTAATTTTTAGTAACTTATGAAAGCTTTTGTAGTTTCTTTAATTATTTTCTTCGTTTTTTATTAGATCTGCTAAATTTTTAGAAAATCCTGATAAAGATTTTGAAGTTGAACAAGAAGATGAGGAGCAAGATCTTGGAATTGATATTAGTAGATTTATTGTTGAATTAGATGCATCTTCAAATGTTGATACTTAGTAAGTATGTTATGTGAACTTCTTGTTACTTTATAACAGTTGTTACTATTGAACAAGATGCATTAGTTAATCAATTTTAGCTAATTCCCTTCGATTTTATTGCTTGAGCTAAAAACTAAGTCTAATGAAGATTTTCAAAAGAGCATATGCTCTAATTACACTGCCTTTCTTAGGTAGTCATTTCAATTAATTAGGAGTTATTGTAGTTTTTATACATTATAGTGGTGTGTATTGAATTCTCTAGTTATGTCAACTTATACTCCTGTTATTGCTTGTTGGATTTTGTGTTATACTAATGCATTGCAATTTTTAAAGAAGGATCAATACAGAAGCTTAGTATCCACAATGATTTACTAATATATTTTCTATTACCTAGAACGAGAATTGAATGGATCAACTCTGCTTAGACATGGATTGCAAATAATGTGAATTTCAAGACTTTTAACAATTTGATTATCTAGTAGTAATTAGGATGATTTCAGTTTCTTGACTGAGAGGAGATACCATTGGCTTGCACTTATTGTTTATTTATGAAAATGTATCTCTTTCTAGTTTCTGAGTATTATATTGGTTTAATACAAGACATAAACATCTGTGTAGAAATTTAATAGTATGAATTGTCTATTCACATAGCACATTGAAATTTAATAGTATGATTTGTCTATTCACATAGCACATTTAGTAAATTGACTTTTTTCTAAAGAGCATTTGCGTCATACTTTGAGATAGAAATGATTTATTTTGCTCTACAGGATATTTGAAGATATGGAAGGTCTAGAAAGTGAATTGATGTTAGCTCCTGTGGTTGCACAAGATGCAACTACTACATTAATGGTGGGAACTACTTATTATTGTGGAGACAAATGTTAATAATTTAAATGTCCTATATGTAATGCGACTGCCAAATGGCTTTTGCAGTTGCTTTTCCTTGGAGAGATCTTATCTTCTGGGAGAATTAGATCGTTTGTTTATAATGCACATTAAAGCCATTTATACCTCAATTTTATTAATTTTATCGTTAAGCAGATCAATTTTGTTGTTAATTCGATTAATGAAATTGCAGATATTTCATGTGGTTTAATGCTTAAAAAAGATGATGTCCAAAAACTATCATGCATAAATAGTTGGGATCTACATATTCCATTTAATTTGTGATTTTGATGTGCTCCTTATATTTTCAAATAACTGAAATTCTTCATAAGCTTAGCATCATAATAAACTTTTTACAGGTTTTAGCTGATTTTAACCTCGAGAGTAGAGACTTCATAAGTATTGGAGACAAATGTAGACGGAGATGCGGTTGGATTACTCATTAGTTTGGGGGATACTAGTTTTAGTTCAAGTATTCACTATTAATTAGCAAAAATCGTGTGTATTTTGCATGGTACACATGATTTGCATTCCTCAAAAGCTATTCAACATGGGCTATATATCCAACAAGTTGCCAAATTCGTATTTTCCGTGATCTCCCAAGCAACAAGGACTTTTGTAGCATTACATGGAGAAGTATTTTCCGTGATCTTCTCATTCTCCAAAACTAATTCTGTGGAAACTCCTTTGCTTAGAATGTTGTAGTAACCATTCAAATAATTGAATCTTTAGAAGTATGTGTTTGTATTTGTAAAAGTGTTCTAGTATGTGAAAATATGTTTATATATGGAAAGATGTGTTTATAAGTGTGAAAAAATCATTTTGTAATCATTTTGTGTGTGTAAATGTGTGTGAAAAAGTTTTATGTATCAAAATTTATAAAATAATATATTGGATTATATTTGGGTCATGGGTTTGAGTTAACCTAATATAATTTAACATAATATTAACCCAATATATAGTCGGGCAAGTTGGGTATAATCCATTTAAATGAAAATTTATTACCAACCCGCCCAAAAACTGCCTAACCCGCCCAATTGCCTCCCATAATAAATATATATATTAAGATAAGGGAAACTGGGGGTGATATTGGTTTCAAATAGTGGTAGGGAGATGTTGGAATATGTTTTGATAGTGGTCAGGTAGTTGCAAAAATGTAGTTAACTTCCTAAGCTACTTATACTACCAGATGTATTAGACATAGTTTCATTTTCTTTCCAACTCTCTCTCTCTCTCTCTCTCTCTCTACTTTCTCTTCTTCATTATTAAACAATAGAACTTTTGAGGAAAGAATAACTCCAGTAGACTTATTGGGACTCTAGTGTTAACACATCTATTCCAATACTAAAACAAGTAAGTAAGTAATCTAGATTTTGTTATTTTGTTATTTTATTGTTTTATCTTCTTCCTATTCTTAAAAAAAATCTGATAAAATTATATTAAATTATAGTTCTTTATGCACTTTGTTTTTATAAAATTATTATTTTGTGATTTTAATCTTACCACTTCACATAATACACTCCTATCAATTGGTAGCAACACTAAAAGAAATTAAATACCTTATTTTATAATCCTTGGGACAATGCTCTGAACATTTTTCTCAAGGTAGTGAATTCGTAAAATACATGCAAGTTGCCAAAAAAAAAATTAAGAAAATATACACGTCTTGAAAGTAGTATATTACACATGCCTACTAGATACATGCTCTAAGCATAATAATCTTTCTTGTCCGCTCAATCCATTTGCATCTTTGGAATTATAAAATTATTTCCTTCATATAATCTATTCAAGGCGCACTGTCAAACATATGCTAAACATTTTATAATTGCTATCCTATTATATTTGTACAAGTCATCTTCAGCATAAATGTTAGAAAAAGACAAAAATCATAACATATAAATATTTGGCATTTGATGCTAACTCAAATTGTTACTGCTATAACTTGAAACTCCTGGCATGAACATATAGAAATTAGATTTTCTTTTTTTTCAAACTAACTATAAGATTCTATAAAATTTGCAGGTTAAGTAAGCTAAAAAATTTGGTATAATTTCACATGCCTCCCTTAAGGTTTGCCATAATTACACTCACCTCTTCTTAGGTTTTGAAAATTGCACTTACATGCTTTGTGTTTATATTTTTCATAACAAAACAAGTCCATTTTGATAATATAACCCAAAAACACTAACCAGACACCTCCAAATATGCTTAATTACTTTTAAAAAAGATAAATAAATATTAAAAATTAATTAATTAGTCATAAAAATGTCAAAAGTACTTATATTCTTACATCAAATTTTCAATCGCCACCAAATATTACTTCTTCAAAAACTCAGTTATCTGACTAATATAAATAAATTTACTTTAACTATTAAAATTTTACAAACAAATATATTAATAAGAAAGAAATGACCAATTTAAAAGCAATTAAGCATATTTTAATGTGTTTGGTTAGTGTTTTTGGGTTACATTATTAAAATAGACTTGTTTTGTTATAAAAAATATAAAAACAGGGAGTGTAAGTGTAATTTTTAAAATCTAAGAACAGGTGAGTGTAATTATGACAAACCTCAGGGGAGGTATGTGAAATTATCCCAAAAAATTTTCACCTTGAAAGTATCAAAATTTGTCATATTTAGTCATATGTGTTTTTATAAAACTATTATGTAACACATTATTTTAGTTATATTGGGACAAGAGTCTATTCTATTTTATTTTGAAATTTCCTTAGGAATAGTGTGTGAATAACTTTATTGTTTTTTTTAAATTAAAATTATTTTATAACATAATTCATAGACCTTTAGGACCAGTATGCATAAAATCTTAAAGGATATTGGGTTCAAGTAGAAATTTTTGTTAGCGTTGGATGGACTTTGGAGAGTTCCTTGCCTGGTGGTCCGTTGATTGAGATAAAGAATAAGACCTAGCATAGTTGTTGGTTGCTTAATGGAAACCAAAGAAATATGATTAATATGGCCAATAGTAAGAATGGCAAGAATATTACACTTACTGTAGTTACTTGTCTTAGATGGAATTTTTTTTTTCAACCGTGAGCTACATTGTGGAATTAAATTCATTCTTTAATTTTGGCAAAAGCAAAGTTGAGATTTGTCAACGTGGACATATAACAATATAACTGAACTAAGACATTATTTTTGGAGTAGGGATATGTGGTTTCATGGTAATAGTTATATCAATTAAATATGTATTAAAAAAATAATACAATAAAATATTTTCATAAAATTTTTAGTTGAATTTATCTAGTTAGTTTATTTGATTTCAGTTTCCAATTGATAAATTGATTATGGATTAGTGTATATTTAAGTTTATTAATAGTTAAATAAGAGTAACTAAGATTTAATAATATTTTGGAGATTTTGAAATTTCTTTTTGGTTAATTGGACTTGGGATTTAAGTTATCTAATTTTTTTTTAGAAAAGAGATTTGATATTTGGTTTAAAAAAAAAGAAGAAATTTGCAAGCTAATTTGAATGGTTATGTATCTACTATAGGTACAAGTCAAGAGTAAGGGGAGTTAGGAGTATCTACTCGTACAGTCTGAGGTAGGTGGTGTTTTTGTATTTTTATTAAATATTTTATTTTAATCTATGCAAGCGATGGATTATGTATGCCTACTTTTAGATGTTTTACCATGCTAAATGCAAGAAAAATGAATGGCATTTCATTTAGTTAATTTAATTATACATGTGACGCATGAAAAGATTTTAAATATGAAAGGCTCTAAATGGTCATGAAATAGACGGTAGGGGCTATAGTCCTATCATATATGATGATCAAGTGAAGATAAAAAAAAATGTTTGATCGGTTATATATAGTCATGGTAGTCAGTATAAAGTCCGGCCGATTAACTCATGTATGGGTAAGTTAAGTGAAGATCAAAAAAAATGTTTGACCTACCGCTCTCCTAGAACGAGGTCAAACTCTAAGTTGAGTACTCAGAAGCCGAATATTACATGTGCATGTTTATGAGCCATGTTGATATGTTTTCTTTTTAATTGACAAGATATACTAAGAAAATGCTCATATTATGTCATATGATTTGATGCCAGTCGACTCTGGTAAATAATTTTACGAGTTTGGATTTACGTTACAGTTATTCTAAATTAATTATGTATGTGTATGCTGTGACAAATGTTACAAAATTATTATAACTATATAATGATGCATGATCCAACAAAGGTGTACATGCTACCTACTAAGCATCGTGTAGCTCAATCCATTTTCTCTTATTATTTTTGCAGACCTTGAAGATTATGATGTAGTATACGTAGAGAACCCAGAAAATGACTTTTACTAATTGCTTTATGTTCTATGTAATAGATATAAGTGCTAAGATTGAAGGATATGTAGTATGGTTATGTATTAGAACGTCATTAAGTTTATGTTTCCGTATGTTGATTGGGTGTGTAGGCCCAAATTGGATGTTTAGTTATTTTCTTATTATTAGTACGTATCGCACTTATATAGTTTTATTTTAAATATTGAAGTAGTGTTTTTAAAATGATAATAGTTGCCTTGTATTCTTTGATCTTGAAGATACAGCGATTGTCTCGTGCATGGCGCCTGCGGGCTAAAGGCGTGACATATATGGTTTGATGCCAATGCTAAGTTATACGGTCTATGAACCAAAAAGTTTATTTAGATCAGTTTATAGATTCGTCAAAAAATTGAAACCTGAACCATTCTATCTCCCACCGTGGGTAATCGGTCTTTTAATTAGCCTAATAACTGATTCGAGCATCTTGGGGTACCAAATCATAAAAACTTAAATTTGTTAAAAATTTTCACTTCCCCCCTCTAATCTCGGCTTTATAAATAATCATTCATACAAATTTTGTTTATTTGTTAAAATAAACTCTTATCGATACTATAAAATAATAATTCAAGACTTTCTAATTTTTTATTTTTACAAAAACAATCATTAAAACTATATAAAAATATTAAATTAAGTCTAAATTTTTGTTTATCCAAATTTGAATGATAAAAATATTCCTTCCATATAAATTATACTTTAATTTTTAACACAAAATATTTCAAAACAATTTTATGTTATCTACGGATCAATTCAGGTGACTGACAATTTACAAACTTCAAAACCGCTACCGGAACAAGTTGGCTAAGTACCCACTAGCATATATTACATAAAGTATTTCAAGTACCTTCAATTAGAAACGGGCCAATTTGACCGATTATTTCATTTTTCAAACTTTGTGAACATCGTTAGCCAATATCACTTTATCATCTTTTTCTAAAATTTCACTTCCCTAGGTCAAATTAAATTGAGGCTATTTATTTTAAATTGTTATTTTATAACAAATTATAAAAATATCAATGTTTGAATTGCGATTTTTCAATAGATATTGGAAAATTAAACTTTAAACTTGGCTTTAAAGTTTATCAATCTTGATTTTAATAGTAAATGCAAAAGCTCAAATGAAATTTGATTGTTTTGCTTTAAAAAAATATCTATATAAACAACTCAATTTCGATGAATATGAATTGTAAAACTTCATAAACTGGATAGCATAAGATGAACCATCATCAGACTATGAACCTTGAGATAATTCATCTTCGAATTAATGATTTCAATTGTTTTATAGTTGGTAGATACTAGGTTTGATGGGATATTTTAGTGAATAATTTCATTATGCGTTTAGTTGGGAATTAGATATTTTACTTACCCACGTACCTTCAAACTTGTAATATTATTTTTGTTTGGTAACAACGTTAGTGCATAGTAGTTGATAGTGGTGGTGATGATACACGGTGTGCTAGTGATAATGGTGGTGGTAGCCCATCATAGTTTATAGTAGAGTTATAATACATGATAGTGATAGTGATAAAGCCAGTGGTAGTGTGTAAAGGTCATGGTAGCAATGTACGATGGTGGTGTTATGATTTGGTAATGATGATGGTGAACATCAGTGGATAGTAATAATAGTGGAGTGATGGTTGTTGTGGTGGTCATGATAGTAGTGCTCGGTAGTTAAAGTACAATGCAATAAATTTTCTCGAATTATATGGTTAGTGAAAAATTCTTCATCTTTACCTCTGTAATGATGAAATCATTAAGTACAACTATTTCAATTTCATCAGTTTTTGGTAGAAATATAATCATCATTTTTCAACCATACACCAAAGTACATAACAACAATAACTAACATGGTTACACATGCAATTTTTCTAATAACGATGACTAGAGCCAATAAATAAATAACAATATCAGCAACTATCCTCAAAATAAGATATTTCAAACTTGATTTGATTGGCCATAATAGATCGGGCCCTAAATGATTAAGCCAAAAATAAATAGAGAACTAATTCTAGTGCTATTTTTTGCTTGATCAAGCTAATCTAATGGGACATAACTAGGTTGATATGCAAAACTTTAGCCTTTCTTTTTTGTATATATGAACTCTAACACTAGAATTAAACCAAACCACTATCTCATCAAATAGAATTGCTTTGACAAACAAAAAATATCTGAGAGTTCTTCTAGCAAAAATAAAAAAAAATAAAAAAACAAACCAACAAGTCATTTTTTCTAACTTCAAAGATCTTCCAAGTTAATTCCAAGTAGGTTCGTTTGTACTTGGTCTTTTAAACCTAGAGATTTATATAAATATGGTCATTATGATTTAGTTGAATGATGCTAGTCCCAAGAACAACTCTCAAAACTCTCCAGGAAGATATTATTAATACTAGGAGCTCGTCCTCGCCTTAGACAGCTAGGATGATACACGTAATATTTGTTCCTAAAGGCAATATTAGCTGTTCAAACAATCTCTTTTGACCTCATGGCTACTGGCAAAGAATAATTGCTTAATGCTTATCATGAATGGCTTAAACACAAATTTTCACTAGAGATTTATCATATATGAAAAAAAGCACTCTGTCTATAGCATTATTGTCATTTAGTAGCACTTTTAGAACATACTCATAATTTGTCTATAAATAGGCTTAAAGTCTTTGTTATTGAGGTGCATGAATTTATCATCAAGTGAATATGAAGACCTTATGGTCCTCAATTATCTAATTTTAATTATTAACAAATAAATGATGAAGTAATCTAATGTTTATTTGAGTTATTCTTGAAATAAAAGTGTTTGGACATCAAAAGAAATCAAAAAAAGGAGAAATTAACAAATAAATGATGAAGTAATCTAATGTTTATTTGAGTTATTCTTGAAATAAAAGTGTTTGGGCATCCAAAGAAATAAAAAAGAGGAGAAATCGCAAGAAAGTTGTGACGTGGACTTGAGATGCGAAAGTCTGCATGAAAAGTAACAGCGTCTGGAAGAACAGTACTATCTAATCGTCAGTTTTAGCAGAATTCTCAATTTGACAGTTGAAGGCCATTTTCTAGCTATTTTTTCACTCATATATATACCAATATGAATAAAATTAATGTAATACAGACTTGTAATATAGATTGTTAAGGTTTTGAGTACTTTTCAATTGGGTGAGTAAAAGCATTCAATTGTAGCATAGTGTGGGGGTAGTGAGTGGTGTAAAATTCTTGACTAGTCTTGGTAAAGCTTTGTATGAGTAAAGTGAGGATTTGGCTCAACTAGGGCTAGAAAGAGAGAGCAAAAGTGATCATTCCTTATGTACAAGTTAGTTTGGGTCACCAACAATTGACGAAGCTACTAGTAGATTTGAATTCCAAGTTGAGGAACTTGAAAGTAGATGTAAGTGTCGAGTTTGGCACTGAACCACCATAAAAATTGTAGTGTTCTTTCATTCTCTCTTTTATATTAATTATTGTTTATTTATGAGCTTATTTTGCTATATCTTGATCACTATTTGGTTGCAAATTGATTTCATTATTTGAATTTAACTGGGGTGAAAATTTCACACATTGCACTTGATTTTTGGACAACATAATTCACCCTTCATCTTAAGTTGTTTTTGAATCATACAAAATACTTTATCTATTTTCATTAGAACCCCAAACTGACTAAACTTTAGAGCAATATTCCCAAGAGCAAGCTCCAACTATTATTGATACTTTAATTCATCATAACTAGACAAGCATACTTAAAGGGCAACATCTTCATCAAATAAGCTTGTCCATGTCATTTTGCATTGAATTTCTCCCAATCTTACCAATCCTACTTTTTGAAGCATGTCGAACACCCTTTTAGTGATTCTCCTAGTCTTCTCCCTGAACCCTCCACCTCGAGTTGTCTGCTTTAGTACTGATATTCGCCTAGATAACCTCAGATCATTGAGAGGCGAATGCCGTTAAAAAAAATATTGTCTTCACAGCCAATGTTGACGAGAGGGCTAATAGACCCCTTGTAAGCTATTCTACTCTGTACTAAGAGCAGCACCTCAAATGTTGTTTTGCATCACTTTTTAGCAAAAATTGTTAAAAACTTGAGTTCATTTTAGAACCTTAGTATTTCCCAGTGGAATCCTAACAACCATTAGAATCATATTAAGATATTGTTTCATATAAATAATTAGGGACAGTGGCCACATCTGATGATTTTCAAACTTTTTCCAAGTAATTATAGACAATAGAAGCTTTAAATACTTTTATAAAGAATTCTGTCTTCGTAAACGAGACCGATGATGATAATTTATTATCTTGAAAATTTATAAAATAAAAAAAATAAATACATCTCCGTTATTAGGGTTTGTCTCAAAGCTGACATCATTGTAAATGTTTCTATTATTATAACTTCCCATAAAAATATAAAAATTTAGTTGAAAAACATATTATCATGGACAGGCTTCAGCAACCAACTTGTTCCCCTTGACTTTGACTAGTAATACATACGCTTCTATGCCTTTATCTCTCGTTTTCTTTTAATTATTATCTTTCGTCTTCTTAATTTTTTTTCCTCATCATACCCTTATTTTCATTTGTATTTCTTTTTTTTGGGGGGCAGTGGTAGATATATAAATATTATTAGTGCAAAATTACTAGCAAATTCTGCCAAAAGGTCGAAAGATATTGAGAAACATTCTCGCCCATCAACAATTTTTTCTGCGAGTATAAAAGGAGTAGAGTAATTATTATTAGATTGAGAAGTTCCAAAAAACCCACCACTTCTCCATTAGACAAACATCATACTGCCCATCATTTCGAACTATGTGTGGGCAAACAAAAAATATTCGATAGACTTGAGGCCAAAAGGTCAACAAAGGTAGCACTAACAAATATTTAATTCTTCCAAAGTTAGTGCCAGGTGGGTTCTTCTCTTTTAAACCTAGTCTAAAAACCTAGACATTCTAGCTTCATAGAATGGTGGTCAGTCCATAAACAACCCCTATACTCCTCAAAAAGACATTATTACAACTGGAGCTCCTCTTTGACCTTTATGGCTAGGACGATACATTCAAAACTTACTCCTAATAGCAACATTAGCTATCCTAACTATCTCTTATGCCTTTCGTGCAACTAGTAAATAATGATCGCTTAATGTCTAGTTGAGCTTATCCTGATTGGATCAAACACAATATCCCACCTAGAGATTGGTCACATGAGGAAGAATGGAATATGTTTGTGGCAAATGGCAACTATGCCACCAGTCTTTCAATTGTAAAAAAATCTTTTTTCTTTCTATTTTTATGACTTGCTGGATTTTTTGTAAGAGTAATTTACTTATTAGCATATTTTTTCTTTGGAAGTAGTGACTAACTTTGCAGAATATTAAAAGTTTGCCACTTTAGCTAACGAAAAAAATAATTGCTTTAGATGTCCACCGTGGCTTTCATAGAGAGGAAGCCCTCAGAGTCGAGATGGTCAAAAAGGCTAAAAAGCAAAGGTTTTCTAAATTAAAAAACCCTCCAAGATGACCTAAAAGCCTAAAGTTCCAATGCCCAAAGATTTGAGGGTGATATTTATTTGGAGATGTCTTTTGGAAACATTATTGCAACTGATCTTGCTCGTAAAAAGAAAAATGTCAAGGAGCTCAAGAAGCAAATAAACTTTTGCCAATAGCTCATCACTCAAAAATTGGATTTGGCCTCTTATGAGAGGATAGCTGACTATTATGCCAGTCTTGAATTTTTTTGTAAGGCTCAAGTGCAACCTAAAAAGGGTAATGAATTATGTTGATTAAATTTTGTGCAATTATGCTAAACTTTCACCCAAATATTACTAAATAAATTGCCTAAGTTGAAACAAAATTTAGAAGCAAATAATGACAAGTAAATATCACAAATAGGTAATAAAAAATAATGAAGTAAAAGAGAAAGAAAGAAGACACAAACAGTTGGTGTTGTTTATGACACCTACATTCACTTCTGAGTTATTCAAACTTGGAGTTTAATGTTTACCGAGCTATATTACGAATTTGTTAGGCAAGTATACCTATCGTTTCCATAGTACAGTACAAGTGAGTATCAGGTATCATCCCTGAAGACTACGAGTACTACTAATAACTTTCGTTCCATTATCTAACCTACCAAAAAGCTCAATGAGATTGAACTTAAATTCTAATTGACAAGCTACTAACTAATCTAATTGAACAAAAGGAAGTAACAACTAAGGCAAATAGCTAATGAATTCAACAATTAGCCAAGTGAGAACCTAGATCAGGAATTATTCTAACCATCTTTGCTACAATTCAATTCTTGATCAAATAAATTACGAATTTGCCTAGGCCTCAAAATTCCTTGAATAGTGTATAATCTTTTGTAAGAATTATACCCCCTATTTCCTTGGTTGATTAGTGAGAATTTCTTCTCCCCTAAAATTTTAAAAAAAAAATCCTTAAAATCTATGAATTTTATTGTTTGGTTAGGTTTGAATCTAACTAAAAAAGCCTATGTCATTCTCGCTCTAGTGATTCACGCATGTCTTTTTATTTGTAAAAGTGATCTTAGTCAACTAAGCCATTTTTCAATTAACTTAGATTGAAATCGTGGATTAGAAAAAGATGTGCACAGACCCAATCCAATCAAACAATGACATTCATACATAAATTCAAGCAAAGAAATAATTTTTATTGACCAAATTGAGTTAATTCATAACAAATAAATTAAGGTTCATCCAATCTAGTTCCTAATAAATTAGTTCATGCTAGATAAAGGAAATGCAACAATCAACAAAGAAAACTCAATAAAACTCTTTCTCATGACCTCTTAAATCTTCAATTGTTGATGCAGGAATTTCTCCCTCTTATTTGCTGCAATTCTCTCATTTTAAGCCCTTGCATGTATTGCTTCATGGTTCTTCACAGATAGAAGTGAAGAAAACCTCGCCTCTCAGTTCTTTTTGTCCCTCTTGTTCTCTCCTTTGATGCCTAGAAGTCTCTCCCTTGCTACCTTTGCAGTTGCTAAGTGACATCCCTTAAAAAAAAAAACCCTTAAATCTCATGTAAAACACTTAAGATCGCAACTGTCCACAACTAGGCTGCAGGGTAAGCTATGGCGCATCCTTACTCGAGGCCTTTATCAGATTAGTTCTCCTTTAGTTGGCTATCTTGTGCTTACATTCTAACCGTGGCCGCAGGGTAAGCCGTGATGCGACCTTGCCCGCGACTTTGGTCAGAAATTCAATTTCTCTGTAGCACCATTTAAACATCTCTTTTGACCATAGTTACGAGGTAGGCAGTGGCACAACCTTGCCTGCAGCTTTGGTCAGAAACTTCAATCTTTGAATGCATCCTTTATACAACCATTCTGACCATAGCCGCAGGAGAGGCTGTGGCGCAGCCTTACCCGCGGCCTTGGTCAGAATGCAACTTTCACCTCCTCTTTGGCTCATTCAACACTTAATTTTGAATCAACCTCCATGTACCACGTATGATTGTCACTGCATTGACCCCAAATTGATCATATAAAGGTAAAATTCATGCCAAATAAACCAAAAATAACCAAATGAGTAATAATTACACTCATGGACTTAAAGTAAAGAAAATTTAACAAATAAACAATTAAATGAATGAAGAAAACTCTATACAACTTAATCTAAACACTAAATAAAGCTACTTCACTTTGGCATATATATTAGAGTTAAATCCACTATTGTGTTTCTTCAAAAATTGGTGAAGCAAACCAATATATATGTGGGAGGATCACTCTTTGCTCATACTAAGCTTACTCGTTGAGCCAAAGAGTTTTTATTACTATCCCCTAGTTAATCCTCAAAATGATACACTTGAATGCTCTCACACTTACTATGAAGAACACAATCTATTCTTTAACTAACGACTTCATAAAGAACTACAAGAATATAGTGGGAGAGAGTATGTTGCACTAAAATCACTCTTAATGACTTGTAATCAATGTAGGTAATTATTACAATCAATTTCATAGATCAATACTTATATAGGAGGTGAAAAATAAGTAGCTCTCAAATTGTCACAACACAAAAATTTACAAAACTATTTGTTACATAATAAATTCATCATCCAAATGTCCGCACTGCATTGAGATTGTGTCTGCATCCAACATTCGTATCGCGTCCATACCTTGTCCATAACCTTTTTGTCCAAATTTATTTCAACCACTTCTAGCCATGCAGACATCTACATGCTTTTTTTTATGCTTGTCCACATGTGTGCGTGCACTACGTCTGCACCAATTCATGTCAAAATTCGGATTCTTTTTTACATAATTTGGACATCCGCATGGTTATCTTCTTGCAATTTCTTCCAATTTTTGATTTCTTGTTGTACAATATTAATCTGACTGCAAGAATAGCTCAAATAGACCATTAATGTGCTTAATCATTTGTTTATTAATCATCAAAATTTAGATAATTTTATACTTTATTGTCTTCAATCAGTTCTCTTCTGATGATGTTGAACTAATGCTGAAAAAATAAGCAAAACAACACAATCCTTGAATGCATGCAAGTTTCCCTGAATATATGCATGAATATATTCCTAAAATATGATTTTGCTCTCCCCCTAAATTTGGCACATATAATTTTTGTAAAAATATATTTCCTTGCTCCTTTGAGTATGTGCATATATCATTTTTGAATCATATCTTCTCCCCATCTGGCATCATAAAATCACGAGATTTGTGCGGTAATGTAATGTGTGGTTGTTTCAAAAAATTGGAGAATTGTTCCCCTTATCAATTGAAAATCAATATACAAACTATTATATCACGTGAATCATATCATTAAGGTATGTGATTATAAATAAATAAGTTAATGTCAAACTATCATAAATAAGTTAGTGTATGTGAAATCCATACGAAAAAAGCTAAATACCATTAATGATAACACCAAGATAATATCCAAGCCAAATACCATCAATTAGACACCATTGAGTAGGGTGGATGATAAATGATGTAGGTTGATGATCTAAGGCAAGAAAACAAAGAAATTTTTGTTGAAGATCAAGATTGGAATGAAGGAAAATTGTTCAAAGAGAAGAGGACACGCTGGTACCTCAAAGAAAGGATGTTTGTGTCCCTTTAATAGCTCGATCTAGACGTTGCATCAGTAGTTTGCGTCCACGTGGCTTGCTGCGCATCTGAACGTCCCTAACTGATCCTAATGTCCACACATCCAAATATCTGCATTATCATGTTGTTGTTTGCATAATCCAAAATGTTTAATTTTCACTTCAAATTCTTGAAAATTTGTAATGTACAACACTCAACTTGTTTCTTAAGAATCTAAATATATCATCAAGGAGTGCTTTGATGAAAATATTAGCCACTTGATCTTTTGTAGAAATATTGTTCAAACTTATTTATCCTTTAAGAACTAAGTCCTAATGAAGCGATCTTTAACATCAATGTACTTAGTCTTATATTGTCAGATAGGATTTTTTGAGAGATGTTATTGCTCTAGTGTTGTCAAAATAGAGAAGCACACTATCAACTACTAATCCAAAATCTACTTAAAGTGTAGTTCATCCAAAGAATGTATGCACAACAAGTATCGGTGGCTATACCATAGACAATGAAATTAACCATTGTTTCTTACTAAATCATAAGACTAAATAATTCTTAATAAATTTACAAAAACCACTAGTGCTTTTTCCTATCTATTATACATTCGGCAAAATTGGCATCTGAGAAACTAACCAACTCAAAAGTACAAGTGTTAGTGTATACCCTAAAATCAAGATGGTTTAAGGTGTTTTGTATTTACACTTATTTATGTTATATTTATCCATGTGTTTTTTTTTTATCATCTATACTTGTATTTCCATGTTACTTGTTTGATTGATAAAGTCTTTAGAATATTGACTGTGTATTAGAAATTGCAAGAATTACAATTATGAGATTCTAATTCATAAAGTCATATTTTTAAATATTCCTAGTTATAGTATTAATGAGATTGGACATCATTAATGCAGATAGACTAGCACATACTTTGCCTCTACTTATGGTAAGTAGTAATTGATCTCATTGACTATGGTGTGCGTGACACTTAAGCTGGTATGTGGATGCTTGTTTGAGAACAAGTTCATTGGATTTATCCGCCAAGAGTTTCAACTATGGTGCCAATGGTTGAACACTTAATGGCAATGGTGTAAGTGATCCTTTAACTTGAGATTACCGTAGTATCTTGAGTGGAGATTGCTATACTTTAACTCTATTCTTCAGTGCTCGTAAAAAGGTAGCCCATAGGTTAGAAATTGGGTATAATTTGAAGCATGGAAACATAGTGAGGAATCGATATAGGATTCACCACTCCTTAATATGAGAGTATATCTCTTTATGGCCACTTGTTGGAAATATTAACTCATAAATCTTTTGCAGAAGTGATAGTATAACTTAGAACTAGTTTCAAGATTATACATTATGGAGAGTTGTATTTCTAGAACAAGAAAATATAAATTAGTCATTTTAATAGTATGCACTATACTTTTAGACTAATTGAGATATAGTGTGGTGAAAGGATATTAATTACACGGTAGCATTATTATTAAAGGGTATGGTCTACCATATGACTTTCTTATTCACTTGGGTGGTTATGATGTATTGCTAGACGCCACTCATGATCTATAAGTATGAATTGATTAATTAGTGAATTAATGATAAATTAAAGTGTTTAATTTATCTAGCTCAATTAATTAGTTATAATTTATACTTATTACCAACGTGAATGGAACCTAATAGGTCACACACATAAAAAACAAAATCTTTGGGTTAAAATGTAATTAAGATAAATATGAGATACTTATGGGGTTAATTTATGAGATAAATTAACTTAAAGGATTTATTTATAATATTCTAAGTCTTGTAGGAAGTTAGTTTTCTAAAAGAAATAAAGTAACTAATTAGTTTCCTTATGAAATAGATTTCCTAAAGGAGAAGGTTTAGCTTAAAGTAAGTTACCTAAATTTTCTTGGTTTCCAATTAGCTTTATTTCCTAAAAGACTAGAATACTTCCTTTATAAATAGGTTTATGCTTTGACTCTTGAATGATTATTGCAACACAAAAAGAAAACTAGTGAGAGAAAAATTGAAGAAAGAAAAAGCACACCACTTTCTCTCTCTAGGCATCTCTCTCTCTCTCTCCCTCTCTTTCCCCCCCTCTCTCTCTCCCCTAATTGTTAGGTTTTTCTTCTTTTTGTGTTCTTAAATAATTCAAAGAAGCTAGCACTCAAAAGTCAAAGCAAGCAAGCCTACAAGGTTATCAAAGAAGTTGTTCGTGTGGATATCGTTAGAGGCTTTATGCTTGAAGGGCTTTTTGTGGTAGATCTAACCTCTTCTTCGAAGAATCTTTGCCTAGTAGCATATAAATCTTCTGTGCTTGAGGTAATCTTCATGCAAACATCCTTGTTAATCATATAGATATGTCAAAAAGATCCATGGTTAAGGTAATAAATTTTTATTTTTTCACTGCGTTACCTATACTATTACCTTACAACAAGATCTAGGATACCATAAACCATAATCTAATGTTCCTTTTAAGTATCTCAAATTTCTTTTTACCACTAAAAATGAGAATTTCTAGGTGGTGATTAACATCTATCACATAAACATACAACATACTTAATACTGGGTCTACTAGTGGTTAAATAAAGTAAAGTACCAATCATACAACTATAATTTTTCTTATCTACTTTTGTTCCTTTCTTATCTTTGTCAAGTTTTGTTGATGTTCAAATTAGCATACCTAATTGCTTCGAATCCTCCATTCCAAATCCTTTTAGCAACTCCTTTGTATACTTAACTTGATTGATGTATGTTCCTCCCTTCTTTCGATAGATTTGAAGTTCGAGAAAGAATTTCATCTCTCCCATCATGCTCATCTCAAATTCTTTTTATATGATATATATATATATATATATATAAATCCTTACACAAATTCTTATTAGTAGTAACAAATATTATATCATCTACATATATTTATACTACTAAGAGATGATTATTGCAAGTTTTTCTGAAAGAGTGTTGTCTATAATTCCTCTTTTAAAACCATTTTCTATTAAAAAACCACTCAATATTTCATATTAAGCTCTTGGAGCTTCTTTTAAACCATAGAATGCTTTAGAAAGTTTGAAAATATGATTTGAAAAGTTTTCATGCTCAAAACCCAAGGTTGTTCAACATACACATCTTGACCAATAAAACTATTTAGGAAAGTATTTTTAACATCCATTTGATATCATATCAAATTCTTAAAGCAAACTTAACTAAGAGATATCCTAATTGATTTTATTCGAACTATTGAAGCAAATGTCTCATCATAGTCTATTCCTTTCTTTTAAGCATATTCTTTGGCTACTAATCTAGCCTTATTTTAAACTATTTCACCCTTATCATTCTATTTGTTCCAAAACACCCATTTAGTTCCTATTAATGGATGGTCTAGAGGTCTTTCAACTAAGATCCAAACCTTTTTCCTATCAAATTGATTTAACTTCCCTTGCATAGAATAATCTAATAATCATCTTTCATTGCTTCATCTATGTTTTTGGGCTTTATTTGAGAAAGCATTAAAAAATTATCAACCAAGTGCTTATGAGAAGAACGAGTTTTTACATTTCTGATCGATAGATCACCTATGGTAAGATCTTTTGGATGATGTTTGGCAAATTTTCATGCTCTTGGTAGATCCTTGTGGGGTTCATCATTCTTATTTTTTTCTTCATCTCCTGGAGAAGGATTGTCTTCTTTTGGTACTTCTTGATCGTCTCTAATTTTCAATCTCTCAAGTTTGTATTGCACACCAAAATAATTATCTTCACAACCATCTTTAAAAATGACATTATTAGTCTCATTAAATGCAACATGTATGGCTTCCTTAATAGTAAGAGTTATTCTAATATATATATATATCCTACATGCTCTCTCGTCATTAAAGTGGCCTAAAAGTATCCCTTCATCAGTTTTCTTGTCAAATTTATCTAGATGTTCTTTGATATTTAAAATAAAGCGTCTGTAACCAAAAATTTTGAAATATCCAACGATAGGCTTTTAAGCAAATAAAAGTTCATTAAAGACTTTGTTCAAAATAGGTCTGAAAAGAACACATTTCATCGTATAATATGCCATGTTAACAGCTTCAGCCCAAAAATACTTTAATAAATCATACTCACTAATCACAATTTAGCAGCTTCTTGAAGTTTTCTATTCTTTCTTTTTACAATGCCATTTTGTTGTGGAATTCTAATAGATGAAAACTCATGAAAATTTCCATTTTCATCAGAAAACTCCAGAAAGCCACAGTGCATAGATTCGGTTCCATTATGAGTCCTAATTTTGATAATATATAAATTCAACAAATTTTGAGACAAATTTTTTTGAAAACCGCGTCTTTTTGAGCAATAAATAACACCATAATTAGGGGACGTTTGGTTCGCACTCGGGAATCAGAATTAGAATTGGGATCATTCCTATTGAGTTTGGAATGAATCCGCCAATTTCAATATATGTGTTTGGTTCAGTACTTGGAATGTGTATAATTACTATAATTATTGTTTGGTTTGCTGGGAATCGAAATCATATTCGCAAGTCATCCAGACATCTGCATGGACATCCGCATGCCTGAAACTTGTGAAATTGATGTAGACGATCTCTGGATGAGATTCTAGAAGTTCGGATAGACCATCTGGATGTCCGAATGATCCATGCGGCGTTCGGATACCAGAATCATTGGTGAGTTTTGCCCAAAACCCACCAATTTAATAGGGTTTCACAAAACCCACCAATTGAGGGTTTGATACCAATTCTCGATTCCGATTTCTAATTATCAAACACCAATTATGGAGTTGATTCGTGGGTTTGATTCCGATACCGATGAACCAAATGCCCACTTACAAATGTGTATTTCTTGCCTCCCAAACTAGCAACTGAAGTAGGTCCAAAAAAACCTAAATGGAATAGCTCCAAAGGTCTAAAAGTAGGAACACAATTATTTGGTTTAAAAGAAACCTTAATCTGTTTACCAAATTGACATGCATCACAAATCTTGTTCCTTTCTAAATTTAATTTAGGGTAAATCTCTAACTAATTCATCCAATAAATTCATGTTAAAATAATGGTCTTTTATGCCAAAACCAAAGGTCATCTTTAGTAACTGTAAGACACTTTACTTTACCATCATCTAATTTCTTGATAAACAACATATAAATTGGTTAACACTTAAGAGATTGTAGCTTAAATTATCAATTAAAAGAACATTATGAATGTAAGTTCACTATCTTTACCAATGTCATTTAAGCCAATTGACTTTGCTTTCTTGTCATCTCCAAAAGTGATTTTGCTACTACTTTTAGGCTTGAGATTAATAAATAAAGAAGTATCCTTTGTCATGTGTTTTGAACACCCATTATTTATGTACCAATTTGATTCCTATGTATCCAACCAGCTTGCATCTGTGTTAGTATTTCTGTTTTTTTTTGCTAGCTTGAACTCTCAGAAAAGAAGAAACAGACACCACTAGTAGTGGTGCCGAAGAGTTTCAAGGTCCAGAAGGAACCATGGAAAAGATGCAAGAGCAGCAGCAGTAGCAGACTTCGTTGCCTCAAGAAAGAAAGAAGATGAAGGCAATGGTTTGCGCTTAATAGGGTTATCAACAAACATTTCAATTATCAAATGTCCTTACCTTATGAAACCCCTAATTCGCTCGTCCAAGGCTCCAATCTCATTACTCTCGTCCATGTTATGGAGCCTTCACCTCACTACGGCTTTCCAGGTGGACGTGGTAAAGTCAGCAACCAAAGCCCACGACAACAATGCTGCTAAAATACTTTCTTGTGCATCCTATATATGCAAGGAGAAAAAGGTTGCAGTAGAAACCTTTATTCTTGAGGGAGACCTGAAGGAAACGATTTGTCAAACAGTAGAGAAAATGTATGTTGATGTTCTTGTTGTTGGCAGTCGAGGACTTGGTCAGATCAAGAGGCCTAATTGTGGAAGCATTAGTGATTATTGTGCTCACCGTGCAAAATGTCCTGTTGTCATTGTGAAGCTGCCCAAGGAATCCCACAAGTAATTCCTAGTACTAATTAGTAAATGGGAATGCATGTTATCTATTTCACAGAATAAGATTCACATTCATTAGCTTGAAAAAAAGAAAACCTTTGATTCCCCTGTGATGTCCATGCATACTTGCACACAAAGTTAAGAAATAACTTTTAGTACCTATATTTTCTTGGGTCCATGAGAGTTTGTGCTTTCTTTTGTGATCCAAATGGTCTTCATTCCTAAGTTAATATTTCTGTTCATATAGTATTCTTTTCTCATATGGCCATGTTGACAACAAAAGTGGCAAATAACATTTGCATTTCTAACAAAAATAGATATAACAAAATATGTATCATTTTTCCTATATGCAGTGTAGTTTTTTCACAACCATATTTCAAACATTTTTCCTTGCAAAAACCTTTTATTTTTTATTTTGAAGTAATTTTTCAAGATCATCCATTCTTTTCTTCAACAAATTTTGCTTAGATCTAATTTTCTCATAAAATTTGGTGTTTTCATCCAACTTCTTTTTCAATAAATCATTTTTGCAATAAAAAACAACTTTATTTTTCTTGAAATCATTATCGTGTTTTTTCATCTTTTGATTTTCTTAAAATAATTTTGAGTTTTCATTCAACAAAGCATTTATCTTGATTTTTAGCTCCTTATTCTTAGCATAAGATTCTTTCAAGCTATCATGCAATTTCGTGACAAATATTATATCACTATTATCACATTCATCAAGAGAGGAACAACTGGATGATAATTCGTTATCACTAATGGTCATAAAGGCTATTTGAGCTATTTCACATTCTTCTTTCATTCTACTTCGGAGTTTCAATCCTTCCAAGTGATTTGGAAGGTATTGAGAGGTTTCCTTCTAGCTCCTCTTGCTTCTTTCTTCTTCTTCACTGGACACTTATTAACATACAACTCTAGTTAATGACATTCATAGCATTTCTCATTTTCTTTCTTGGTCACTTCTTGTTTTCGTTTGTTTTTGTTTTTATTGATAATACCACCACTTCTAAATCTTCTCTTGTTGATAAAATATTTTTTTGATTCCCTTTGTGATGAGAACTATATCATTCTCATACATTTCTTTATCCTCTTTATCAATTAAGTAGAGGTCTTTTTCTTCTTATGAGACTTTAAAAGCTATACTTCTTCTAGCTCTTGCCTCATCTTCATCTTGTACCTTTGGCTTAAACTTCAATTTATAGGAAGTTAGTGAGTTAAAAAGAGATTCTATAGGCTTGGCATTTAAATTCTTAGCCTCTTCTATAATTGTGACCTTTGTTTCCGATTCTTTAGGTAATGCTTTCAAAATCTTTCTATTCTTTTCTCCTAATGAATATTCTTTACCAAGTGATTCTAAATTCTTAATAATATCATTAAACCTATAGTGCATCTTGTCTATTTCCTTATGAGATTTCATTTAAATAATTCATATTTAGCCGCTAGTAAGTATTTCTTTTGTTTCTTTATGTGATCACTACCTTCATGAATTTCCTTTAACTTATGTTATGTTTCCCTGGCCAACTCATAACCCTTTATTCTAGTTGATTCATTTGCATCTAAGGCACTTAATTCATTCCTTGTTTTTGGTCTAACTTTTCCTAATTCTAGTATAGAGTGGCTTGATAATGTCCTTCATTTACTATTTATCATATCTTGATATCTATAGCTTGTAAAAAGTTTTTCATTTTTTTTAAGCTAGCAAAATTCACATTATTAAACATAAGTGGTCTGGCAATGGATTTATCCTCTAAAAACAATGCATTATTGATTAACATTTTTCCTTCTAAGCTAGTTAAGCTACCAACCTAGGAGACCTTTCTCTGATACTTATTGTAAAGGCCAAGTCAACTTAAGGGAGTGATGAATTAGGTTAATCAAATGTTGTGTAATTATGTCCAATTTTCATCCAAAGATTACTAAATAAATTGCCTAAGTGAAAACACAATTTACAAGTAAATAATGATAAGTAAACATCACAGATAGATAATATAAGATAATGAAATATAAGAGAAAAAGAAAGAAATACAAATGATTTATAGTGGTTCAGTGCCTTCTTTGATCCTTACGTCCCCTTCTAAGTTCTTTAAACTTAGAGTTAAATCCACTATTGTGCTTTTTCAAAAGTTGGTGAAACAAATCAATATATACATGAAAGGATCACTCTTTACTCACACTAAGCTCACTATTTGAGCCAAAGAATTTTACAATTATCTCCTAGTTTGCCCTCATAATTCTACATTTGAATGGTCTCACACTTACTATGAAGAACATAACCTATTCTGCAACTAACTACCTCACAAAGAACTACAAGAATACAAAGAGAGAGAAAGTATTTTTGCACTAAAATCACTCTTGAAAGCTTGTAACCAATGTAGGTAATTGTTACAATTAATTTTATATTTCAATACTTATATAGCGGGTGAAAAATAGGCCGAAAAGCTTCTTCAATGGTCACATCCCGCGTTTGGGTGATGTCTACATCTCGCGTCCACATTGTGTCTACATCTACATCTGCACCTCGTCCACAACTTTTTTTTATCCAACTTCATTTCATCCATTTCTAGCCATACAAGCAGGTGCATGCTCATTTGTATGTGCATCCACACCAAGTTTGCATCAAGTCCGAATGTTTTCTAATTTGATCCAGATATCCATATTCTTAACATTTGCATCTGCATGGTTATCTTCTTGTAGTTTTTTCCAATTTATGATTTCTTGTTTAACAACTAACCTGACTGCAAGAATAGCTCTAATGAATTGTTAGTGTGCTTCATCATTTGTTTGTTAATCGTCAGAATTTAGACGATTTTAGACCTTATGGTCTTTGTTTTCACATCATTGAGTGAGTTCAACATTGCTATTGCCAAGATCGATTATGTTAATGTATTAACTAATGTCAAAGAAAGATTGATGTCTGACCTGGACTTTTCTCCTTTGAGAATCATTACTTAGACAATGAAGCAAAAATCAACTAACTGCCTAGGAAAATAAGACAAGAATATGAGCCTTTTGATATAACATAAACAAATTTAGTTCTAATGAAGTTCTCAAGATATATGCATTGAGCACAATGACAATGTAGATACTTGGTAGTTTTTTGAAGACATTAATTCCTTGCATAGTGGCCTTATATAACCCTTTAACCTTTCAATGGAATCCAAGATTCTCATTGATTAGAAAGTCATGAAACATGCTTCTAGCGAAGCAATTATATCCGATTCTGATGGTTTCCTGAATTGGACAATCACAAACAGTTGTTGTCATTTGGAAATGCTTATCAAGAGAAGCATACCCAGTTGAAGAAAAGCAAATTGAGAATACAAGTACTGGCCCTAGGTTGAGCGTTGCTACTATAATAGCATACTAAGCTATGCTTTCTTTGTATTGAAAATTCTTGTTAATGAATTATGATACTTTTTCATTTTCTCACTTTTTTTTGTATCTCTATTTACCTTTCTTTCTTTCTTTTTTAATTCGTAATTTCTTTGAAACATTTGCTCTATTCAACCTCAAGTCTTGAACAAAGCTTCATATTTATACCTAATATATTTAAAATATGCTAACTGTTCTTTATCATTAATAGAGGATGTCCTAAGAGCCAAAATTGAGATGACGAAGCCCAATTTAGAGCTTTGTGATATTATTTTCAATACATAATTGAAGAATATATCATAGATATAACTTGTATTTGAGTTTCTTCAATAATGTTCCATACCATTCATCAGTCCTTTAGCTATGAATTAATTTTATTATTTCTAATCACTTATGTATAATCAGTTTCGACTTTTCAAATTTTTAAGGCCACTGAAATTGTACTCATTTTGGTTTCTTAAAAAGTTGAGTTTGTTAACATATACAAAATATTTGGTGCATGATCTTCATATCCTCAATTTGTTATGCACTCTAATGTTAAAAAGTTATTGAAGCCTAATAGCTTCAATTTTCTTAATTTATTGGGTTGCTAAAATTATATTTGCTTTACTTTCTTAGAAAGTCAAACATACTCTTAGTGTAATTTGTCACCAACTTTTCAGGTGATACGAGGATTACAAAAAAATCCTTGTTAAAAAGAATAACACTCATATTGTTTCAATCTTGATATCTAATTATTTTCTCTTACATATACAATCAATCATTGAAAGACCTTTTAAACAATTGCTTTAAATTCAAAATATTCCACATTTTGGGCACCGGATTTCCATCCCTAATAGCTAGCTTGTAGTAACCTAATCAATATGCTTTAGTAGAATTGCATAATGGCTATTTACTTGGTTTTGTGGAATTGCATTCAACATTGGCACATTTGTAATTTCAACTCTTAAATTATTATTTGATCTCACATTTTTCAATTCCTTGAAAGCAAGCAATAATTTAAATGGGAGAGGGGTGAGATTGATAGTGATTAATGTATGTATTTTAGTATGTGTTTTGTATTTGTTTTTGGCATGTTTTTATTATGAACATAGCTCCATTTTGGTTAAAACTCCTCAAATTATGATTTTTCCTATATTATAAGGCATAATTCATATTTTTAGCATTCTAATGCACTATTTTTGTAGATTTTTGATACTCAATCTTATTTTGAATCAATTGGAATATAAAGAAACACATTTTTAGTAGATTTAAGGTTGATCGAAGTAATAGAATCCGTGAACCAACTTTTGGCAAAACTTGAACTTCAAGATTGATTGCTTAAATTTTGGAAGAATTTGTATCAAAAAATTCACTAAGAAATTGAAGGATCAACATCACAAAAAAGGTCTTAGGGGCATAACGAAAAGAATCAGAGAGTGGCCTTTTTGGTGGTGCTTCACGGACAACGATCCACAGACTACTAGTCAGCGGATCCAAACCCATGGATTTACACCAATTTTGAAGTCAATTTCTTACAACTTGCAACTTATTTCACACTCATTTTTCTAGACGTTTTCAGTGCAATTTGTTTTTGTGTTACCCAAGAAGATATTGCAAAATCCAATGAAGATTTTTTGTGATTTGTAGTCACAATGTAATTATTTTGTTTTCGAGTTGATTAGGGTGAATTTCCTTTATAAAAGGGGACTATTGTAAGACATTTTAGGATATGTCTTGAGGTGGGAATTGCTTCCTTGTACATGATAATAGGAATTATTATATTTGTAGTAGTAATGGTTTCATCTTGTTGAAGTAATTCTTGGAGAAATTCTTATGTACCAATCTATTTGCAAGGAAGGTATAGAAAATATTTGGAGCCTTGTTTATCAAATGACTAAACTTTCTTCATCATATCTCTTATTTACTTACTCTGTTATGGGTTTGTACATTGAATTTATAAACTTTCATATTATATTTTTTACTATGATCTAAAATACTAGTTTAAGGATTAGGTGAAACTAATTATATATTTTGAATAAGATTATACTTGACATGTCTTATTCTTGCTTATTCATCTACGTAGATTTCAAATTTGTAGTTGATTATCAACCAACTGCAAATCATCTTTATGTTATAATACGATGAGTTTTGCATGTAACAATAGAGCAAAATAGATGAAACCTGCTGGTAGACATGTGATAACGTATTGCTAGTAGGTAGATTAATGTTATTTGCTTAATAAGTAATAATCACAATTCATGAGCATAATAAGTAAGCAATAAGGAACTTCACTACGAAAATAAAAATTTTTGGTGTTAGTAACATCAAATTATTATGAAAATGAGGTTAGGTAATAATAATTACTTTGTTATGAAAATAAGTCTTGATCGTTAATGAAATTGGTAAGACAAAATGTCATAAGCTAGGTGTAGGTCTTAAGTGCAACCCAAGAGAGGGGGTGAATTAGGTTTTATAAAAATCCTAAGTAAGAAGGTCCAAATTTCACAAAATAAAAATTGCAATATAAAAACAAAGTAAATATCACAATTGAGCAATCTAAATAAACAATAATATAAAAAGATGAGGGAAGAGAAGATAACAAATTTAAAGTGGTTCGGTATAAAACTCCATACCTACGTCTGCTCCCAAATTCAACAACTTGGAATTTAATCTACTATTAGCTTCTTCAATTGTTGACAAAGCAAACCAACTTGTACACAAGGGAGGATCACTCTTGCTCTTTTTTCCTAGCTCTAGTTAACCAAAAGTTCTCACTTTGGTTACACTAAGCTCTACCAAGACAAGTGTCGCGTCCTAAAAATCGTAAGTAAATGGTAGAGGTTAACTAGTGGGGTCGTTGACTATCGCGTCCCGAAAAGACGATCCGGTCCGAGACCCTTTCTGCAAAGATAGAGTTTTGAAAAACCGTGCGTGTGTGAGAAAAAATCGTATTTTAGTGAAAAAAGTGTCATTTAGTAGAGAATGGTATTTTAAAAGAAAATAAGGCCGGGACTAAAAAAATGCGACAGTTTTGGCCAACTAATTTTGAAAAAGGGTTTTATTTAAAAAATGGAATTGCCACTTGGTATTGAGTTAGGGTGTACCAAGTCACCCGACAAAATCGTTTAACAAAACAAAAATAAAATTTTAGAAAAATATTTTAAAATCCTTTTTTCGACTCCGGTCTGTGAAAAACGAGAGAAAAAAGTTTGGGAGTCACATTTGAAGAAAGGGAAGACAAAGGCTTGCGCCTAAGGTACCCTTTCTACTTAGCCGAGGCTAGTTGCGAGATTTAATCAAATTTTTCTAAATTAATCCTAAATTCTATCGCGTTCGGATGTATCTAAATGAATGCAAATCCTAAGTCTAAACATGAGTATTAGGAGGGTCGAAATGTCCCGTCGAGATTTGGTCGAGATTATCGGATTAATTGCAAAACTCGAGTCGAGACCTTGAGGGAGTCACGAGTTTTTATGCAAAATGTGATGCAAAAAGAAAAGAAAATAATAATATATAGTAAGTGAAGAAAGAAGGTGGGTATGCAACATGACGGGTACGGGGGACTAATAACTCGTGACTGGATGTTTCTACTCACAGAGGGAGGAATGGCCTGTACACCACTGCTTCCCATGTGAGTAGACGACTATTTTTAGTCGAATCACACAAATGTTCTAATTTCTGAGTGAGATGCAACCTAGATGTCATGCATTTTAAAATGTGTCAAAATAATAATAATAATAATAATAATAATAATAATAATAATAATAATAATAATAATAATAATAATAATAATAAAATCATGCCAAACGGAAAGAAAACTAAAAGTGTGTGAAATGTGAAATGCACACGAATGCTCATAACACTAAAATGTCCTAAGGGTCTAGCGTTGGGCTAGCCCGTTCTAAAAAATCCCACTAGCGTTAGACTAACGAGAAAAGAATGAAACCATAACTAACGTTGGACTAGTGTGGTGACGGAATACCATAAATCATGAATTAAATATTAAAGCATGAATTGAAAGCAAATTAAACATATAAAGACATATAAAGTCAAGTAGGAGCACATAACACATAGACATAATATCTAGATGCAAAATCGTAAAGAAAGCGGTAAGACATATAAGCACACAAGCAAACAAAAGCAAATAAACCCTAATTATTACATCAGGGGGCTTGATTTACAATTTGAGGGGGGAAATTTAAAATGCTCTATCTGTTACATTTTCTATCTAATTACACCATTTTTGCTAAGATATGAGAAAAATAATCTAACTATTACATTGACTAGCTAAATACAAAAATATAATATTTTTTAAATAATAAAAGTAATAAAAATTCAAAATTAAATGAATTGAATTTTTGAACACGCAAAAAGTATGTAAATCAAGAAATAAACAAATAATAATGCATAAAATCACATTGGAGCATATTGGAACACATAAAGAAAAATAACAAGAAGTCGGGATACCTTTTTGGAAGACCTGGCTCAAATACTTTAAAAGATGAACAAACAAGTCAAGGTATCATAATATAAAGAAATAAAGCATAAAAGTATGTAAGCATTGATAAATTGAGGCTAAACATACAAATTCTATTAAACTAAGGGCTTGAAAGTAAATTCAAACAAACTTGGGGCCAAATAATAATTTAAAGCATTATTCTAAACTAAAATTGCAAAATTCTACCAAATTGGGAAGCAAAGCATAAATTTCAGCAAGTGAGGGATCAAAGAAATGCAAATTTGAGCAAGTTAAAGGCATAACTTGCAAAAAACTGGGGACTTAATTGAAAGAATGTAAAAATCTGGGGGGTCAATGTGCAATTATGGGAGGACTTAAATGCATTAATACAAAAATATTAATGAACATTTTAAAACTAATCAGAAAATCCAAGGACTGAGATGCAAAAACTAACTAGAAAACTAGGGATGTAATTAGTAAATTAAAGTTGAATTATTTCACCAAAATGAACTAACTTAGATTAATTAATCAAATTAATACTTAAACTAATGAATTCAAAACAAATGAAGGGGATAAGTTAATCTTAACACTAAATTAAATAAATGCCCCAAAAACCTTCATCCCCCCAACTTAGTCTTCTTCAACCTTCAGATTATAATCTCTCTTTCTCTCTCTCTCAGTTTCGACTTTTTTCTAGCTCGCCTTCTCTCTCTCTCTCTCTCTCTCTCTCTCTCTCTCTCCTGTTTCCTCCCCTCTGCTCTCTACGTTTCCCTTCATTCTCCCTTTCTTAATCTGTTTCTTTTTTTTCCTTTCTTTATTTTCTTCTACTGGAAACCGGAATTCTCATCTCTCTCTATTCGTCCCTCTTGCTTTTCTTTCCCTCTATTCTACTCTCCTCCTCTGATTTCCTTTTCTCTCTGCTTTCTTCTCCTCCTCTCCGTTCACTCTCGCTTTTGTTTCTTTTTTCTTTTCCCCAACTCTATCTTTTCTTTCTCTCTTCTTGGCTATTCCGTCTCTCCATCTTTGTGTTTTCATGGTGTGCAGGGGTACGCTTGGAGGTGGGTTTGATGAAATTGGGGCTGTGTGCTGATGGTTCAATTGGGTTGGCAGGCTGTGATTTTCGTAGTTCTTGGGCAGAGGCTTGATGGAGGGTGATTGATTTTGTGTGGGTAATTGATAGCGAATTATGGCTCGAAGGTGGAACCATAGCTGGAGTTGTGAGATAGCTATAAATTGCTGCTATCCTAACTATTTTTGAGTGTCTAATGGTGGGAAAATGGTGGCAGCAGAGGCTATGGGGTAGGGCCGGTGCTATGGCAGGTGGTGAATTGGTTGTTATGTGGCTTTGTGGATAGAGTTGGTGGTTTTAGACGATCATAGGGGCTGTTGTTGTTGGTTCGTGGAGGTGAATATCTGGTTTTGTTGTTTTATTGTTGTTTTTTGTTGTAGGTAATTGGACGGTACAGGACTGGTGGCGGTGGATGCTATGACTGGTGGCTCTGTTTGTTGTAGGTTTCGGTGAGGCTGTTGGGGCTAGTTTGGCTTATGATTGTGTGTTTTCTGCAGGTTTGAATCAATTTGGGACTTGAGCTGTGGTTTCAGGGGTTTTGAGAGGTTAGGATATGGCTTGTTTTGGTAGTGATTTATGATGATGATGAAGGTTAATTTCAGTGGATGTTCTTATTGAAGTTGTGGGACTATGAAATGGTCAGGTTTGAGGTGGTATGAAATTGACGGTGAAGCAGAGATGGTCAGGTGGAGGTAGCTGGGGTTGAGGAGGGAGGAGGGATGGTGGTTCAGGCAGTGAAAGAGGGAGGAGAGATGGTGGTGAGGCGGTGGTGAAGAGAGGAGAGAGACAGTGAGAGAATCCAAAAACATTAATCATACCCAGAAAATAATACATAAAAAAAACATCAAGCAAAAAATTCAGAAAAAAAAATCAACTTAAATCACAAAACAAAAAAAACTAAAAAGGCAAGAAATCAAATTAAGATATTACCTTTTGGGTCTTGAGCTGATGATGAGCAACAGTAGTATCCTCCTGCAAAAAAATGATGAATAGTGGAGGTGAACAGTATCGTTTTTTGAAGAAGACGGCTATGTGTGTATTTTATGGTGCTTTTGTGTGTGTGTTTGATCTTCTTGGATAAAATCAAAATGTGTTCTTAGGGTTTGTAATTTTTCTTCTGCTATTTTTTGCTGATAAAAGGGGTATTTATAGGCCACTTGTCTTGATCACCAAGAATGCTATAAAATAACGAAAACGCCATCGGTAATAAAAATACTAATTTTATTTAAAAAATATTTTTTAACTCCAAAAATTAAAAATTAATACAAAGAACTAACAGAAATCTCTAAAATTTTTAAAAAGAATTCAAAGTAGATTTAAAAATAAAAGCTAGAGCTTAAAGCTGATAAAAACGCGCTCGAGATGTGAAATGACGATTTTACTCCTGAACAACGAAAACATAAAAAAAAAGGATATTAGCCTCAAAAAAATTATCAAAAATTAAAAATAAGCTTAAAACATTAGAAAGTGCCTTTGTGACTCAAAATTTGATAAAAAATGAATTAAAACTGTAAAATAACAATTTTGCCCTTGAACATTGAAAATTTGTAAAAAAATAGTTATTGACCTTAAAAAATTACCAAAAATTAAAAATAAGCTTAAAACAATGGAAAATGCATTTATGACTCAAAAATTGACAAAAAATGAATTTAATTTGTAAAATAACAATTTTGCCCTTGAACGTAGTATTTACAGAAAAAATAACAATTGTCTCCCAAAAAAATCAAGAAAATTTAGAAACATGCTTAAAGAATTAGAAAAATAAATTTGAAACCTAAAAAGAGCTAAAATGGTGTTCGCGAGGCGAAATTACCATTTTACCCTTGTGCTGGTAAAAATATAAAAAAATACCAATTAAATCCAGAAAAATCATAAAAATTAACAAATTCACATGAAAGTAAAAGTATGAATTTTAAAACCCCCAAAAGCTGATAAAAAATATTTACAGATAAAATTACTATTTTGCCCCCCAAATTATTGAAAAATTAAAATTTGGCCCAAATAAAAAAGCAAACATCCCCTCCAATATTTGAAAATAAATGGTGTGTCAAAATTTGATGTTTACAACAAGTTAAGAGTTTTACAACACTCTCAACCCCCACACTATGCTATATTTGAATACTTCCACTCGCCCAATTAAAAAGCACTCAATACAATTTCTTACTTTACAAACTATTACAAGAACAAACCAAAAGGAGAGTATTTTTCACAAAAATCACTCTTAAATACTTGCAATAAATGTAAGCAAAAAGTTGTTTTCATTTCTATACAAATTATAAGGGTGAAAAAGGGGGTTAAAAATGTCTCTAACTATTAAAACTGGAAAATTGAGAAAACTAGTTGTTAAACACAAAAAGTTTGACCTAGACATCCACAAGAGTGGTTTGGATGATCTGTTCTCATATCCGGATCATCTTCTTGAGCCTCATCTGGATGGTTTCTGACCATGCTGTTTCTGACCAATCTGAAGGTCTAGACTTACGCATGCCTTATTTGGACCCTTGTCCGCATACATACTGCATGATCAGTTTTCGAAGCTTTTTTTTTTTTGGAGATCCAGACGTCCATATGCACGTTCGGATGTTCTCTACCTGATTTTGTTTTGCACATTTTTGGCAATCCGGATGTCCATATGTACATCTAGATACACGTCCAGATGCTTTCTGCTTGTCTTCATTTTGAGCATTTCCGAGAATCCAGATGTCCACGTTGTGCGTTCGGATGATTGTCTGCATTCTTTGTAAACCTTTTTGAATCCAATTGCAAAGATCGCTCATTGAACACATTAGTGTATTTTATCATATATTTGATAATTATCAAAACTAAGATGATTTAGACCTAATGGTTGTCAATCTCTCCCTTTTTGATGATGACAAACCTATGATGAAGTATAGGTATAATAACACTTTTCAAATAGACATATATGGTTGCATTCCCCCTCAACATGTGCTCCCTCTCAATATGTGCATATGTTCATTCTTATCATACACTCCTCAACATGTGCTCTCCCTCAATATGTGCATATATTCACTCTCATCATAATTTTCTTCCTTTTTTGGCATAATCATACATCCATTATTCAATCATGTGAGATAACAGGGTAAATGAAAAAAAAAGGAGAGGATTTCTCTCTTAGACATAAAAATTTTAGGCCATTCATTAAACAATAAAAATTCATAGCCAATCAGGAAGGTTATAAAAGTTATCAAGTTAAAAGAACATAGCCATTCATGAAATTCATAGTCATTGTCTAAAAAACATAATAAAAAAATGACAAAGAAACATAACTTAAATTAAAGATCCAACCATATAAAGAAACCCATCATTTAAACACAAAAACATAAAAACACCATAAATCCTAGTCTAAGAATCATTAATGGAAGGTCCTCCTCTTCTTGAAAATCAAGATCGTGATCTAGCAGGGGATGAGGTGGAGCGAGTGTCGTGCCTAGCTTTGCTCCTATGTTCTTGCTCGTCTTCTCATCCTCATGTGAGCTGGAAAATCTACACGATCATTCGAGTCCCATCCATACTGTAAAACCCTAGAAATTCATACAAAAATCATTTAATTCATGTTATGTCCATTAGTAGAAAAAAAAAAGAGAGAGAAGAGAAAAAGAAAAGGAAAATCAAAATTGCATTTAATAAGGGAATTTCTTTTATTTAGAGTTTAGTGTTAATCTTTGATTTATTAGTTGGAAAATTTCTTAAGTTAATTAGGTTAAGTAAGTAAGATTCTTTCATTATTAAGTGGGACACCTAAGCACCAAATTTGGATTAATTTCGTTGGACCATTAATTTATAATAGTGTTTAATTTTGACTAACTAATTCTACCATTTTCTAGTCTTTTGACCAATTGAGCTTTAGTTCAAAATTTACCTAAAAATTTCACTTATTCTCTTGCTTTCTTTTCTTTCTTTTGGCCAAAATTTTTCCTTCCCTTTTCTTCTCTCTTTTGCTTTAAAATTTGTGCCATAAAGTTTGCTAATTACTAGGTGATAAGTGATTAAAAATCTTCACTAATCAAATTTAACCAAGTTAGTACTATTACCTTAAAAGCATAAACCCTAGGATGACTCTTGTCTAGCTATAATTGGTCACTTTTTTTCCCACTTTTCTCTTTATTTCTTTTCTATTTTCTTGGCCTATTTCTTTCTCTTTTCTTTCTTCTCTTGGCCGGCCCTCCCTATTCTCTCTTTTCCTCTCTTTTACTCTCATTTGCTTGAAGCTTTCTCTCCAAATTTTAGACAACTCTACCATAGAAAGTGAGTTTTTCTTCTTCCTAAGCAAAGATTTAAGCTTGTTTGAGGTACCTACTATGAACTTTTGCTATTAATTTCAAGTTTTAATTAGCCTTTTGTACAATTTTAATATTAGATACTTGTCATTAGAACTTGAAGATTTAAGTTTGAAATGAAATTTTACTTGTTAATTAAAGTGTTCTCTTGGTTAGATAGACTAGTAGATAGTATTTAAATCTTGAAATTTCATGTATTATATGTTGCTTGGTTGAAGAAACTTGGAGTTGAAATCTTGATTTTGAGTGGAATTTTGAGTGAAATTGGGTTTGATTGAGACATGGAAGTTGTAGAACTTGTTGGAAATTGGATTGGTTGGTTGATTTCTTGCAGGCAAAATTTTGGGTAAGTCTGATTTTAAGGGGAGATGCTGCCGAAAATTCAATAGTATTAAAGAAAAAAAATGACAAGTGAGATTTTAAACCTAGGATATGCTAAATTTAGAGAATTTGGTGTGCAAAAATTTTTAGAAAATGATCTATTAATGAATTAAATTTTCTTAGACCAAGAAAACCCTAAACTCTAGGGTAAAACCCTAAACTCTAAAAACCCCAGAAATATTTGGGTTATCTCTTGAATTTTCTTACTAATTTACTTAGGGTTTTAATCAAGTTTTTATTAGATTATTTCTTTTGGAATTTCAGGACTTGAAAGCGAGTCTCGACCATTTTACGAAATATTTTCCTAGACATTCTAGGTGAGTGTCACTGTGTGTGCATGATGCATGAATGTTATGTTATACTTGTAAATATTACGTGATGAAAAGTGTTACTTGAGGAAAGATGTGTACTTTATCGCATCTGTTCCACAATGTGTTACATGCTTTCATGATCCAATATGTTACCTGTGCTAGAGGCTACCGTGACTAACTTCACCGTTACTTCACGGTTAGTTAACCCGGTCGTGCTTGGGAGGACATAAGGTGCTGGGTGTTTTAGGGCGTGTTGTTCTTTCCCTTGAGTTGAGAATCCTGAAAGAGGCCAACTCCGGATTGAACTTTCTTGCTTGCTTGTTGGCCCTCCAAGGTCGAGATTACTCCCTGGATGAGGTAGCCTGTGCGGAGGTTATAAGGTGAATGGTGGTTAAGGTACTTGCTTATTAATACTGGTATGACCCTTGGCGAGGACCTGAGCTATTATCTCGGTTCTAACGTCATGGCTACATGATCGGTACTTGCTCCTCTTGCGGTTGAGCTTGCTCCCATAGTTGAGCCCTGGATCTGCCATTAACTACTTGTTATTTAAATTATTCATACTCTGTTAATTAACTTGTCAATTATTTTTATTCAATAAAATAATAGTTCCGGTATGATTGCATGATTTGAGCACTCATTGGGCTATTATAGCTCATCCCTTTTATTTGTTTTCGTTTACCCAGGTTTCTCGTAATATTAAAGCTGGAACGACTGGTTTTGGGTATAGTAGTTGTTTATATATTGTAACAGCCAAACTGTTTGGGTTATCCTTGTAAATAATATGTACATTTTGGCGTTATAAACTTCTTGGTGATACTTGTACCTTTAAGTTGAATTATATGAATGTATTTTATTTTGGGTTAACTATGCGTGGATGTTCTGAGTGAGTGCTTGACTTGAGTTCTGGCGAGAGTTAGGCAGGCAGTCCGCTAAGCCCTTTGGTGCACCTCTGGGTAAGGTGGGGCTGTCACACATACTCTTGAGCCAACTTCATACGCTCAAGCTTTTCATGAATGCCATGCATTTCCATGCAAAATTCACCTTGCATATCGAACATTTGAGTATGTAAACCAGCGAAGTCACTCTTCATTAGAGTCATTTGAGTGGATAAGCCATTGATGGCATCAAAGAGCCTACTCTCCCAAGTGGCATATGAGATGATGATGGAGAAGGTGGTGGAGCAAAAGCACTAGAGGAGGGAATGTTAAGATGAATAGTGTAGAGTGGAGGCTCTTGGAGAGGTTTATCTTCTTTCATTTGGTGTGGTGCATCTTCCGCATGTGTAATGGTATCATCAATATAAAATCTCGCATCCAATACCTAGAAATATGATCCAATTTCAACTACTTCTTCTATAAAGCTATCTACCTGCATGAAAAGTCAATTGAAGCCTCTTAAAATATTTCGATCAATCCTATCACCCTCACTAGGACGTGTAACCCAATACCTTCAAAAGCGATTCCATTATTCCTTAAAAGGGAAGTCAAAATACCTTCATAGGCTAAACTTTTGTTGGAGTCCTCTTTGTAAGTAAACATGTATTCAATCATAAAGGCACCCAAATTGATAGGAATAGACCTTATAATTCCATAAAATAAATAAAGTCCAATACGAATAACATCTGTTTTATGCCCATTAGTAGGTGCTAAAATGTTCACAATAATAAGATATAAAACTTTGTTTGATAGAGTAAAGTGATTTATTTTGAAATATGCTAAATGGAGAAATTTGGATTGTTAAATGTAAAGTGTGTGTTATTAACTATCAATTCCACATTACTACCTACTTTTCTTAAATTAGTATAAAATTATTTCACTAAATTCATATAGACAATTTTTTTTCTCACACACTCTATCCCAATTGATTGCCCTCAACACAAATAGGGATATCCTTTAAACTATCATCAAAATCCTCAAATTCACAGTATTTCAGCCCAATTACATTCTTATTCTCTAAGCTATTGTATAATTCTAGAGAATGAGCATCAAAAAATATTTTACCATGATATTAAATACAACTCTCTTGATTGATGTTGGATGAGGCATTACTACGACATCTCCCACGCTCACTATGACCTCCTTTACGACCTCCTTGATGTGAGTTAGCCATAGATAAGTTGAATTTCTAGAGAAATTGGAGAAAAAAATAAAGAGAAAAGAAAAACCTCAAGTAATAGAAGCCCTAGAGAAGAGAGAAAGTCAATACAGTTCTAGAATTGATGGGAGGAATGAAATTCAAATGAAATTGATGAAAGAGAATGAAATTGAGGGAGGAATTTAAGTGAAACTAGAGTTTGGAGGGAGTTGAAAATTGTTTTGGGTGAACGAAAATTGATAGGTGCGATTTTGACTAAAAACAATAGTTCGTCGCTTTAAAAGGCTCGATCCGAATGTACGGATCGCGTTGCCTGCATTTGTACCATGTGTCTAGATGATGGTCAATTTGGACTCTTAATGGTTGATCATTTGGACGTCCACATCCCTTCAAGGGTCGTCCAAATGACTAAAAATGCTAAAAAATGTACCATGAACACTTAAGAATCTATAATGTTAATCACTAACACTTATTTATAACATATTATGTCCAATCTAAACACTAAATTTAAAAGTATAATATTACCATAATTATTAAAACATTATACAAATGTATTAGATTGATACACATACGAAAATTATGTCATATAAATATACTAGTAACAAAACTAGTACATATAAAAAGAATTTTAACACTTGCGATGTTCAATAACATACATATATCGCATAACCACATTCATCTAGTCAATTAAATGATCAAATTTTATGCAAGTATAAATCAAAATTAATTTAAAATACAAAGTTACCCCTTAAATAAACTAAACCAAAGTTTAATTCCAACATCCTTAGGATAATCTTTAAACCTACAAAATTACAAATTTGATTTTGGTACCATGCCTTCTTGGGTCCAAGGGGGTTAGTCTTTTCTTTCCTAATCCATATGGCTCTCATGTCTAACTTTATATTTTTCTTGACATAACACTCATTTTGCATAAAGATATGTTGACAACAAAAATGAAAAATAACATTTAAATCTCTAATAAATGTGAATTTTATAAAGCAAATGTAATTTCTATAGAAGTAGTGTGATGTTTGCTCAAAACAATTTTTCTAACTTTTTTCTTTGGAAAATCTTTTTGTTTTTAACTTGAAAGAATTTTTAAAAGCTCATCAATTCTATTTATCAACAAATCTTGCTCTTTCTTAATTCTTTCATAAAAAGTGATTTTCTCATTAATTTTTTTTTCAAATGCTCATTTTTGTTATCAAGAAAACTTTATTTTTCTTAAAATCATCATTTTCATTTTTTAAATTTTGATTTTCTTGAAAAAATTTGGCATTCTCTTTTCATAAAACATTAATTTTTAATTTCAAATCCTTGTTTTTTGCATATGATTCTTTCAAGCTATCATGCAGCTTAACAACAAATGCTTCCATGTCATCATCATCACATTTACTATCACATTCATCATGAGAAGAATAGTTAGAAGTTACTTCATTGTTTCCAAAGGCCACAAAGTGCATTTGTGCAATTTCAATATTTTCTTCTATTTCATCATCCAAGTTGCAATCATCCCATGATATTTTGAAATTATTGAATCCTTTCTTCCCTCCTTCCTTCCTTTTCATTTGGCACTCACTCATGAGATGCCCTGTTGACCACATTCAAAACATTTAGCATTTGGCTTCTTGGTCATTTCATCTTTCATTTTGTTTTGTTGTTTGTTTCACATCTTCTTAATCATTTCCCATTGAGGAGGTACTTTTTGAATCCTTTAGTGATAAGAGCTATATCACCTTCATCCATTTCTTCATCTTCGTCATCTATAGAGAAAAATCCTCTTCATCTTGTTGTGTCACTTTGAGAGCTATGCCTCGTTTAACTCTTGCTTCCTCATTATTTTGAGCTTTTAATTTTGCCTTCAATTCATAAGAGGTTAGAGAACTAATAAGAGAATCAATAGGCATAATATTCAAATTATTGGCTTCTTCTATAGCCGTGATTTACTTTCCCATTTCTTTGATAATGCCTTCAAAATTTTTCTATTTTTCTCACCCAAAGTATATTCCTTTTGTAATGCCTCAAGATCTTTGATGATATTATTGAAACAGTAATACATTTTGTCTATGTTTTTGTGAGGCTCCATTTTGACTGGTTCATATCTAGTAACAAATAAAGCCTTCTTTTGTTCGTTGGCACTATCACTACCCTAATGAATATCTTTCAACTTATCTCAAATCTTTTTTTGCCATTTTACACCCTTTTACTCTAGTGGACTCATTGGCATCTAACATATTATATAAGACATTCATTGCCTTAACATTAAGGGTGAGATTGGTCTTATCTTGAGGAGTGACCTCAACGTGTACCAGTAGTAGGATCATCAACATAGTCTTCATAAGGATCTTTATTTATTATATACCAAAATTCAATATCAATGGATTGTAAAAAGATTTCTATTATATCCTTCCAACTAATACAATTAACACCAAACATGAGAGGTTTAGTAATGAATTGCCTCTCTAGAAATAGTGCATTGTTGGTAGTTGCCGTCCTTACTCTCTAGCGGTTAAGCTATCAAAGGAGAAATTTTGCTTTGATACCAATTGTAGGCTCTAGGTGTAACCTAAGAGGCGGTGAATTAGGTTGTATAAAAATTCTAAGTGAGAAGTTCCAAATTTCACCCAATAAAAAATTACAATGTAAAAACAAAATAAATATCACAATTGAGTAGTTTAAATAAACAATAATGTAAAAGATAAGCAAAAAAGAGCACAACCAATTTATAGTGGTTTGGTATCAAATTTGGTATCCACGTCTACTTTCAAGTTCAACAACTTAAAATTTAATCCACTATTAGCTTCTCAAATTGTTGGTAAAGCAAACCAACTTGTACATAAGGGAGGATCACTCTTGCTCTCTTTCCTAACTCTAATTGACCCAAAGTCCTCATTTTTGTCACACTAAGTGCTATGAAGACAACTTAAGAGTTTTACAACACTCTCAACCCCTACACTATGCTGCAATTAAATACTTCCACTCACCCAATTGAAAAGCATTCAATACAACCTCTTGCCTCACAAACTATTACAAGAACAAACCAAAAGGAGAATATTTTTCACAAAATTTATTTTTAAACGCTTGCAATAAATGTAGGCAAAAGTTTCTTTAATATTTATATGAAAAGGTATTTATAACGGTGAGAGAAGAAGTTAAAAATGGCTCTAACGGTCAAAACTAGAAAACTGAGAAAACTAACCATTATACACAAAAAGTTTGATTCAAACATTTGCAAGAGTGGTCCGGACTTCCGGTTCCCTCATCTGGATCCTCGTCTTGATGGTTTCTAACTATGTTGTTTCTGACTAATCTGGAGGTTCGGATGTCCACATGCCTTGTTCTTACCCTCGTCTACATACATATTGCCCGATCAATTTTTGAAGGTTTTTTGGAGATCTGCACATCCATATGTACGTTTGGATGCATGTCTAGATGCTCTATGCATGATTTCGTTTTGCACCTTATTAGCGATCCGAACGTCTGCATCCGGATGCTCTCTGCCTGTCTTCACTTTGAGCATTTCAAGGATCCGGATGTCCGCATTGTGCATCCAGATGACTATTCTGCATTCTTTTTGGACATTTTTTAATCCAACTGCAAAGATTACTCATTGAACACATTAGTGTATTTCATTATATATTTGATAATCATCAAAACTAAAATGATTTAGACCTAATGATCTTCATAAGGTATTAATCTTTTCATTAGTGATCATCAGTGGATTCTAAACCCTATTACTTATATTTGTGAATTATTTCATTATTTACTTTATGAAGTTGAATTTCTTTAGTCTTGCACACTAACTATTGAATTTGTCTAGATAATAAAATGAGTGAAAAAACTTTGATAATTGCCATAATAGTTTCCTTATAGGATCAACTCTAATATTCCTATACTCGTCTCGATCTTTGTACTTGTAATTATGGGATAATTACTTTTCAAAAAAAATTATGGGGTAATTAGTTTTTTAATTACTTGTTCACTTGAGAAAAATTTAATGCCACATTTATAGATTTAATAGCCTCACACCAGAATGCCAATGTGTCACTATAGGGTTAGCGAATTCCTTGTCTGCGTCATCACCAATCATGAGAAAGAACAAAAGCTGATACACTTGATTCCTTAATTTGTAAATAGTTGTGCCAGAAATTAAGAACTTTCTCGATAGATTACTCATGCAATACAGTTTGTTGTGATACAACCATTGCCTTTAATTTTATGCTTCAATTTTCTTCCTTGTATTATACATATTCTTATGTTTTTGGCTGAAAAGGTAAAAAACTTGTCCGGGTTTTGGTTTGTCTTTTAATGGTGTTGTATAGAACTCAGAAGAATTTTCCATGGTAGAATAATAATGATACGAGCAAAATTGGTTATTACAACTCCAGATCTTGTAAGGGATATGCTAAACGACGGAAAAGTTTTCACTAAAAAATAAAGTAGCAAAATATGTGAAAAAGATATTGGGAGGAATGGTGGAACTTAAAGGTGAAAATTGGGTGGAATTCCGGAAGCTCTCCAACCAAGCCTTTCACAGCGGAGGTTCAAGAGTAAGATCAAATCTATACCCTTTTTTTTTTTTTTTTTTTCTTTTCTTCTTTTGTGTCAAAAGGCAGGAATTGTAGTATGGATTACATACACCTTTTGTACTAGTCAAAATTGAACAATCATTCCTTTAAATTTACAATTGTCAATCTCCTAATGGCTATTTGTTAGTCAAAAAGAAAGAGAAGACATCTCAAAGTAAATCTGATAGGATTTCTAATATCTTCAATGCAGAATTATTAGGATTTCAAATAAGCGCATCAATGTCTAGTGAGAATTCGCAAATGATCAGTTTTTTTGGTTATTTTAAACTATTCTATGACGATTTATGGAAATATATTCCACACTTGAGTGGGGAAGAAATTGAAGTTTAATGAACAATGTGTGATCAAATAAAAGTTGGAGGGGTAACTTGCATGCAGGCTTCACGATATTCTTTGACAAAACGAAATATATCCGCCTAAATTAACGAAATTGTAAGCCCCTTTTGTCTTTTAATTTAATGGGGATTGCCGTTAGCATTCATTGCTCATCCCTAATGCTTAAATTATGAAAGCAGCGCATCTTTCATGAAAATACATGTCAGGTTCTTTTTGTCAAACAAGCAGGGAAGTTCAAAAAACAAAAAAGGCAACGCGTATTTGGAACAGCAAAATTCTATATCACAAAATCAAGGAGGTTAATACAACAAAAAGCAATAACTTTTGCTAATAACCAAAAGTTCCAACATTTTATGGCATTTTTTCTACGTATAAAATTTTTAATTAATCCTATAGCATTTATATTTACCTTAGTAGGACATGGTTCCTGCAATTTAGGGTTAGCAAATTCGATAAATATCGAATTACTAATTGAATTTGAATTTAAATCGGTAAATTAAATTCAATAATTCAGTAATTCCAAAAATTTGAAAGAAATGAAATCTAATTTAGACAGTATTTAGAAATGCCATTTTTCAAATTGGTAGTATCGATTTTGTATTCAATTCAATAATTTGAATTTTGTATTCGCATTACCAAATTTAGCCCAAAAATATACATTTTATATATTTCGTATAACAATTCCTTTTATTAAATTCATTACTATAAATTTCAGTTATATTAAATTCACAATTCATCATTTTTTGATGTATCTATTATTATATTATTGTATGATGCATTTTTTTTGCCAGATACACTTCTATATATACGATTAGTGTCTATTTTCGCAAATAAAAATGCAAGATGTCACATATTCTGTCCACAAATAAGTGTGACGTTTTTTTTTTTCCCCCTTTTCGGATATTGAATTACGGATTTAAAATTTAGAATCGAATTTGTGTCAGTATCCATTGAAATCCAAATTAAATTCAATAAGAAAATTTTTAAGCAAAAACATCGAATAACTAATTTCAAATTATCAACTTACCGATTTACCAACTGAATCTTACCCCTACTGGTTGAAAGTGTTGGGATGATGCTTGGAAATTTACAAAATTATGATGGAAAATAATGCCGGTGAAGAGTTCAAGACTGCTAACTGCTTCAGTCATCCCAAGGACTGCATTTAGAACTAGTAATTCAGACAGCCAACAGGTTTTCCACATGTTGAGAAAGCTTTGGATATTGGATATTAGCTAACAAAAACGACGCAAAACAATATACCTTCAGTCATGAGGTGAAAAGTAAATTATAGAAAAAAAAGTGAAATGACATGATAGATTATAAACTGTTGATGATTTTCCTTATTTGTCTTGACAGCAAGTGTTCGAGGCTTAATATGATCTAGAATTGAAGAGAATTGAGAAAGCAATTCGAGATTTCATATTGTGACAACAGAAGAAATTAAAAACTGGACAACTATGGAGATGATTTTGTGGGATTACTCATAGAAATTCATCACGACCGCAATGAGAATAATAGACAGCTATTCCGCTCAGACGATGAACGCTTAACTGGAAATCATCACTCCTTGAAACTCGTGTTTGGGCTCGAGAAAATAGCAAAGGGCAGCAACAAGTTTTACAAATTCATAAGCGACCGGTGCAAACATCTGGTTTGCTTATTAAGACACTGATTAGTGCAAACAGCTGGTTTGCCTAGGAAGACACAAGTACTAACCTTGAATTATTTAGAATTTCACGAAATTTTGCGAAAAAGACCATCTAACAAAGGTCGTTAAAGGATGCTAGTTCAGGACCCAACTCCTGTTTTAAGTGTAACACAAACTTCAAAATAAATAGATGCAATGACTAGTTATCTCAAACAATTCATCCGATGGAAGAGCAGAATAATTCTAAATCCACACAGGGACGAAAAGCAAAAATTAAATCAATGAATATTGAGCTCGAAAGAGTAGCAAGGTTAATCTCTATACGAAATTGCACTTCAAGCACCAACGGTCCACAACAATAAGGTCAACCTCGGAATTAGGATGATAATAGAAGCTACGCTACAGATCCTACTATTCTTTGCAAGTCTGAGCGTGTCAAGGAAAAGATAAAATAGATGTAAAAGATTCCAAAAAACCTAAAGTTCAGAGCGAGATATTGCAATGACTACCATGAACTAATGAAATTATCTCTTCTTTTTCCCACCCCTCCCCGGCTTTGGCTGGCCAGCTGCTGAAGAGGATGCCGGCTCTTGCTTTTTAGTCCTACCAGGATGTCTGGGGACCAACTCTGCAACATGGAGCATCAGCTGTTTTCCTACAAGATGGATTCCAAATAAATAAGAATAACTAAATCATCTAATATACTCCAACGATTCCAAACAACAAAAGCTTGCACAAAGATACAGACACACCATCATAATTCATTCAATTCACAAGACAAGCTAATACAAACAACAGGAAAAATCTCGCCTTAGAGACTGATAGAGAACAAAGTAAAAACTTTGTAGTATGCCAACAGGCCATAAGAAATGCTCGCTTCCATAGACCTACAAAGGCTTCTAAATACGATTAAAAAGATTGTTTGTTTGGCTTTGGCAGGGAAACCAAACCTATTGCAGTACCACACTATCTGGAAGCCATAATTATTGTCAGAAAAGATATAGTCCATCTTTCCATAGGACACATGCACCTTTTCATTAGTAGGCTAAATTATTTTTGCTAGACCAAGTATAAAAGAGTACGAAATGGAAGGAAATGTTGAAGATGGAACCTTCAACCTGCTTTCCAACTTCAATTACTTCAACAAATATCATTCAACAGACACTCCTCTGGGCAGCTTTGTTTATGGCTGTTCTCCTAGATTAGAAATTTAAGCTCACATCATGTAAACAGTATAATGAAAGAAAATTTACAGAAACAAATCTCTTTCCCAGATTGTGAAAGAACTTGAAGGATATGTACTACTTTTTTCCCAGAAACAACATATGTTTCTATTCCTCTCTCCATGTGGACTGAGGCAGGGCAGAGGTGCAATGGTGAACACATTTCATCCATGCCAGGTAATGTGGAGCACAATTTGGGTGGAAGAAATAGAGAGCTGATTAGCAAGCCTCACGGTTCAACCTTTTAGTGCCCATGTAAGAAAGAAAGAAGAAAAGCTATTGGTACCCATACCAAAAACTGCTTCCTATGGCTTGACAAAAGTTCTAAACATAGAAAAGAATGATCACCAGATAAAACACACGTAAAACTTTACTAAGACAGATCTTTTCAACCTCTAATCAGATTATTGACTGTAAAGAGATTGGATTTGGATTCCACGGAAACAAAACTATGGTATTAGTGAAGTACTTCATTTTCACAGCAAATTCATTTCCTAAAATTTGACATCTTAGAAAACTCTCTTTTACATATGGCTATGTAACTTATTACTGAAGCATGTATGGGTTATTCAATAAGGGAATCATTATCTTTTGCACCAAGTTTTAAAACCTCCATATATCACCAACACCTAAAAGATTAAGGTGCATGTGTTGGCTAACAATCTTACCATATTCTTTACACACTGTTGTTGTCTAAATTTCATGTATATTAAAACCTCCATCACCAATCTGTCTCACTCCACTACTGCTGAAGGAGCACTTCTAGCTTCTAGTTGTTTTCCGGAATATATTGGAGTTAACCGTTGAGTTCATTTTACACCCCCTCATTCTTCATCCTATTTTTCTTCCCAATTACTTATCTGCCACATATTAACCAATTACCACGAACATATGATGTCCCTATGATCCAAAAAAAGTTTCTATTGCAATTTGTTGAATCTCCGCTCCTTGAAATTAGAAGCCAAAGAAAAGTTTATCGTGTGGTTTTACCACAGCGCCAAGAACATCACCACTTGTTTCCCATTAAAGATGTTTGTGGTTGCATAAGAACAGTACTAGGGAGGCCCCAGCTTCATTTCATCAACAGTTCTTGATTTTTTCCCAAGTTCCTCTCTCTCCCTCGTTGATATCTTGTAGGTTTATTTACTAAAAGGCTACAAAAGAAGAGTAGACACTAGAACTTCTCAGCCTATTGTGCTTTTTTGCAAGTTTCAACAATCTTCTAAGCACTTCTATTACCCCGTCTAGGTAAAAGGAAATCATACCTCTCATAGGACTTGAACATCTGATGGCCAGTATGATAAAAGCAAAGGATACCAGAATATTGAATCATGAATGAAGAAAAGCATGAAAGAAAGGGCGTTGCTAGTGATTGTCATGTCCCAATTTTGACTGCAGGGGGTACCAAAGGCCTCTTCCCTTCCATCCTTCTTCGGCACCAGTCCCCTCTACCTCACATGCAGATATGTGCATACCTCCCCCCCCCCCCCCCCCCGGACACACACACACAGAGAGAGAGAGAGAAGAAAAAGCGACACACACAAAAAAAGATAGACCCTATATAACCAATGAATTTTTTTTATTTTGTTCTTTTTAATGCGCCACGTTTTTATAAGACTATTATTCATCCTCTATGCCACCCTAACTCAAACTCACCTAAGCTTATTTGGGAGCCTCCTAGAACGTAATGATTACAGCATCTGCATGAGCAAATAGTTTAACTGGTATTAAAAATTTTCCACAACACCATATCCTATGTCACTATCTTACTCCACTAACTCTCTTCTAGTAGTAGAATCAATACCAATGAAAAACTAGAAAAAATAAGATCAAGTACCATAACTGAAGTTCTCTTTGCCATATGAGTGTCCTACAGTAATTGCATTATGCAGGCCAGTGCATACCAGTTTGTGAGAAGAAAACAAGGTACAAAACCCATTCCACAAAGAAATCAGAAACGTAAACAAGAACAAGACACCATGAGTACCAAATGCACCATGGATCAACATGAGCCCCCAACACTTGATCAAGTATATCTTTTTCCCTTCCCATAAGATAAAACAAAGACATCATCACATGCAACAGAACATTAAATAACACGCAAAAGTGCGGTTAAAACTTGTAGAAATACAAAGATGTACATAATTACAAGCTATACATCATCACAAGCAACAAAAATATAACATGCACAAGTGTGGTTAAAACGTGTAGAAATACAAAGATGCACTTATTTACAAGCTATACAACCATACAAGTGATAAAATATAATAAAAAGTGAGAAAAAAAAAAATGGCACAGAAAGCAGAGACAGGATAACTGCTATTAAGGAAATCCTTTTATTTTCTCTATTCCAGATTCTACTGAAGTTAATAAACCACTGTAACCAATTTAGCTCATCATCTTTGTTCCCATTTGATCTCCGCAATCAGTAGTTGTTACACATCCTCTGACTTTCAATCAATTTAAACCAAATAATTCTACAGTTCTATATTCAACACTCTCCCACCTCACAACCTGGAGAAAGAGAAACATAAATCAAATTCTTTCACTGGAAAATATAGAAAAGGGCAAATAACCTAATGATTAGCTGATGGCATGCCTTCTGAAATCAAGTTCCCCCCCCCCCCCCCCCCCCCCCAAAAAAACCAAAAAAAAAAAAAAAAAAACCAAAAAAACACTCACTTGTCTTCCATAAGTTATTAATACTAGGATTTTATACTACACTGAATCTAACAAGGTCCCCTCCCACCCAAGCCCAACAAACCACCCCACCCCTAAAATATAGTTGAACTAAAATGGTGGTTTAAAGCTGAACGAATAACACATCTTTGTGTTACAGCAATCTATGTTGGTAAAAACACAATTCATTCATGTAGCTTACACTCATGCATGTCTCTTTGAAAGTTACTTGCAAATTCGGTCCACTTGTAAAATAGGTGTGGAACTTTTAAACGTGATATGTCCTCGGGCCAAATCATTCAGCTGCAAAATTATGCATCAAATAATGACACAGCTACCTTTTTCTTTTGAATACACTTGAAAAGATAACCATGCTGCCATAAACTTAGCCCCTAGTTTTACTGTTAGAATTTTATTTCCTGGAAAGCTTATTCCACATAATAAATAATTTGGTGCTTCTCTAAAAAACCAAAAAGATTAAAAAAAAAGCTAACTTGGTGATCTCCACTCTCCAGGAAAGGACAGGAAACGTTCTTCAGTAATATATTCTATAACTGCTTAATAATTAATCTAAATACTATGAGCTTTTGTTTTTTCTTACAGTATCCAAATATTGTCAATCTACTTAATATGAATTGGCCTACACTTAAACGCTGGCAAATTTTCACCGCAGTTGCATATTTGATGTTCATGTTCAATTATTAGCTTGTTTAATCGTTTTTATTATGGTAAGATTGCACAAGGCGGTTAAAAATGGAAATCGGGAGGAGAAGTTGTATCGTCAATATACCATTTTTTGTGACAAATTTTGTTTCATATAATACATGTAATCGTGAACGTGTCAATTTATTCCATTCTCATTTTTTAGCCGAATTTTTCACCGCTACATCAAAGGAAAAATCTAAATTAAGCCCCTCATTTAACATACTGTATATTTGCAGTACTATATTTCACTAACAAGGCGAGCAATTCACAAAAATTACAAAGAGTACTTCAACTGTACCTTCTTGCTTCATATTATGGCTTCAAATAACAGATACAACTTAAAAACTATATTCTCTTGACCCACTTCCAATTCCCCTCTTCCTGATTTCCTTCAGTTCAATAAAAAACTGATAAAATGGCTCCTTAAAAACCTTAATTAATCTTCCAGACCAATAGATAACCATCAAATCATCTGGAAAGACAAGACCTACCAAACAAATTCCACAATCCCACAATTGATATTTGACAAGTGATATTACTTAAAAGCTAGCATTACCAGTGCGAAAAGTAACAAGGATCACAGCTAGATGCACCTAAAGAATCTCGGTACCTCTAATTAAACATCAAGATTTAGGCTCATTAATTAACTGAAATCTATATAACTTCGTGCAAAATATAGAACCACATAATGGTAAATCATTGGTTATGCAAACATTACAGTTACGAACAACTAGTCCAGATTTTCACCGTTTGTGACTTAAAAGAAAAGGAGGAAAAGAAAGGTTTAATTAACCCATTTAAATTTTCCAAAAACAACATGAATAAACAATATTTAACATTCCAATAAGAAGTAAAGCATGAACCCCCCCCCCCCCCCCCCCCCCCAAAAAAAAAAGAAAAAAAAGTATAAACAATTCCACTGGAAGAAGGTATGCACCAGATGGCTATACAGACTAAGGACAATGCCAAAATCCTAAAGGGCAAACTGGGTTTACAGCGTTTCAAACAGCACAGATCTTGGTTGGGCTAGGTGTGTAATAAAAATCATTAGTCCAACTATGCATCCTTTGTACTATAGAATGGCATCCAACTTTACATTCTGTCCATCCAACACTTAAATTACTCATTTACAACTGTATCCATTAATGATATTTAAAATGTAAAGATGTATACAAACTGATTGAAGCCAACTTCAAGCTTTGCTTAACTTTCTTGCACTCAAAACTAGAAACAATCTATGCAGTATTTAGTTTAGCATGTCTAGATACATTTTAATACCTATCTAAGTAAATGATACTGGCATTTGACAGTTTCCAAGTTAATGCACTTTCCCAAAATAGAAATTCTGAGTGATTTCACATACTTATTAACTGTCTAGACATATTTATGGTCAGTAAATCTTTGTTTTTCTGAGCTTCTTTCCTTCTAGCTTCCAGCCCCCACCCACTCTCCCCTTGCTTCCAATCTTTGTTTCTCAACCAGTTTGGAAGAGTGGAGAGGAGTCTCTATTGGGACCCATAAAATGATGGATGGAGTCAAAATTTTGAGCATTATTGATCTCAAGCCAAAGATCTACAAATATCTTCCACGAAAACAGTGTCACCAAAATTACAAGTATCATACATTTGAGAGTAAAGAATCTAGCCATATATCTATTTAACCTCTGCTCAAGGACTAAAACAAAATCAACAAATAAAAAGACCATGAAGCTACAAATTAAATTCAGTCCTTACTAGAAGAAATGGCTGGATTGTAAAGACTTCCATCTTCCTTTTTCAACAAAACCCTTACTCTTCCTCTTTGCATAAAATCACGGGGATATGCCTTGTCAATCTATTGAACCCCAAAAAAAAAAAAAGAATAGATTACATATATATAGTAGCCCATCAAGCTCTCAAACACAACTCATAAAATTTACAAACTCCAAGAGAAAAAAAGAAACTAAAGTAAAATGCTCAAAACAGACCTCAATTGCACAAGGAAGTTTGAGGTGAGTACAGCAATCATGGATTTCAACACAGGTAGGATTTTCACATGCTTTCGTGATGTTAATCCGCCTGCCGTCAGCTATCGTCTTCTTTGAATTAAGGTAGATAGGATATAACACAATCCACTTCTTTATATTTTGTACATTAGCATCCATATTTGCTATCACGAGCTAAGAATGTGAAAAAATGCTTCTATCATCAGCAAAGACCTCTCGAACAAAGTAAAGAATAGAAAACTGCAAGGAAAATTAAGAACAGAAAGAAGTACAAAAGCTTATGATTTATTCATTCTAACTGGAGCAACTGAAAAATCCTTCACTTTGATAGCTGAAACCCTTACACAATTTGGGTGCTTATTAGGGTTGAAACCAAACCTACAGCCAAGCCAAATTTTCCTAGCTGGTGTAGCTGAAGCAGTGGGGAAGAAGCAGAGTGAGATCATGCAAATACCAAAAGGGGAGCTTCCAATTAAATACTTAGGATTGCCTCTTATCACAGCCAAACTAACCTTCAATGATTGCCAACCAACCTTTGTCAAGCTTCAGCAAAAAGTTCATGGATGGGCAGAAAAAAAAGCTTAGCTATACTAGCCAGGTTCAACTGGTAAACTCAGTGCTCCAAGGCATCCATCTGTATTGGTCAAGTGTTTTTATTCTTCCTAAAGCTGTGACCAAAAAAATTACTAGTCTTATTTCTCGGTTCATTTGGACTGGTGAATTCAAACAGCATTACTGTGCAAAGGTTAGATGCAGCGACCTTTGTTTACCATACAAGAATCGGGGTCTGAATCTATACAACCTAGAGAATTGGAACACATGCCTCATCTTCAAGCTGATTTGGAACATCTGCTGCAGAAAAGAGTCACTACAGGTCAAATGGATACATACTGTAAATCTTAAAAACAGTTCATTTTAGGGATATAAAGCTCCATCAGATTGCTCCTGGACCTCAAGAAAGATCCTTAAACTGAGGGATGTACCTCAAAACAGGATAAGGAATGTCATAAGTGCGAGATCCTTAAACTGAGGGGTGCAGCTCAAGACAGAATAAGAAATGTCATAGGTGCTGGGCAAGAAACTTGGTTCTGGTATGACTATTCGCATCCACTAGGACCCTTATACTTGAGGTTCAATGACAAACTTCTCAAAAAACTTGGGTCAACTAAAGAAGCCAAAGTAGCTGACTTCATAAGAAATGATCACTGAAATTTGCCACAAGGTAGAAAAATGACAGATGAAGTTTGCACATTGAATCAAGCCACCCCCAGTCATATGCAGCCCACTAAAGAAACACAAGATCACATATATTGGGAGGGAAGTAGAACAGGCACTTTTTCTGTCAAATCTAGCTATGAAAATTTTCCAAGAAAATGAAGAACGAGTGAAGTGGTATAAGCTGGTTTGGGGTAAGGGTCATATACCTAAGTACTCTTTCATTCTTTGGTTGGCATGTAAGAAAAGACTAAACACAAAGAGTAGAATGAGATCATGGGGTATACAACTTGAAAGCATTTTTTGTGGCTTCTGCAATCAGATGGAAGAAACGGTGGATCACCTATTTTTTGAATAGTACTTGGACCTCAAAAATCTAGGAACAAACTGCTTCGAGTTCTGCTCCATTACTAGAACAACACATGCCTGGAGTATTGAACTAGATTGGATATGTGATACATGGAAGAATGAAGATTTTGCAAACAGATTCCAAAGGATTATGTGTGCTGTTACTGTCTACCATATATGGAGAGTCAGAAACCTTCGGATATACCAAGGGAAGAGTCTAAATGCAGAGGAAATTGTGAAGTTGTGGTAACTTGGAGGAAAGTACCAATCACTAAGAAGAATTGGCAACTCATGTTGGAATGGGGCTGTCTCCAAAGATTTTTGCAGACTGTTAGTCTTCTTGTAAATGAAAATGTATAATTGGGGATATATCCCTTGCGCAGTGCAGGACACAACAACTTGTAAATGCTCAAAAGTCATATTTCCATCAATATATCATCAAATTTTTGCTCAAAAAAAAAAAAAAGTTCTTGACCTTATCTAAACAAAAGCACCGAAAAAATTAAAAAAAAAAAAAAAGAACAACAACAATAACAATACACACAATCATTCTAAAGATTCCCAACACGAATCCAGAAAAGTAGTTTTGCTTTTCCCCTAACCTCATAAGATTGTTTTATGATTTACATGCTCTTTGTTTGCCCAAATATATTCAACGGAGTCGTGACCCCAACTTAAGCGGCGTTACCGAGAACGAACCAAACCCCCGTCCCCCCCAATCAGAAAAAAAAGAAAAAGAAAAAGACTACACATCCGATTGACATAAAGCCTGAATTTATCCTTCCAGGGAATCAAATTCAGGTAAAAAAAAAAAAAAAAACCCTCCACTTTCATTCATCCAATTCCAATTTTGTTCTTATCTCATACCTGTAGGAGACGGAAATAGTTGGACTTTAATCCGACGATTTGATCGCAGAGGAGAAGTTGCAAGGAGGTTGTTTATTCTGATCGGAGAGAAGAATTGTTCGTTTCCGCTGCTCTCTCTCTTCCGCTTTCCGCTGCTGGGTGTGAGTTTCACTTGCCCTACCGCCGACAGACGCTTTAATTTATTTTAAGAACCAGATACTAATCACGGTCCGGCCACCTACTTGCTTACCCGTGGGATGAGAGTTACAGGGTAATTAAAATTGTATTTTACATTTCAAGAATAAATATTTAAAAACTTTGTAACAGAAATATGATACGAAATTTGTACACATCTTTTAAAAAAAAAATTTGAGTGTTTTTTACTTGATTCGGTGTTGTTATTGTTTTTTGTGGGGGTTGAGTGTTTTTTACTTGATTCGGTGTTGTTATTGTTTCATGTTAAAATAGTAATTTTAACATGAAAATATCTTTTTATTTTATTTTAATTTTTAAATTCATATTTTTTAAGATTTTTTTTAATTTTAATAATTTTTTGGAGTCATTTAGTAATTATTTAGAATTTTGATATTTTTAAGTTAGTGGCAAGTTTTTCTATACAGCTCTTTTATTAGAATTTTTGTGTGAAACTTTTTATATGTGCATTTTATATTCTTATAGGTTTTCTGTAAAAAATTTTTGATTTTTAGAGATCGTTCGGTATTTATTTAATTTTTGTCTTTTTGTTTATTATGGCAAGTTTCTCGAAAATGCATTAATGTTAAAATTTTCGAGTGAAAATTTTTGAATATGTGTTTTGTGTGGTAATGTATTTTGTGTAAATTTTTTTTAGTTTTTAAAAGTCATTTAGTATTTTCATAATTTTTGTCATATATGGCACGTTTTTCAATGGACTTTTTATTAAGAATTTTCTTCTAAAATTTTTTATGTGTATTTTATATATTCCTAGATTTTATATAAAAATTTCATGATTTTTAAAAAACCGTTTGATATTTATTTTAAAATTTTTCTTTTTATCTGGCACGTTTTCTAATGTCAAATTTTTATAATGTAGTTTCTTTCTTGAAGTAATATTGAATTTTAGTAAGTTTCTTTTAGTTTTAGGGAGTTCACATTTGATTGAATTTGATTTTGATTTTATATTTATTTTCCTTGCAAGTTTTTTTTAAAAAAAGAAAAGAAAAGAAGTGGTCTGTTATGGCCACACAGTTAGATCCCTACCACAATATGCACCACCAACTCCGCCTTGCACCTATCACTTTCTCACTCACATCCGCCCCCCCTTCCCTCTCCCCTCTTCCCACTTGCAATCCCTTTACCAATTTTTTTAGGGATTTCGATCATTTCTCCTCACTTCCCATCATCACACTCAATCTTTTTAGTTTTTTAGGGATTTTGATCATTTCTCCTCACTTCCCATCATCACATTCAATCTTTCTATTTTCTTGATTGTACACAGACAACCGGACACTTATATGGTGTACAATATAAGTTTACAAAAAACAAATAAAATTTTGACAACTCATGTGGTTCTGGCTATTTGTATAATAAATTAACAACTCATGTGGATCTGTCCTCTTTATTTGCATTCAACCATTCGCTCTTTGTATGAAGTTTTGTACTATAGCCAAATCCACAAATAACCATTAACTCACCATCTCACTCTTGGCCTCACCTTCACTTGCACACACTACGCTTCTCACAATATAGTCACAATTCTCTTATCACTCTCAGTCTCACCTTCTCCTTCACTGCCCAACATACACACAACACACACCACACACTCACTCTACTAGTACAAACACACATCACACACTCATATACACCAGCACAAATATGCACACTCATACTTCACTCTTGCAATTTCACTCATCACAGACCATCTTCACAAATCACAGACTCACCAAGCATAACCACAATACACAAACTCAGTCCTCACTTTCATCACACACCTCACACACAATCACAACCAAAAAAAAAAAAAAAAAAGCACGTGCGCACACACACAGAGTCTAATTGACACACACAATTTGCGCACACAATCACACAACTCACTCACTTAATCAATACACACACAAGCAAACATTAGCCCCAAAACCGCCGTCCATCTCCACATCCATAGCTCCTCAATCAGTAACCACCTTCACCATCAATTTTTCTAGCCACCTTCTCCACCATCTCTTCCACCCAATGCTCCACAACCATAGCAAAAAGCTGCGGCTAGCTAACAAACAAAATACTGTCTTAAATCGAGGTAAATCTCAACTCCCTCCTTCACTTTTGTTTTGTTTTGGCGTTTAATTAATGATTTCTCCATGGATTATTGTTATGATTGATTGTTTTTGGACGAGGATTTTAGCATTTAGCTTGAGGGAATTTGAGGCTTTGTTGGTGGATTTGGAAATTTTTAGCTTAGAAACTGATTTTGGGTAAGACCGAATTAGGCATTTGGAGATAAGTTTATGGATTTTGGGAATTAGGTTGAAGAACATTTTAGAAATGGGAAGAAGATTGAAGATGATTTGAGGAATTTGCTATGTTAATTTTGAGGGGCTTTATTTGCTTCTTTTGGTTGCAAGCCTGGTATGGGTTGGTGGGGTATTTTGCTTTTATTCTTCCTTGTATATCTATGGTTCTGTTCTTTATGTTGCTTTAATAGTATTATGCCCCCCTTCTCCCGACCCCCACTGTAATACCCTAGAAATTCATGCAAAACTATTTATTTTGTATTATGTCCATTAGTAGAAAAAAAAAAGGGGGGGGGGGGCCGAAATTTAGTGAAAAGAAATAAGGAAATGATTTCTATTTATTAATAGCATGTTGTACCATTTCCTTTAGGAGTTGTACCTAGAAGTCTTGCAAGATTTAATGGAGGATAAACACTAAAATTCTCTTCTAATTACCACTAGCCAAGTGGAGTCTAAATTTTGCAAGAAAGTCAAACTCTACACTTGCTTTTGTCTTGTTTTGATTGGTCCAAGTTTTTTTAAATTCTTTCTCCATTTCTTTTCTTCTTCACTTAGTCATTTTTTCTCTCTTTTTCCTTTAACCTTAGCCGGCTTCTTCACTCTCTCTTTTCTTCTCATTTGCTTTCATTTTCTTGGAGCATTTCTCTCTATTTTGATCACTTTTCATCCATTGAAAGTGAGTTAATCTTCCTTCTAAGCAAAGATCTTGCCTTATTAAAGGTATTTACCAAGAACTTTTCTTATTATTTCAAGTATAAGTTGTAGTTTTTATAGCTTTTACCCATGTCTTTAAAGTTAAGCATGACTTATTTGAGCCATGAAAATGAAATTTTATTCCATGAATATGAGGTTTATGGGTTTGTATGACTTGTAGATAGTGATTAAATCTTGAAATGACATGATTTAAGTATGATTTGGTTGAAGAACCTTAGAGAGGTTCAAGTGTTTTTATGACAACTTTGGGTGAAATTGAATTGATTTTGGTATGGAAATGATAGAACTACTTGAGATTGGGTTGTTTGGTTGTTTTCCTTGCAGGTTAAAAATTTTGGGTTAGTCCGATTATAGGGGAAATGCTGCCGAAATTTCGATAAAACCTAAGAAGTAAAAGTGATTAGGCTATGATTTAAAGTTATATAAGTTGTAATTTAGTGATTAGAACGTGCAGAAATTTCTGTAGATGAGCTATTAGTGAATTGAACATTTCCAAGCAAACCCTAAAAATTTAGAAAACTCTAATTTTGAAAACCCTAAACCCTAGAGTAGAACCCTAAACTCCAAAACCCTAAAAATTAAACCCTAGAAAGACTTAGGGTATTTCTCGAATTTTCTTATTAAATTACTTAGATTTTAGTCAGGTTTTTATACGACTATTTTCTTGTAAATTTCAGGATTCGGAAGTGATTCTCGACCATTTCACAAAATCTTTTCTTAGGCACTTCATGTGAGGGTTCTTATGTGTGCATGATGCATGAAATGCCATGTTATACTTGACATTATTATTTAATGAAATGTGTTACTTGAGGAAAGATGTGTACTTTATCGCATCTATTCCGCAATGTGTTACCTGCTTTCACTATTAAATGTGTTATTTGTGCTTGAGACTTCCGTGACTAACTTTATTGTTACTTCACGGTTAGTCAACCCGGTCATGATTGGGAGGTCATAAGGTGTTGGGTGTTTTAGGGCGTGTTGTTCTTTCCCAATTGAGTTGAATTCCTCTAAGAGGCCAACTCTGGATTGAACTTTCTTACTTGTTGGCCCTTCCAAGGTTGAGATTATTCCCTGGATGTGGTAACCTGTACGGATGTTACAAGGTGAATGGTAGTTAGGGTACTTACTTTTTTACATTGGTATGATCCTTGGTGAGGATTTGAGCTATCATCTTGGTCCCAACGTCATGGTTACATATTCAGTGCTTGCTACTTCTGCGGTTGAGCTTGCTCCCGTAGTTGAGCTCCGTATCTGCCATTGACTACTTATTAATTAAATTGTTCCTACATTGTTTATTTAACTCGTTAAATATTTTATTGAATAAAATCATGAGTTTCTGGTATGGTTGCATGACTTGAGCACTCACTGGGTTATTATAGCTCATTCTGTTTATTTGTTTTCTTTAATCAGGTTTCCCAAAATACTAAAGCTGGAAAAGCTAATTTTTGGACGTTGTACATGTTTAGTTTTGTGTATTTTGATAGCCACTTGTTTAGGCTATTCTTGTAAATACTATGTAAATTATAGTGTGTAAAACATATTATTGATATTTGTACTTTCAAGTAAATTATATAAATGTGTTTTATTTTGCATTACGTATGTTTGTACGTATTGCACAAGTGCGTGTTTGAGTCATGGCGAGATCTAGGCAGACAGTCCTCTAAGCCCTTTGGTGCACCTCTGGGTAAGGTGGAGTTGTCACACCCATCCTCAGTGGTCGCGGCCCTTCTCTCTCGAATTTTTGGTATTTACTATATTTTAGTCTTTAATAATTGTAAATTAACCCCTAGGTTTTGTTTTTTTTTCAAATAACTTGCTATTATTTAAAATTTGGCCCTTGTGTATTGTCGGAAATTCACTTTAGCCCTTACTGTTTGCCAGAAATTCATTCTTGGTCCTTACTTGTTGCCAGAAATTTATTCTTAGTCCTTATGTGTTGCTGGAAATTCATTTTAGTTCCTATAGTTTGCTGAAAATTCATATTTAGTCCTTATTATTTGCTGGAATTTTCAATTAACCCTTAATGCTTGCTGGAACTTGTTTTATAACCCCCAATTGTTGGCTGAATTTTTAATTTCAATCCCCATGCTTGCTGAAATTTTCAATTAACTATGTTTTAGCCCCTTTAACTGGCTAGATTTTTTGTTTTTTGTTCCTCGTGTTTGTTGGAATTATATTTTTGACCTTTGAATGTTGTTGGAAATTGCAATTTGATCCCTTATGTTTGGTGAAATTGCATTTTTACACTAGAACATTGCTGAAAATTATGTTTCAGCCCCCTTGGTTTGCTGGAATTACATTTTTATTTCTGAATATTGCTGGACATTGCAATTTGCTCCCTCATATTTGCTAGAATTGCATGTTTGCCCTTTAAATGTTGTTGGAAATTATATCTTATCCCCTTGACTTGCTGTAAATTATATTTTTTGGCCCCAAACTTGCTGAATTTTTCAATTTAACCCCTAAACCTTGCTGGAATTTATGTTCTTGCTCTCTAGCTTAACATAAATTGCATTTTTTTAAAATATTGATGGAAATTATAATTTTGCCTCAATGCATTGCTGGAAATTTTAATTTTTGTTATTATGCTTGCTGTAAATTATATTTTTTGGCCCAAGCTTGCTATAATTTGCAATTTAACCCCTTAAACATTGCTGAAAATTATATTTTAATCCATAGTTTGTTGTAAATTGCATTTTAGCCCTAGAAAGTTGCCGAAATTGTATTTTTGACCTTTTAGTATTGCTGGAAATTATGTTGAAGCCCCTTGGCTTGTTGTAAATTACATTTTTTGTCTCTAAACTTCCTGGAATTTATGGTTTTACCCTATCAATTTGCTGCAAATGGTAATTTAGCCTTTAAATTTGATGTAGTTTGCATTTTTAGTCCTAGAACATTGAGAGAAATTACATTTTTACTCTAACTCACTGAAATTCTTGTTTTCTCCTCCAATTTGCTGAAATTATATTTTTTACTCTTGAATGTTGCTGAAAATTGTAATTTGGTTCCTCCAATTTGTGAAAACTATATTTTTTACTCTCAAATGTTGCATAAAATTGTAATTTGGTCCCTCCAATTTGTGGAAATTATATTTTTTCCCTTAAATGTTGTTGAAAATTGTAATTTGGTCCCTCATATTTGCTGGAATTGCATTTTTGCCTCTCAAATGTTTCTAGAAATTATATTTTTACCCCTAGGCTTACTATAATTTACATTTTTACTTCCTAAACTTGGTGGATTTGCATTTTTTGCCCTCCATACTTGCTGAAATTTACATTTTTACTCCTTAGGCTAGCTGAAATTACATTTTTACCCCCATACTTGCCACAATTTATAATTTTACCCTTTAACTTGCTGTACTTTTTAATTTCATCCCTTAACTTTGCTGAAATTTATAATTTTTACCCCTTCGCTTGCTGTAGTTTGCATTTTTTGCTCTCCCCTAATTATTAGAATTTGTTTTATGTTGTATTTATTTAAATAGTGAAACCTTTGGACATGTTTGTTCATTTTATTATAATTTATACTGAGTTTACAAATAAGAGGTATCTCTATTATCTTTTAATTACCCTTTTATTTTTTGTTGGCTAACCCCGTACACGGGGGAGGGCGCCACTCCTTTAATTTTATTAAATTAAAAAGTTTGAGGGGGGCAAGAACCTTACCTCAAAGACAATATAATATGCAAAAAATTAAAAACAAAAACTACGTAAGTCTAATATAAGGCAACTGCCTTTGATCTAATAAAACTAATCCTAATATATGCCTGGGGGGGCTAGACAAATTAAAATGCTGAGTAGTACCACCACTTGCTAACACAGCCAAAGAATCTGCAACAGCATTAACTTCCCTAAACACATGAGAAAAAATAAAAATGCTATATGAAGAAATCCTCTTAATTTCAGAAACAATTGATCTTAGCTTCCAAGGAATAGCCACTTCATTCTTCATCATCCTGGCTAATACTTGTGAATCCATCTCAATCTCAACTTATCTGAATTGGTAATGCATGCAAATTTTTATGCCTTCCATCAGAGCCATACATTCAGCTTCCATATTCGTCTTTACCAAAATACATAGAGTATCCTATGATTAGCTCCCCCTTATCATTTCGAATGACTCCACCTCCCTTTGCATGACCTGGATTTCCAATAGATGATCCATCTACATTGAGTTTAACATAATTATCACGATGGAATTTCCACAACATTGTCATAGAACGTTTTTTCCTCCTCGGCAATAAATAACAAACTAGCCCAATTCTAACTAATCTTATATCATCTAAGGAAGACTGTTCTATTGGCCAAGCTTGAATAATTGCCAACACACATTGCTGGATTTTGCTACAAATACTCTAAGATGAGACCATAACACCTTTATAACAAGCCAAATTCCTTGCCTTCCACAACTCCCAACAAATTATAGAAGGCAAGATCAAAATTAACTCTCCTTTTACTATTTTATAAGACAAATTCAGGCACCAATGCTACAATCTAGCTCTTATACCTTGCATAGACATATTAGTTTTCAAGTCTAACAAGGTTTCAAAAAAAAACCCAAACCAAAATAGCAACACTACAACTAGCAAATATATGATCTAACATCTCCACATGAGCACCACGAAGATAACACTTTAAAGGAACATGAAATCCAAGCGTGTTAAGTATATTAGGAAAACGCAAAAAATCATTCAACAACTTCTACATAAAAATAAAAATTTTACATGGCAAACGAGATTCCCAAATCAGTTTCCTAGAGCCACTAAATGCCTGATTGTCTCTAATCTTGTTCCATGCAGAAGAAATAGTGAAATTACCTGATGAAGTATACTTCTAAGCTATTTCCCCATCAATGACAACCATGCCATCCCAATATAGTTGTTTTACTCTAATCATCCGTTGCCAAATATTCGTTGCCACTTGATAATTATGAGAAGCATCCAAACTGCCATATTTTGAAGTCATAAACATTGCCCATAAGGTATTATTTTGTTGAAATTTTTAGCATAATTTGCAATTGAATGCTGCCACCATATCCTCTAATCTTCGGGCCCTAAGGCCTCCCTTAGCTTCTGGGAAGCACAATTTTTTCCATGACACCCAATGTCTTTTCATTATCATCTCCGAATTGTCCCAAAAAAAAATCCACCAAAATCCTCTGAATTTTTTTGAAAACCTGCTTTGGAGGCATCATAATTGCAAACACATGTAGAGGAATCGTCGATAAAATATGTTTAATCAGTATCAACCTTCCTCCCTGAGAAAGCAATTTTTTCTTCTAACTTGCAATCTTCGCAACAAACTTATCAATAATAAATTGAAAATAAATTGCCTTTCTCCTATCTTTAAAGAGCTTACAACCCAAACACTTGAAAGGAAATGATCCAAGTCGCACAACAGTCAACCTTTCTATCATCCTTTTTTGTCCACTAGCACACCTTTTAGAAGCTATGAAGAAGTTCTTTGTTTTATTTATCTTCTGCCCCGAGCCTTCCTGATACTACTCTAGAAACTTCACCAAGTTTTTGATTGATCTTTTATTCCCCTTAGAAAAAATCACAATGCCATCAACAAATGCCAAATGAGAGATCATTGGGCATCCTCTTGGCAATGCAAAGGGTTCAATCTTGCCATCCTCCATCCACTGTTTAATTCCCCTACTAAAAACTTTAGCCACAAGAATAAATAATATAGGAGATAAAGGATCTCCTTGCTTTATTCCCCTAGAAGCCTAAAAGAAACCACACGATTTACCAATAATCAAAATAGAAAACCAGCTATAAGAAAGATTACCTCAAACTAGGTTGATAAACCTTTCTGCAAAACCAAAGTTCCTTAGCACCATCTTCAAAAAGTTCCATGAAACCCTGTCAAATGCTTTCATCATATCCAATTTAAATAAACAATTATGGCCCCTAATCCTTTTATCAAGTGATGCCACCATCTCTTGTGCCTGCAATACATTTTCTGAAATCTCTCTTCCCTGCACAAAAGCAGATTGTTTTAGAGAAATAAGGGAGGGAAGTAAATCTCTTATCTTGCTAGCCAATATCTTAGTAAAAACGTTATTGGTGAAAGTACTCAAGTTTATAGGCCTAAAATCTGTAAATGATAAAGGGCTGCTCTTCTTTGGTACCAGAACAATAAGTGAACTAGCTATACTCTTAGGCAATGGCACACCTGCCATAAAATCTTTCACTGCACATGGAAGATCATCAGAAATGGTATCCCAACAATGTATAAAAAACTCACCAGTAAAACCATTAGGGCTAGGAGCGCTCCCTCTATCTATATTGGTGACAATATCATAAAGCTCATCCTTAGTAACTTCACGTAATAACAGCCCATTCTAATCATTTGTCACAAGTGAAGGAATTACCTGTACCAATTTATCTGCCCTATATACCACCTCTTCTGATAACAGCTGCTTAAAAAAATTTTCTGCCTCCTTGCCAATCCCATCTTCATCCTCAATCCAATGACCTTTCGAACTTTTAATTCTTGAAATTCTCATTTTGTTCCTTCTTTCTTGAACAGAAGCATGAAAGAATTTAGCACTTCAGCATCTGAGCTTGAGCCAAATGCAACTCAATCCTCATCTCCTCCATTTGCATGGATTCATATTGTAGCTCCTTCTGTTGCACTAACTCTTCCATCCCCTTTACTCTCTAGAATATATCACCAAACAATGCTTGTTCCAATCCTTCAAACATCCCTTCAGTCTCTTCAGCTTAAAAACAAAAGCATACATACCATATCCATGTACTGGTAATTTCCAATTATTTCTTACAGCATCAAAGAACAAGTTATTCCTTAACCACATTTTTTGAAACTTAAAAGACTTAGGCAAATGATAGGCTTGAGCAATAAAGGCTTGTGATCTGAGGGTGCTCTACTCAAATGATAGACAAATAAATCAGGAAAGCTATTCACCCATTGTTGATTTCCAAACAATCTATCCAACCGCTTCCAAACTCTTGTTCGCAATCTAATTCCAGACTAAGTATAGAGATCCCCTGAAAAAGGCAATTCCAGTAATCCACAAGTTGATATAGCATCATTGAAATTCGCAATTGCTCCTAAGTCTTGCCTCGCTGATCCTATGTACTTCTCTATCAAACAAATGACATTAAAATCGCCTCCTACCAGCCATGGCTTATCAACATTAGTCGCTACTTCAGCTAAATCTTCCCATAATTGTCTCCTCTCCGTCCTAATACATTTGGCATAAACAAAGCTAGCAAGTACCACCTGACTCCAATCATCATGAGCTAACATTATATGCAACATTTGCTCTTTATTTGATAAAACATTAACATGAAAACTATTCCTCCAGAAAATTCAGATTTTATTTGTAACATTAAACAAGCAAAAATCAAAACCAAGCTTTAGTTGCGGCTTCTCAATTCTTTCCACTGTTGCCAAAGGCTCTAACAATACTAATAAAGAAATACCGTGTATCCTAATTAAAAATTTTAAACGACAGACAGAAGCTCTTCCCGTCGCCCCCCTTATATTCCATACTAATATATTATTCATTAGGAATAGAAGAAGAGATATAACCGTAAGTTTTAGATGCTTGCCTTGTTAGAATTTGACGAGGAAGCCTTATATAACTCTTCCTTTTTCTTGTCTTTTTTGACTCCACGTTCATAAAGCCTTCATCATCAAAGCATCTAGACAGCTTCCTTCCAATATATTCACTAATTTCTTTCAACTCTTGAATTGATAAACCACAAGAATTAGCAACATACTACTACTCCGAATCAGAATATGAAGTACAAGACAAATGGTCATGGCTTGGCTCCATCAACCGAAGCTCAGAGTCATCCACTATTTCCCCTAGCTACTATTGGCTGGAGTCAGTAGGCACCAATGGCATTTCATCAAGGACTGTCCCCTGCTGTTGAGGTGCAAAATCGCTGGCTAACTGTATCTGATTATTGGCCTTCTTTGCTGATGGTTGATCATTCACCAAAACCAACTGCTGCTTAGTGGTTTCAGCATACATCAATACCATGTCATCAAGGATTGAACACTGCTGTTGAGACTCAATTTCGTTGGCTTCCTGCACTTGACTATTGGCCTGTTTTACTGTTTCCTGATCATTTCTCAAAACTAGTGATTCTGACTTCATCATTTGTTGAACGTTAGGCACTATTTCCTTCCCCTTTGCCTGAATATTGTCAGCCTCCTTTTGAGCTGGCTGTTGTACTTGCTCCTTTTGATTAACTGGCATATAAATTGCTATAGCAGGTTTCGTCTGCTACTGTTTTCCCACTGGGTTCTGCTTATCCCTTTGACACTGCTTGTTTGCATGCTCTTGCCTACTGCAAATTGAACAATAAGAAGGCATATCATCATAAGAAATATTTTGCAAAAATCCATTTTGACCGGCTCCTATCCATAGACGATTCGGTTGTTCTTTGGTGAAATCCAAATCAACACAAACACATGCTACATGGGGCCTAGACAAGCTTGCGGTGGCTGCATCAATCTTCAGTGGGTTTCCAATAGCACTTGCAATAGAGAAAAGAGCCGTCTTACCAAAGAAATGAACTGGAAGATGCTCGAAAGATAGCCAAACAGGCGCATGTGCAGATTCAACGTTCAACTTGAAGTCTGGAGTCCATTTGAAGATTCTCATAGGGAAATCAGCAATAATCCACAATCCCTTAAGCCAATATCTCAGATAATCATCTTCTTGTGTGAATCTAATCAACACATGTCTCTGATCTAGAAGTCCAATAGCGAAACTTACGAGAAAACCAATCTTCTAAAAAGCCTTGTGAATTGCGTCCAAGTTTGGCCTCCCTTGTGAAAATTTGCCAATCAATGAGTGCTTGAATGGTGATGCCATCTTGTTAATTTCATCTACTATGAAGACAACTGCAGGCTTCCCACGAAAGTGAGAGACATCTTGCATGGAGACGCAACAGCAGAAACTTCTTTAAGAACATCAGCAAACGATTTGTTTTGCTACTGATGACCAACTTCCAGCTGCAGGCCAGCCATGATGGCTTGAAACCGAAGTTTGTTACGTTCAAAATTTGAAAGATATCAATCCGTGAAGAGAGGAAGAAGAGAGAGCAATATCGTCATCCCTTCATTACCTTTATTCCCCCTTATGTATTCCTATGTGATTTTCTTATATGTTTTATGTGTTATCGTAATTTTCTTTTATTTTTGAATATTTATCGATTTATTTATTCAATTTAAATTTTAATAATTCAGAGGAATGTAATAGAAATGTGATATTTTATTTAACAAAATTTGTATTTAGATAGGTAATGTAATATATAGATTATGTTATTCATTTATTTAACAAAAAAAATTTGTATTTTAGGTAGGAAATATAATAGGTAGGCTAGACAGATTATTCTTCTTGTTTTTCCTTTTTAGATTGTAATTAGCTTCCCTTTTGTAATAGTTATGCTATGTATTTTTGTGCTTTTATGATTTACTCGCTTTCCTTACGATTTTGCATCTAAAATATTATGTTTACGTGCTATGTGCTCCTATGTGCTTATGGCTTTCATCTATGTTTTTCATTTGCTTTATTATGATATATGTGTATCATCGGCACACTAGTTTAACACTAGTTGTGGTTTATTCTCGTTTCTTCGCTAGTTCAACGCTAGTGAAGGTTTGTAGATATGGGAGACTCTTAGGTCCTCTTTTGCAATAATCTCATCCCTTGTATGTATTCCATTCCACTTTCACGCATTATTCTTTATTTTAGGGCCTTTCTCCATTTGCATGATATTTTTTTTATATTATCTTATTTTTTATATATGTATATTGCATGACATTTAAATTTGTATATCATATGAAATTTTTAGGATAAATAGATATGCTTATTTAGGTTAGAAGAGTTAATCCTTCGAATATGGAAATGGGCGTTATGGCTCTCATAGCCTTAGCGCCCTATCTATCCTCTGTGAGAAAGAAAATCATGTCATGAGTCTTAGTCCTCTGTTCCCGTTATGTTGCATTCTCCTTCCTTGGTCACTTATATCTATATAAAATCTATTTTTATTTTATTTTAAGTCTCATTTTGCATCACTCGTGACCCCTTCGAAATTTTTTTTTAAAATTTTGTAATTAATGCGATAATTACAATTTAACTTTGAAGGGATATTTTGCCCCCCCTTCCCCAGCGACATCTCTTTTAGGTCTAATTTTTGTATTCATGTACTATATCCAAATGAGATAAAATTTAGGGTTATATTAGAAAAATTTTGATTAAACATCGCAACTAGCCTCGACTAGGGTTAGTTTGAAAGGGCGCCTTAGGTGCAAACCTTTGCTTTTTCTTTCTTTAACTGTGACTCCCAAATTCATTTTTCTCTTGTTTTCAAAGATTTGGAGTTGTCTTAAAAAGCGTTTTCTAATTTTCTTACATTTTTCTCCAAAACATTTTCTAAAGAAATCATTCTTGATTTTTTTACCGTTTATAATAAATATTTTCTAGTAACTTGGTACACCAAAACTTAATACCAAGTGGTAAATCCTTTCTTGTAAAAAAAAAAAACCCTTTTTCAAACTTTGTTTTTGGTCAAAACTGTCGTAATTTTCAAAAGTCCCAACCTTTTTGTTGTTTTGCTTTCAAAAAAGTAAAAATCATTTTCTAAAAACTATTTTTGAAAAACCACACTTTTTCCTCTTGTTTATTTTTCTCCCTTTTCAAAACGAGACGTGATAAATCTACTAGTAGTTAGTTATTTTTTTGCTACCCATAATTATGGTTAGCTAATAATGTGCTTAAATATATTTTAAAAAAAAATAAAAATAAAAATTGGAAGACACCACTGACCATATGGTGCCCCATTTGTTTCGGGTCGCCAAATTGTTGATAATGTGATCATAGCTGATGAATATATTCATTGGCTTAATCACAAAAGACATGGAAAGGATGCTTTTATGACCCTGAAAATTGATGTGTCCAAAACTTATGACCGAGTTGAATGGAAATTTATTTATGCAGTCATGGCAAAAATGGGTTTTTGTCCACTATGGATCAAAAGGTTACATGATTGTTTGTCTTTGAGTTTTTTTTTTTCCTTTTAATGTAAATGGTAGCAAAATAGGGTTTGCTTGTCCTGATAGAGGTATTAGGTAAGGAGATCCCCTCTCTCCTTATTTGTTTCTTTTTTGTTCTAAGGGATTGTCTATTTTATTGAGACAAGCTGTAAATTGTGGGAAAATTTCAGGAATCAGAATTGCTAGGCAAGGTCCAATTTTCTCACACTTGTTTATTGTTGACAATTCTATTTTATTTTGCAAATCCTTATCAACTGAAACTTCTGAAATAATGAGGATCATCCAAAGCTACGGAGTTGCTTCAGGTCAAGAGATAAACAATGAGAAATCTTCTTACTTCCTTAGTAAGAACATGGATGCAAGGAAGTTGGAAGAAATTTGCAAACCATTGGGAAGCATGAGGTGGGGACAACAAAGCAAACACTTCGAGTTACCATTAACAATTGACAGATCAAGAAATAATATTATGAACTTCATCAAAGAAAGAATGGACAAAAGACTAGAAAGTTGGAAAAGCAAGCTGCTCAATGTCACAGTTAAGAAAATTCTATTAAAATCAGTTGCTATGGCCTTATCTTCATATGCAATATCTGTTTTTAGATTTCCAAGGGAATGTGTAAAGATTTAAGTAAAAAAATAGCGACATGTTGGTGGGGAAATGGTGGAAATGAGCAGAGGATGCATTGGAAAAGTTGGTTTGACCTCTCGGAAGTAAAAAGAAAGGGTGGTCTAGGATTTGGGGACTTACAATGCTTTAATGATGCTTTACTTGCTAAGCAAGTTTGGAAACTAATGACACAACTAGACTTGCAAGGAAGTAAAGTGTTAAAAAGTAAGTATTTCTCAAAATCTTCAATTATGGAGGCCAAAAGTAAGCAAGGGGCTTCACGGATTTGGTAAAGTCTCCAAAGTTTCATCAGTTTTCTTGATTATGGATTAGTAAAGCAAGTTGGGGATGGAAAAAGCATCAAAATCTGGAGTGATAAGTGGCTTAGAAATACAAAAATAGGAAAAATCACTTTTCCTAGAAGGGTGGATTGTGAAATAAACAAAGAAGATGAGTTGATCACTGGGAAAAAATGGAATTAGAACCTACCGCAATCTTTATTTTTAGAGCAAGATGTCAAGGAAATCTTGGCCATTCCCATTAGTTTGTGTGGAAGAAAAAACAAAATGGATTTGGAAGGAAACTTCTCATGGCACATGAGAAAATCTGGTTATGTGATTGTAGAAGAAAAGCTGGAAAATGAAAGAAGAACAATGTAGACAAAGGCTGGGTCAAGTAGAAGCAAGCTGGGATCTAAAAATTGGTAGCAACTCTAGGACCTTAACATTAAGCACAAGGTAAAGCACTTTGTATGGAAGTACTTATATGACATTTTTCCAACTCAAGAGGCAGTGTATAGAATAGGAATGAGTAATCAGTGGTGTAAAAGGTGTGGAGTAGAAGTGGAGACTGTGGAGCATTTACTTTTCTTTTGTAGAGCTAATAGTATGTCTTGGGAAACCTTTCCTATCGATTGGAAGGGATTGGAACAGCACAGAAGAAATTTTTGGGTTTGGCTGGAGAAGCTACAACAAGCTAGAAAGAGAGAAAGTGGTAAGGATCATATTGCTATGACAGCCAATCTGCTTTGGTACGTTTGGAAAGCCAAAAACAATTGGAATTATAATGAGGTAAGACAAGAGGGTCATCAAGTAGCTAGAATAGCAATGTAGGATTGGTTGGAGTTTAAGGAAGCGAATTGAAGTCAGAAAGTGGAAGATCCTGTTGCTAATATGATGGATTCAAATAGAGGATATAGTCTGCAACAGTTGACACCTCAACATGAGGTAGTGATCTAGGTTGATGCAGCAGTGGATGCAAGAAAGAAGAGGAATGGATTTGGGCTAATGGCCAGAAATAGTAGGAATGAACTGTTGGCTATGTGGGCCATACCAGGCTCTGGTCAAGGCAACCTGACTCTTATAGAAGGATATGCAATTCGATGGGCACTTCTCAAGGCTTTGGAAGAGAATTGGGCATCCATTTTGATAGTCTCAGATTGCAAAGAACTCATTAGAAGTATGAACTTGGGCTAGAATAATTTAGCTGATACTAATGCAGTGGTACAGGATATTAGGAAATTGAGGCAATTCTTTGGGCAGTGTAATTTTGTTTTTGCCAAAAGAGATGGTAATGTTTGTTTTCATGAGTTGGCTAAATTAGCCACTAAACTTTATTCTGAGGTTAAGTGGAAGGTTAACTTCCCTATGTGGGTTTCTCAAGCTGCACAACCTGATATTCTGGCAGTTGTTAGTTAATTGTAATGTTATGTTATTTTGATACAATTGATAATTGATATATAAAAGTGACTGTTGACCAAAAAAAAAAAATACATTGAATACAATATGCCAAAAAAAAAAAATAGAAAGAGAGAAGGAATCACACCAAATTTGATTGGAAAATGGGTCTGAATTAGGGCAAAGAAATTGGAGAAAGGAATAGTGGTGGGAGTTGGAAGTTGAAGTCAAAGGAACAGTGGTGGTGGTTGGGAAATGGTTTTTCTTTGACGTACTGTTAGTTTTTTTTATTTGATTTTTTTCATAATTTGAGAAAATTAAAAAGATCGTTGGTTCACGGTTCATGCGCTTTTTTTGATTTGTACATTTAAACTGGTTTTTATCAGTTTTTATACAGGATTGGACCTGTAGTCTAATTGGCTCGTGGTTGAACCAGTCAATTCGATTTTGAAAACACTGATTATAGTTCTAAATTTGTCGTGTTCAAGTTACTTTGTAATTCTAACCTTAATAGGTTAAAAATTGACTCACAAATAATAACATGTATAGAGCTGCTCCTATCTATTGAATTGATATTCTAATAATTGTAACGGGCTATATGATCATGTATTGAGGAAAGAAACAAATGGAAGATAATGACAACATATTAAATATATTTAATAGTCTATAAACTAAAATAAAGGAGGTCAAATGATATTGATGATGGGTTTAGGTAAGGCATTTTAAATGGGGTCTAAGGTTCAAAATTTTGAAACACAGGCAAATTTTATTTTGTACTACTAAATTGTACACTAATTCTTATTTTGTACCCAAATTTTTATTTGTATTATATTGTACCTTAATCTGACACATTGTATCCTAAACTTTAAAAACTGCCCCACTTTAGTTAAACAATTGTTGGTTTTTGCAAGAATAAAGGAGTGGTAGCCATATGAGAATCATACATGCTCGTAACAAATTTATTAAAAAAATCATATAAAATCTTTATATGTGAGAAATTTTGTGAAATTAAGTTTGTGTTTCTAATAAATTTGGTTTATTTCAGTTAAATAATAAAGTGGCGGCAAGTGTAATAATGGAAAATCAAATAAAAGCTTTCCACATAAAAAATCTCGCGAAATTACATTTTGTCCTAGTTTGTTTATTTTAGTTACAATATTGAAGTAATGACAAGTGTATTAAGTAATATCTACATTAGCTCTTTACATGTTGAAAATTTTGTAGAATTATATTTATGTCCTTAGTAAATTTAGCTTACTTCAATTATAACAATAAAGTATTAAAATTGGTACTACTTGGTTATTTTGGTTGAATCGCAAACAATTCGACTCAAGTGAGGTAATTTTTGGAGTTTGTATTGCAATGTATTTAATTTATAGTATTTTAGTGCAATGAATCTAATTTTTTGATTTTCGAGTGCAGTAGATACTATATCGAAGTTGGATGTAAATTGAGAATTGATGTATAATTAAAGGGTACAAATGAAATTTATCCAGAAAAAAATTGAACCACCAAATTCACCAAAAATTGTTCGAGCAAGTTCTTCCATAACCAAATAGGGTCTACCGGCTTCTACTAGATTTGTTGCATAGATGGTCCAAAAAGAGGTCCAATTCCATTTAATAGCCAGTTCAACCGCTTGCCAATTGAACCGGCGACCGCCAAGTGAGCCGGTTCAGTTGCTTGCCAATTGAACTGCCAAGTGAGCCGGCTAAAAGCCTTTTGGGTTTGTTTCAAATTTGGTTTAATCATGCTTTGATATGAAATCAGAAGCAGCTTTTGTATCCTCGTAGGATTCAGGTGCTATTCTTTTTCTCTGCAATAATTGTTGTGATGAATAGGGAGATATTAATCATTTAGATCTCTTGTAATCAGTGGAATATCAATTGTCTCGTGGTATTGGATTAAACGTTTTTCTCATAGCACAAAAAATTATTGCGAAATGCCACTTAAAATCCCATCTGTAACAGAATAAAACAACTCTCTGCCGCTTCCAACCCGAATAGGGGCAGGGATATAAACTAGTGACAGAAAATAAAGTTAGCTTACATTGAATTACTTAATTGTCAAGTCAATTGTAAGATCCTCGTGGCAAAATGGATTTACCAGCATTTTGACAAGTATTAAGGCAAAAGAAACAAACTAATCACTTTTTCTTCCCTGCTTTACCTTCCTTTCTTCTTATCACCTCGTCCGCATATTTTACACCCTTACCTTTATATGGCTCGGGAGGCCTCCATTTCCTAATTGATGCAGCAAATTGACCAATAGCAGATTTGTCAAATCCACTAACAATAATTCTGGTGTTGTCTTCAACCTTTACCCGCAGCCCATCCGGGATTGTCATCCTAACTGGATGAGAGAACCCAAGACTAAGTACTATATCTTTCCCTTCAATTGCAGCACGGTAACCCACACCTACCAATTGAAGCCTTTTCTCAAATCCTTTAGACACACCCACCACCATGTTGTCAGTAAGTGTCCTATCACAAGAAGTTGAAAGCAACAGAAAAACATTGTTAAAAAGATGGAGAACATAGTAGGATTAAGGCTTTTCACCTAACATTTGGGTTTCATCTTTTCCACTAAACATTGTTAAAAAGATGGAGAACATAGTAGGATTAAGGCTTTTCACCTAACATTTGGGTTTCATCTTTTCCAATTGATACAATATCTGAAGAAGGAAAAGTAAGTATGCGTTCACACTGTTTATATGATACATAAATTTCGAGAGAAAAGCTTCAGAAAGGATTCATATTTTACATTAACTAACTGGAAGCATCCAAGTGCTCAAGTTCACTATTGCCTCATACTTGGATCACGGCTGTTTGAAAAGGATAGCAAGAGCACAAGGCGATGACAGGCTATTAACATTTTACCATCTTAACCAGCCTTGATCCTCCATCTGAGGCACTAAACTAATTTTCTCATATTACAATCTAAAAAGGGAACCTTTTCCCATTAAGGCTCCACTTTTATTTTCAATACGGGGGAAAAAGTGCAAAAATTCCTTTCTATCAAGAGAAAATATTGCATCGTCAAGATATGTCACATAACATTGCCATGTGATGCACTACTACCAATCACATCCCACCATATAAGTAAGGTGAGTCCTTACTACACCATTGCTAGACAATGAGGACCCATCTTACTTATATGACGAGATGTGATTGCCACTGCCACATGGTGCACAACCACTGCCAATCACATCATACCATATAAGTAGGATAAGCCCTTACTCATGTAGTGCACTAATGCCAGACAAGGAAGACCCACATTACTTGTATGGTGAGATGCGATTGATATTGGTATATCACGTGGCGCTATTTGACCATTTAATTTTTCCCCTATCAACAACAAAAAACTACTAACTCATTAATCAATACAATATTAATAACTCAAGACTCTTTTTGCACTATTTTCCTGTAATTAAACAACACAAGATGCATAATCTATCAATTTATACCACTTCTTACCCCTTTTTATTTTGAAGCCCCAGAACAAGTCAAGCTTAAAATGTCTGGGTAAACATTCAATTGTGACTAACCTGATATTGTTCACACATAATGATAATGTACAGAAGACACCATATTTGGGATATACTATCTATATAACCTATAAATAAGAAATCATGTCATTACCAACAACTCATTAATAATTCTCCACCACAAAAAAAACACTAATAACATGCCAAGAATACACCTCTACATTCTTTTCAGTTTTTTCCCCCCCTTAAAATTTCATAATAGTTTGTAGCATGTAGCTTTGAGGCACTCTCCAAAACAATTACACGAGAAAGAAACAGAAAAGAATAAAGTGGGATAATTGGTCTCGATATTGATGAAAAGCAATCTCGAATCTCAAGTTAAATTGATTGACTTATTTCTGCGTTTCATTCAATACAAATTTAATAAGAAAGCACAGGTAATTTTTTCTATTGAAAATGTTCATCTCTTGACGCTCTTCATTTCCATTTTCAGGGTCCCAATTTCCTACTGCTATACCCAGTTGGTATCCTCTTTCCTTCTGCCACAAGGAAACCAACCTAGCTGGGTAAAGAACTTGCCTTCTCCGCTATCTCACTGTTACCATCTTAAGGTCTAAAGACATGTTTCATTGTATCTTCCATGGGTTTACATCACCTAATTGATCACCTTTCTCACTCTTCAGGCAATCTCGACCAAAAACTTATCCAATTTTTGAGACCCATGAGAGCCTTCTTTCCATTATTGTAATAAAAAACCTGAGTGTCTCAAAGGAGACACCTCCAAGTTCTTTCTAATGTAATAGAACTTGAAACATCATGTTCCAAACTTCATTATGCCATAGTTGGTAGAGGCACCAGAAGAATGGGGAGCACAAACAACAAAAAAATATACAGGCTTCATTAAAATTATAGCTCAAGCTTAGATGAAAATATTTTACTTGGTCCACATCATGGAATTTACGATAACAGCACGTGGAAAAGCCTTCAGACTAAATCATAAAAGTGTATAAAAAGCCATTTTTGTTTGTTAACACTCTCCCTCACACATAACTTGGGTTGACGAGAGCCCATGAAACTGAAAAGGGCCTAACTGGAGCCCATAAATCGAAACAAGCTAAGAAGGAACTGAGTCGTGTGTGAAAGTGTGGATTAAACCCAAAGCTTAGCTCTGATGCCAATTTGTTAAGGACAAAAAACCGAGAAAGTTCACCAAAGAGGCTAATATATAAGTTAGAACCCAACCTTGACTCTAAAGCTTAAGTTTGTAAGTCTTGGACCCTTACCTAAGTATTAAGTAATCTTTTTTCTTTCTCAAGACAATATGGGACAAACTAACCTACTCATGAATCTAACAATTCTCCCTCTTAATGGGTAGACCCTCATATTGAAACCAAACTCTTCTTCAAACCCACATCATTACTCAACATAAGCCCACTCTTCATCATCTCAAACATAGACCCTAACCTCTCCTTTATTTACAAAGAAACTAGACCCCTGGACAAACATCACCGGACCCTAGCCTAGCTCCAAGCTCCCTGGTCCAACATCCAAAGAAGAGAACAATTCACTGGGCTCTGATCCCATGTTAAAAAATGTGAGCTTCTATCCCAAAATCAACTAGCTACGAGTGGAGTGGCTCATGAACTTAATTTACTAGTTTAGAAATCTTTGAGATTCGGATGTGGGATATTGTTTGTTAATATTTTCATTACTATTAAGATCTGCATTACTATATCAGAGTGCAAATAAGCATATATCCCCTTGAAAGTGCATACTTCACTGCTTCTAAAAAAAACTGTGTTCATGTTTGAAAAGAGTCATAGACTTTACACATGCTTTACCTTAATTTTAGCGACAAAGAATTGCGGAGGTATAAATATGCCAAGGACACAAAATCTGGTTCATGAAAAACTGCTAATACTTTTGTTTTATACTTCCGCCGACCACTCCAGGAACAGTTTTAATAAAAGGCAGTTCTCTAGCCCAGAAAACAAGGTAATAAGAAGGTCCCTGCTCTTGGATGACTATTCTCTTAGTGCTACATTTGAACATGAGAAGTCATTCACATCCTTCTTATGACTCATAACCGATCCCAAAAATAACCAGCAATGAAAGGATCAACAAAGAATCGGACTGACATGGATAAATATTGGGTAATGACCCAAGCATAGTTTTGGGAGGTGGAAACAGATGGGTAGGAAATGGATAATGTGGATAAAACAGTGCCCCCCCCCCCCCCCCCCCCCGGGCAAAAAAAAAACAACCACCACCACCAAAAAAAAAAAAAAAAAAGGCCCCATTTCCATCACTTATCTAGCAAAACTAAGACAGAAAATGCTGAAGAATGCAAGCCTTGATAAGGTCACAGTTCTAAACAATGGTCACACTTCTAAACAATGTGTACAGATGCATGCAGCTTCAGATCAAAGTTTTCCACTTGTACGCAATTCTTCAATGCAAATCTAGAAACCTCATTTTAAGCTTTCTCATTGCATAAAATTTCCCAATTTAGTTTATGAAAATAGGGCTTCAAAAACAGAGCAATAGTCTGCAATGTAACAGTGTTTTATGCAATGTTATAGTGTGCTTTTCTGAAGATGTCCGCTTCAATAAACTAGCTGTCTTTTTTTTTTTTTTTTTTTTTCGCCCAACTTGGAAGGACCACAAATTTGAGGACTGCAACTTCACCTAGAATCTTCAATAGTTGGTACATATCTATACAACCCTTACTGTATAGTTTTATGCAGCGTCCAAGATGGATATAGGATATATTGTGAGGTGGTGCTTCAATATTTAAGGAAAAGGGGCAACCGATCCAGACAAGCACTTCTGATTTTCCATCTTGTATAATTGTTCTTTTTCGCTAAAAGATGTACTTATAGAAATTTTTTATGGATCTTGACATTTTTATTGACCAAAACCTGGTGATGTAATAATAAAATTTGATAAAAAGTGTTGAGAGCTCACCAGGTCTTTACAACACATATTAGGAAACGCAAGTAGCTAGATGGTTTTTAATGGCTACACATTTCTGATTATCGAATTTTGGAAGAGTTATAGAGCTAGCTTTGGATAGTTCAGTTAGATTCTTAAGAATCGTGTAGGATTAAGCTATATTGGTCTTTAGGCTCCAAATGCATAAAAAACAGAGTAGCTTTATGGTAAATGAGTCTCAGGAATATCTTGTTGATGAGTACAAACTATAACTGGCGTCCAGCAATAGACACTATAGCATTGGAAAGGGAATCAAGTTTTCTGAACTTACTTTCACATCCTATGGTGCCACAAAGGATGAATTTTTTAGTGCAATTCATGGTTCTGAATATGAATATATCAGCATTTAACATGAACAGTGACTTGTGCCATTCATTGGCTCAATAGTTGTGCAACAGAATTGCCCAACGCATCAGTCTTTCTCATCAGGAAGATTCTCAACAAGTCTTAATGTATGATGAGAAGACAATTTAGTCATAATGAAATTACCTTTTCTGCGATCTACAGGTCCATCTCTCCAACTTTTCACAAATAGTTTGAACATGGTCCTAACTATTTCTATGCTACATAAACAGTTAGTACAGCACCTTATCTGCTGGTCAAGAGAAATAAGGGGAAAAATATTTACAAAGCTTTTCAAAGCTTCTTTTTCCTTTTCCACTGCACCTTTTTCCTACAAGGCATAAATAATTCTTACAAGAATTGTTTCTGTTTTTTTTTTGTTTTTTTTTTTTTTGGGCGGGGGAGCAATTCTCCAACCACAATGTTACGCTGAAAAACTTAACTTACATATTACCAAAAACATTACGACCCTATTTGATTGAAATTTAGAATTTTTAAACAGAATGTGTGTGGTATATTAGTAACTGCTGTTTATATAGATTGACAAAAGACCAAAATACTCTTAATGAACCACATGATGCCTTGTACACACGCACTATCTAATATAACAGTTTGGAAAACAACTACTCCATTATTTTAGGAAATAAATTATAGGATACAAGTAATCATAATCAGTGCCAAAGGTTGTATACCAAATAGACTACAAAAAGGTTACGAGTTTTAACTAAATCTTAGCTTCATGATGATTACAAGGGTTAACAAAACCCATAAGTATTTGAAAAATAAAACAAAGCAAAATGTATTGAAGAAGGTTCACGTGAGAAGGAGGATACAAGGGATGTGTTGTTCGAATCTGAGCTCAACTTCAAAAAGTGTTTGCTGCAGTCAGAAAAATTATTAGTTGAACCTTTTGCGCTTTACTTGGACTTGAGATTTATTAAGGAAAATGCAAATATATTTTGTGGAAATAACTTTTTCGTCCTTGTTAATAGAGAAAATAGGAATTAAGAGGGTTAAAAAAGGCATTTGTAACGAGAAACACTCTTCAGCACAGAAGTGTGCAGAAGATGGAGAATCATTGGAGGAGAAACACAAACTCAGATCCTCATTTTCGCGAATTGTCTCCTTCTTCAGTGCGATCAATGGAACCCTAGAATCTCCAACAAAGGCACTTAGTTTTTGCATCTATCTCCGAACCTGAATCCCTCATGCCTTCAAGCTCGAACTATGTGTTCGTTCCAAATTACTTTCGCTCTGCTTTATTTTATTTCAGTTTCTCTATCAGTTTAATTTTGTTTAATAATTTGAGCCAAGAATCCAATTGGAAGCCTGCTTTCCTACTCTATCACTAACATTGCCTTCTTCATTTCCAGTTTCCATCCACCACTCCTCAATAAAATTTACGATCCACGCAAGATGATTTACAACTGCAAATTCAATGCACAAATTTTATGCACGTAGCAGCATAAAAGTACTCTAGGAACAGTCATATATACAAAGCAGATAAGACAGACAGACAGAGGAGATAGAAAGCGAGGGAATGGGTACCTGAATAAACCATGCATTTGATTGGCTCTTCTCGTCTCTGTAGCCGTTCTGACTCTAAGCATCCCGGAGTCATCCCTCTGGAGTAATACTTCCCTGGGGTAAGTAAGAGCGAGCTCCCCAAGAGGACCCTTGACTTTCAAATCTTGGCCATCCATTGCTATGGTAACATTTGAAGGCACTACAATCGGTTGCTTTCCAATTCTTGATTCTTTACATTCCACACTTGTCCTCCTTCGTCGTTGATGACCCACGACAGCGATAGTGATACCGGGGAAGCCCCTGGCCCCAACGAACGGAGATCTCAAATTGCTAAGATAAAAATAAGAGAGTGAACAGACAAGAGTGCTAAAAAATTATTATTGGATTTACTCAATTATCAACCAAAAATAGACCAAGGATGAAGAATTCACCAATCACACATACTTACGCACATACATACATACATACATACATACATACGGTATAAAAATTGCACCCATTTTACCTAGTTGGTGGCGAAGAAGCAGCAAGTGAAGTAGCCATTTTAGTTGACTGGATCGCTAAAATTTTGTCGTAGTAGTTCAATGGCTGGTTAGCATTTAGACGAAGTGATGTGTCCACCCACCACAGCGTTATCCAGTCTGGGGAGGAGCGTCTGTCTATTATCCCTATCTATCTTACCATCGTGTCTACTGTATCGGAGTTGGGCGTTTTAAACTGGGTTAATAACACTTTGCCCCCTGCGTAAAGGGAAGTCACATTTTGCACAGTTGACCGTTAAATATATACATTTTGCTCTCCTAATCGGTTAGGTGAGAAGAAAATATAGTTAAATAAATAGTTAAATGATATAAATATCCTTGTTTTGAAAGAGAGAAAAATTTAGGAAAAAAACTCAGTCGTTACGATATTTTTTCAAAATATTTTTAGAAAATTTTCGAATAAAATAAACTACAAAATTTTAGATGAGTTAAATATAAAAACTAGCTAATAAGAAATGTGACAATGATTTGTATTAATGGAGAGAACCTCTACTAATCTTTTACTAAATAAAAATTGTGTTGTTATGAATGCAAAGCTAATATTGAGACTTTTGATTTTTTTTTCTTGGTTTAAAGAAAATTCTTAAATTACAAACTCAAAAATCTCGATTTTTAGCTTTGCATTTACAATAGTGCTATTTTCATTTAATAAGAAATTAGTATAAGTTTTTTCCAATAGTAAAAGAAGTATAATTTTTTGTGATATTATTATCACATTTTTTGTTATGTATATCTCATATTTAATTCATCTAAAATTTAGTAGTATAATCTTTTATGATATCATTGTCATATTTCTTGTTAGTTATTTTTCATATTTAATTCATCTAAAATTTAGTAATTTACTTTATTTAGAAGTTTTTCAGAAATATTTTTTTAAAAAATATTGGAACGGCTGAGTTTTTTTCTTTTTAATTTTTTTCTCTGCCAAGTCAAGGGTTTTTGTGTTATTTGATTATTTTTTTAACTACATTTTCCCTCGCCTAACAGATTAGGGGGCAAAATGTATATATTTAAAGGTTAGGGTGGCAAATTGTGTCTTCCCTATGTCTCAGGGGGGTAAAATGTTATTAACGCTTTTAAATTTTAAGATTGGGATAGTTTCAACACACCTCCTTAAGGTTTGCTAGAATTACAGTTGCCTCCTTTTAGGTTTTAATAATTACACATACACCCCTCATTGTTATATTTTTTATAATAAAAAAATCCATTTTGATATTGTGATTTAAACACCGATTAAATATCCTAAAATACTCTTAATTTTTTTTTAAAAAAAATGAACCTTAATTACTTTTAAAGAACAACCACTAAGTAAAAATAAATAAATAAATAAAAGGCCATGAACCTAAAGTCTTCCAACTCTCCAATCGGGCCTCATTTTTTTTCAATTGAATTAGTCATCTTTTTCTTATTGGTATATTTGTTGTAAAATTTTAATAAAAAAATAAATTTATTTAGATTATCCCAGATAATTGGATTGTGAAGAATAGAATATAGTGAAAATTGAAATTCTAGTGCAGGAGTACAAGTACTTTTTACATTTTTATGGACTAACTAATTAATTTTATAAAGGTTTAGAGTATGAGTATTTTTGACATTTTTATGGACTAATTATTTATTTTTTTGAAAAAGCAATTAAGAGTATTTTAGTATCTTTGATTAGTATTTTTAGATTACATTATCAAAATAGATTTTCTTGTTATTAAAAAAATGAACATAGGGGGTATAAGTGTAATTATTAAAACCTAAGTGGATGTAGTTGTAATCATGACAAACCTCAAGTGAATTACTTGAAATTATCCCTTTAAGATATTACGTGTCATAGCCATCCATGCATACAATTTGAATAGAATACAAAGTTTAATAAGTGTATGCATTGATTATGCAACTCAAGTTGAAAAAAAAAAAGAGGAAAAATTATGTATACTCCTTTGAGTTTGAAATGCAAAAACCATTTATTACTTAAGTTTCTTTTCTGAATTTGTATTGGAGGGTTAATGAAAGAAGGACTAATAAAAAGAGTAGGAGCTGGGAAGTCAGTGAGAAATTGGGAAGACAGATAGGTACCATTTACTGATGATGGCAAGATAAAGACCCCAAGGCCAACTACTTGTGATTTGATTACAATAGATCAAAAAACACAATTGTTGGGACATGAACCTACTGTAACAGATTTTTAGGAGAGAAGAAGTAGAAAAGATTGTTAGAATCCCTATAAGTCTTACTGGGAAGAAGGATAAGTAGTTGTGGAAGGGAACTGAAAATGGTGAATATTCAGTCCAATCAGGTTACACGTCTGCAAAACAAATGGCTTTAGGAGAAGCTGGGAGTTCTCAACATGAGGAAACTAGCTTTGAAAGAATAAAAGAAAAGATGTGGCAGAGTGTGTGGAAGTTGAAACACAAGATCAAACATTTCTTGTGGAAATGTTTGTGTAATGTGTTACCAGTTAATGCTCAAATCTTTCATGGAATAGGAAAAGGTATCCAATATGTTATGAACATGGGGAGGAAGCTAAAACTACAGAACATGTGTTATTGATGTGCAGACAAGCTCAAGAAACATGGAAGCATGCTCCCCTGAAGTGGGATGGATTGGATGATTGTATACACAATTTGTGGAATTAGTGAGAGAAGTTGCTAGGGGCTCGAAAGAAAGAGGAAGGAAAACAGCATATAGAACTCATAACTAACATTTTGTGGCAAATTTGGAAGCAAAGAAATGAGAGAGTATTCACAAGTCATAGGAACGAAGGAAGAGAAGTAATCTAGAAAGTTTTGAGGGAGTGGCAAGAATATGAAGCCATCAACAAAGATGGGAGGAGATTGAACTGGGAAGGAACAAGGACAAAAGACCAAATAGAAGGAAGTGTAACTGCAATAGAAATTTGGTCAAAATTTGCACCAGTATAAACAAAGCAAGCAAGAGAGTAGCCTATTACATATAGGCTTTAGATGTGAACAATAAGACATTTTGGGTATGGCCTGCAGTTGAGGAAAGAGAGGCAGATAGGAGTATAGAGGAAGCAACTGTTATAAAATTGGCCCTAAATTTGCAGAGGAGAAAGGATGGAGGGACATCTTGGTACAAGGATCAAACCAAAGAGTAATTCAAGAACTAAAAACAAGGATGTCAATGATTCCTTGTCTGCAACAACTTTAGAGAACATTTTACACCTGGGGTCTATGTTGTATCTTACTCATTCCAATAAATAGATCGTAAACTAAATGTGATGGCTACTAAAATTGCTAAGTTTGTAACAAAGCTGAAAAATGCCATAAAGTGGAAAGAAAACTTTTTTCCCTTGTGGGTTTGTAGGACTTCACAGCAACTATTGGGGGTATTTACCGTTTCTTTTGTACATGGCTCTTCCTGAAGTAATACAAATTCTAGTTGAATTTTTGGCCAAAAAAAAAAAAAATACTAGAAGGATAAGATGAGAAATAAGTGATTTTAATTTTACATGACATCCATTTTGGGACGGATAAAATATGAAGTGCGATACATAAAATAAAATGTAAGGAGCATTATTTGAGGGAAGTATTGTTTAAAATGATACAAGAAGCTGCCATATTAACGTCCATCCTTCTATATTTGTTGACCTAGACAAATAACTATAATAAGTATCATATTTTGATTCTACAAGTAGTTAACAAATAAAAATAAATATTTTAATTTATTTAAAAAAATTAACTAATTTAAAAAGTTAGAAGGTGATATGACAATTTCTCAAATCATTTCAAACCAAACTATCCTCAAAGTCATATACACTCCATGTTTTTATTCATACACCCTCAATACTAATAAACCCCTTGGTATAACATTTAAACTTTTTCTCTAAAAAATAGTAAACTCAAATATTAAGGACTTTTTAGTCTCAAGAATCAAAAGTGGAACTTATAATCAAAAAGTGAATTATATAAATTATTTCTCTACATGTATCTTAGACTAGTAGCCTAATGACATTACTAGTAGTATATTATAGGCACAATTAAACTTTGCTACCATGAAACTAGGGATGAGCTACACTTTACCACCTTAAATAGTGTTTATAGCACTTTGCTTTCCTCTTGCTAACTAGGCTTAATTTTTCTATCCAAATTATGTCAAAAGAACATTTTTACCATTTAACATTAAGTGCTCAATTCATTAGCCATTTTATTTTCTATGTATTTAGTGCATGAATTAATTTACCATTGTTGATACCCTATTTGTGTGTAGAACCACATAGGACCATATGTGGTAGTGGCAAAAGAGATTGGTGTTTTTAAGTTTTAGACTAACTTGGCCGGTGACCAATCCACTTTACCTAGCATGGACTTATCAAAAGGGCAATCGCATGTTGTTGCCTTGGGCACAAGATTTGGAATCAACGGGTTGTTTTCACTAGCATGAGGTTTCAGCATGGCTTAGGTCTTTTTTGGGCTGAACTACCCTAGTGCCAAGGAGGATTAAGGGTTTTAGATTGGTGGCTCAAATGAGAGTCCCCCTATGCCATGTTTACCCTTGCCCATTGGACCATCATGTGAAGTAGTTTAGTTTGAATGACAAATATCATAGAGTTTGACTTTGTGAAAAAAAGCTCACGGGTACATAAAATGGGGATAGGTGAGGCATCAAAGGTGGTTAGCAAAGGAAAAGGACAAGCACATGGAGTATTCAATAGGTTACACTTGAAGTTAAGGGCAACCTTCAATGAGTCATTCTGGGAATAAAAGCTATTCGATACAATGCCTTACTTATAAACAGAGGTACCTTTGGAGAAGTGAGAGACCCTTTTTCAATTTTTGAAGATCCAAATACAACCATAGCAAGAATAGAGGCAATATATGAATTTTTCTTCCCAAATTACTCTTTGTTGTTAAAGATCCATTGCTACTTTTTTGATTCAATTAAAAATATTAAATCCTGAATAGTTATCTTCTATTATTGTAGTTTAAACAGTTATTGTTCGAATAACTTGTTGAGCTAACTCAAAGTTGTTCTACCTAAAATATGTTTATAATATGAGATGTGATCTTTGAATAATGGGTTTGATTTAACAAAGGCTCGTGGCTTGTTGAGCTAACTCAAGGTCACGTGTTTTTGAGGCAAGGAGTTAGGAGACATACGTGATGTGTGTATCAAAAGTTGATACCTAACTATCTAAGAGTTACAAAAGTTGTAATTGGTAATTGTTACCTGCTTGTTGAAATTATTTTTGATTTGTTGAGCTAACTCAAGATTAAGAATAATTAAAATAGGATCCTAGCCTACTAATAATTTTATGAAACTTCTTGAATTAATAATGAGGGATATTGATTTAGATAAAACACTGGAAGCAAAACCAAATTTTTTATATCCATATATTTTCTATTTAGTTTTGTTTATTGCATAAATATGAAGTCATATTCTATCTTTATTTTCTAGTTGTAGAATGTATAATTACGTAAATACATGACCCATTTTATAGGACTCCATTTTAATTGAAGTTCTTGGACTAGTATTAAGCTCGAGAATAGTTCTTAAGTATACGAATATTAGATTATCCATGATACCTTGATTCTATCTATCTTGGCTGACAATGATAGCTAGGAAATAAAAGATGCATACGAGATGCATAAATTAGATAATAATAATGTTGCTTGTATCATAAAATTGTGGATGATTCCTAAGTCACAAAAGCAACATAACATGATAGATGTTTTCTCCATGATTGTGCATCTTCCAAAGGTCGTTTGATACATAATCTAGGATTAATAAATATGAGATGTTTAGAGAATAATCTGTCAAGGAATTAAGGGACACCTTATCATTTGTCAAGGGAAAACCCATGGCTAGTCTTGTGAAGGCACAAATAGCATGACAAAGTATAAAAGTGTGATCAAAATGGACAAGTCTATAGGCATGTATTTCCAATATAGAAACAACTAATATTAGAAAGAAAATTGTATGACCTATCTTAATACCTAGAAGTCAAAAAGGCTTGATGAAGCTTCTGCTTGTAGTATGTTTATGATTGGGATAAACCAAGCTACTAACGAAAGATTCTTGGGTATTAGATACAGGATTTAGATCCCACATTTGCACAAATATGTAAGATCTTGAGAATAGTAGATTTTTTGCAAAGGAAAAAGTTGAACTACATCCAGGGAATGGAGCAATAGTTGTTGCATTAACCGTAGGGACTTATACACTTACTTTGCCAAATGGGCTTATTCTAGAATTAAAAGAATTTCTAGTATATTCTAGTGTTTACAAAGAACATAATATTTATATTTGCATTAGATGTGGATAGATTTATCATTATTCAAAAGAATAAATGTTGTTGTTTTTACGTAATGGTGTTCTAAGTAATACTAGTTTATTCAACAATGGCTTAAATATTCTAGGTTTTGATAAGTCTATTCTCAACATAGATATCAAGAGACAAAACTTGATATTTTGAAGCAATTTTATTTTTGGCATTTTAGACTTGGTCATATAAATAAGAAACGTATGTCCAAGTTACATAAAGATGTATAATTGGACTCATGTGATTGTGAATTCTATGAGATATACGAATCTTATTTACTTGTTTAAATGACCAAGACACCTTTTATTGAAAATAAAAGGTGAATGTGCTAGTGATTTTTCTTGGGTTTATTTTGTAGCATAGTATCGATCTATGCTAAAGGTAGTTTCTTATATTTCATTACCTTCAAGAATAACCATTTTAGATATGGTTGTGTGTATCTTACGAAATACAAATTTGAGATCATTGAAAAGTTCAAGACCTTTAGAGTTAAAGTAGAGAAACAAATTGATAAGAGTATTAGAACACTGAGATCTGATTGAGATGGAGAATACTTGAATCACAAGTTTCAAAATATCTAGAGGAGAATGAGATTCTTCCTCAGTGGATGCCACTATATACACCATAATTGAATGGTGTGTCTAAAAGAGGAGAATTATGCCCTATTGGATATGGTATATTCCATGATGAGTTATGTTACACTTCCAATTTAGTTTTAGAAATTTGCCTTATAAACTGTCTCCCATACACTCAATTGAGTTCCAACAAAAACTATTGATACCGCCCCATGTAAGGTAATAAGGGGAGTAACGTAGCGAAAAATTTAAAAATTTATTACCTTAGCCATGGATCTCTTTGATGTAATCTATACGATTAAAGGATGTTTAGCACAAATACCTCAAGCATAGAAGATTTTTATGCTTCAAAGGGCAAGATCCTATTCGATGAAGGTGTTGATCTACCATAAAAAGCCCTCCAGGTGCAGAGCCTCCAACGGAATCCACACGAACATGATCTTTAGGAACCTTTGGATTTGCTTGCCTTGCCTTTTAAGTACTAGCTCCCTTGAATGATTCATGAAGAACACAAGAAGAAGAAAGAAACCCTAACTATTAGGAAGAAGAGAGGTGGCGTTTTTCTTGGGAAGAGAAACGCCTCTCATGCTCTCAATTTTTCTCTCTCTAGATTTTGTGTTGTGTTTCATCCATCTTTCAAGAGTCAAGGCATGGACTTATTTATAGATGTAGTATCCTAGTCTTTAAGGAAACAAGAGCAATTGGAAACTAAGAAAGTTTAGGAAACTTGCCTTAAGCTAATCCTATTTCTTTAGGAAACCAAATAGTTTCTTAATTCCTTTTAGGAAACTAATTTCTATCAAGATTTAGAATATTTATAAATAAGTCCTTTAAGTTAATTTATCACATAAATTAACTCCATAAGTATCTTATACTTATCTTAATACCAATTTAATCCAAAGACCATGTTCTTATTGTGTGTGACCCATTAGGTTCCATTCACGTTGGCAATAAGTACAAATTATAACTCATTAATTAATTAATTAAGAGTTAGATAAATTAACACTTTAATTTATCATTAATTCACTAATTAATTAATTTGCACTTATAGATCATGAGTGGCGTCTAGCAATGCATCATGACCACCCAAGTGAATAGGAAAGTCATATGGTAGACCACACCTATCAATGACAATGTTACCGTGTAATTAATATCCTTTCACCACACTATATCCCAATTAGTCTAAAAGTGTAATGTGCACTCTTTAAATGACTAATTAACGATTTCTTGTTCCTGAAATATAACTTTCATAAAAGTATAACATTGAAACTCTTTCAAGTCATACTTTCATATTTGCGCAAAAGATTTTTTAAGTCATATTTCAACAAGTGGCTAATTCAGGATATACTCTCCTATAATAAGGAGTGGTGAATTATATATCAATTATTCACTATCCTTCCATGCTTCATACTATACCCAATCTCTACTGTATGGGCTACTCTTTTACAAGCACCGAGCAATAGAGTCAAAGCATAGCAATCTATACTCAAGATACCATGGTAATTTCAGGTCTAAGGATCACTTACACCATTGCCATTAAGAGTATTATTCATTAGCACTATGAATAGTAACTCTTGGCGGATCAATCCAATGAATTTGTTCTCTAACAAGCATCCACACATCGGCTTAGGTGTCACACACCATAGTTGACGAGATCAACTACTACTTACCATAAGTAGAGGCAAAATATGTGCTAGTCTTCCCATATTAATGATGTCCAATTGCATTAATACTATGACTAGGAATATTTAAGAATATAACTTTATATGTAATAAGAGTCTCATCATTGTAACTCTTACAATCTCTTATACACAGTTAATATTCTATGGACTTTATCAAATAAACAAGTAATATTAATAACAAGTATTAAATGACAAAGAAAATGCCACATATATAAGTATAACACGAAATAAGCATAATAAAAATATCAAAAACTAACTTGGTTTTAGGGCATACACTAACACCCCATATAAGATATGGTATGGTAAAAAACTAATTTTCAGTCACATGAGAATTTGGAGGCGTTCTGCTTATTGAGGCCGATCACATTAGACAAGTTTAAGACTAAATCTTATGAATGTTTATTTGTGGGGTATTCTAAAGAAAGTTTAAGACGCTACTTCTATAATTTTCTTGAGCAAGATTGTTTGTCTCAAGACATACAATCTCTCTAGAAAATGTGTTTATTCTTGAAAGAGACAGTGGGAGTAAAGTAGAATTTGAAGAAATTCAAAAATCATAAACTAACAACTATCAACAGTTGGAACTTGATCTTAAGCCACATAATGATGAGGCGCAATTGGAAGCTCAAATTACACAAGATCTTTGTAGATCTAGTAGAGTATATCATATTCTTGAGAAATATGGATTTCTCATAAGTGAGAGGAATGATGTACTAGTCATGATTGATGACAATTATACTTGCTAAGGAGAGGTTATATCTAGTATAGACTCCTTGAAGTGGCATAAAGCCATAAAATCTAAAATGGATTCCATAAATGACAATAGGGTGTGGACCTTGGTGGAACCACCCAAAGAAGTAAAACTCATAGGATGCAAGTAGATCTTTAAAAGAAAGATCGACTTGGATGGTAATATGATTATTTACAAATCAAGGAGTTAGAATATTCATTTTGATGAGATGATCAAAGAGTTTGATTTTCTAAAAAATGAAGATAAGTCTTGTCCATACAAAAAGGTGAGTGGAAGCACTATGTTTTTTCTTAACACTTATGTGCATGACATATTGTTGTTGAGAAGCCATATATCTAAACTTCAAAAGGTAAAAACATAGTTGTCCAAGAAATTCTCTATGAAAGATTCAGGAGAAACAACCTATATTGGGAATTAGGATCCATAGAAATAGATCCAAGAGGTTGCTTGGTCTCTTTAATCCACGTACATAGAAACGATGCTAAAGAGTTTTAGCATGTAGCAATCAAAGAAGGGGTTCCTATATGTGTGATATGGGATTATCCTTTCGAGAGACGTGTTTTAAGACACTTGTCGAAATTGTAACATGCAAAAGATCCCTATGCTTTTGCGATAGGATCTGTAAGGTATGCTATGCTATGTACGAGACGTAGTATCTCCTATGCTTTAAATATTTTGAGCAAATATCAACCTAATTCTGGTGAGTGTAATTGGATATTTGTCAAGAATATCCTAAAGTACTTAAAAAGGAACTAATGGATTATTCTTGATTTATGGAGTTCACACTTTAGAAGTGTATGGGTTTATAGATGTAAATATTTAATTCTTTAAGAATGATAATAGATTGCAATATGTACTCGTGTTCACGTTGAATAGTGGTGTTGCTATTAGAATAGTTCTAACCTACATTACAATAGATTCTACAACAAAGGCCAAATGCTTTGTAGCTTTAGAAGCAAAGTTGGATCTAAAAGTTCTTCATTGAACTTACGGTCTCATCTAAGATCCAAACAAGTATTTTGGCTATACCATTTATTTAAAGAAATAATTGGTAAAAATGATTTAAAGATAGATGAAATTCCCACTGAGGATAACGTAATTGATCCATTGACTAAAGCATTATCTCAAAAGAAACATGAGATCATAAGAGTATCTTTAGCGTGGATTGTTGTACTTTAACTCTATTAGTCCATAATCTGTAATTGGTTATGTATACAATGAAAGTTGGGTATAATAAGAAACACGAATTGATAGTTTTTGACCAATATAGAATTCATCACTCCTAATTGTGGGAGAGTATATCTCTATTGTGGCCACACTTATTGAAATATCAACTTATAAATGTTTGCAAATGAGTCAATGATTTAGAAACGTTCTAAATTTATTGAAAAAGGAGTTAAATTTCATGAACAAGAAATAGTAATAATTAGTAAATTAAGAGTGAGCACATATACTTTACTCTTGTACTAATTTGGGATATAGTATGGTGAAAGGATAATAATTACACGGAATCTGGTTCATAGATAGATGAAGTTAATTACTTGACTTTCCTAACACTTGGGTGGTCATGATGCCTGACTAGGGGCCAATCTTGATCTATAAATATAAATTAATTAATTTTAATTAATGATAAATTAAAGTTGTTTAATTTATCCAATCTTAGAATCCTTTGTGACTAAATTGACTTTAGTCCAAGTGGGAGTTTATTGGTTTTGTACTAAAGCCAATTAATTCTAAGATTATAATTTATTTTTATTGCCAAGTGATTAGGAACTTAAAGAGTCACACACAATAGCACTAATTCTTGGTTAAATTGATTTAAATAATTATGTGATAATTATAGGATTAATTTGTGAAATAATTAATCCTAAGGACTTATTGATAAATAGAGGAATTATAGTAGTGGAAAAATTTCCTTTTGAAGGAAATTAAAATCTATTAAATATCTTATTTGATAAGGTATATTAATAGGTAAGTGTTACCTATTACTAAATTCTTATTGGACAAGAGTCTTAATTATTGCTCTATAAATAAGTCTTAAACGCCAAGACCTGACATCGTATATGATGTTCAATATAACGTTAGAAAATTAGAAAGAGAAAAATAGTTTTTCTTTATACAATTTTCTTCACGTTGGGGACGTGTTAAGTGGATCTAGCATATTCACTTGGTATTTATCAGTCCTGATGAGGAATCCAAGAAGGTGTTTATGTGGATACCTTAGAGGCAGGACACGTGTGTAGCTATGGTTGACATCGCGTATCTTTGATTAGATTAATTTTTATTTACGTTGGCAAAAAGGTATGTTCTCATTTTTGTACAGATAATCAATGATTCTGGTTAGAAATCAATTTTAAATTCCGCTGCGTCAATTGGTTATTAGTATATTGATTTCCTAACACAAAAAGTTGTTTACTAAGGAAGAAAGGAATACCTTATTGGTTGTCATGAGAAAACCCAAGACTAGTCTTGAGAATGCCCAAATAGCTATGACAAAGACTAAAAGAAAGATCAATATGGACAAGTCCACGGGCACATATTTCTAATCTAGCCACAATTGGCACTGGAAAGAGAATTGAGGGGTTCATCTTGATACAAGAAGTTGAAGAGGCTTGATGAAACTTCTACTTTTGGCATGTTTATGATTGAGACAAATCTATCTACTAATCAAGACTTTTGTGTATTAGATGTTAGATGCGAATCCCATATTTGTATAAATATGCAAGGTCTTAATACTTGTAAAGTATTGACAAGGAGAGAAGTTGAACTATGTTTAGGGAACGGAGCAAAAGTTTCTGCATTAGTTGTATAGACATGTACATTCTCTTTGCCAACTGAGCTTGTTTTAGAATTAAAGAATTATTATTGTGTCTCAGTACTTACGAAGAATATAATATCTATTTCCACATCGGATGTGGCTGGGGAAAGACCATAATTCTTGAGTAATACATGAGTGTGAGAATAATACACTTAAGAGAGCGAGTAAGGAGATATCATTTTCTTGTTACTTACGTTTTGGTTGCAAATTTAAATATGACTTAGATTGATAATGAGACTAGGTTGATCATGCGAGAGATCCTTGACTAATGCGATCTTATGTACAAAAGGTTGGATCATTGTGAGAAAAAAGTCAAATCTAAATCTTTCAAGAAGTAACACTGAGCGTGATTATGATAACTAAACTTCAAGGAAGGTAGAGAGGAAGATGCCATCAAAGAGTTTTCAATCTCATTCCTCTAAAATGTCTATCATTGATAATTATGGCTATGAGGGCGTTGCTTCAGAGAGGAGGGAGAGACCATTAAATTCTAAACCCTTTAGAAGACACCTTCTTCATTCTACAATGGAAGGGATGATGAATCGATGTGATGCTAATATGGATGAAGGTATGGAGAGGTTTGTGGCTAGTGGCTAAATATGAAGCCCATATTGTTGCTCAAAAATAAAAGAAGGTTTGTGAAGTTAAAGAAAAAATGTGAAAGACAACCCAATTCTTTTTGCAATTCAAATCATGAAGAGAAGCTTAAAGCCAAAGGAGATTCTCAACAATTTGAAGAAGATTCAAGTGAAGATGAATCTCCAACAATACAGATACTTGGTGAAGTTGAGTCGTCTAAGGATGCAGATGATGTGCCACCATTGGAGGGATCCATTGAGGAGCCCATCTAAGAATAGTTGAAGAATGATGCACTAGATGAATGTGATGAAGATCACATTTGGAGGCATGTGAAGATCAAGTGCAAATGGCAAAAGATTGCAAAAAGAGGGAAAAACAAGTGAAGACATAATCAAAAGAAAAGAGTGTGGAAAAGGAAAGATGTGTTTTTATCAACGAGAGTCGTGAGAATTTGAGAAAAATGAAACTGAGGGGAATGAAAAAAAAGAAAGAAAGTGAAAGATAGCAAAAGTGAGAGCAAGATTGTCTTACTTATGAGACCAAAACTTCTTGTACCTTTGTACCAAGAAGAAAATATTTTGCTAACACTCTTAATCTTTGTTTTCTTAGTATTTGTTTCTCTTTTGCAGCAAAATGGTGATATGAATCACAGCGAAACACTCCAAAATTTGCAATCTTTTGGAAGTGATAAGTTGTGATCTGACTTGATTTTCCATCAACAAAGAAGGAACTTCAAGTGGTTCAAGGGTTTGAGTTGATGAATAAAGGTAATCTCAACATAAATTCTTATGATAATAATGCCAATTGATTGTTGGAATATATATTTGATTAGTGGGATTTTGTACATTGTTTCATAAGTGTTTTGCATTCTAGTTTAGCTTTGCATAATTATGACTATTTTTTTTTTTGCATTAGTGTGAGTAAGTACGTATTTTATGTAGTATTATTACATAATTTACATTCTAGTTTTAGCATTTTAGGTTTAATTTGTTTTGATAGTTCTGTTGTTAACACTTTTATATTTAGTTTAAGTGTTTTAGTTCATGATACATTCTTGCATAATGAACAAACTATTTTACTTGTTCCTTTTGAGCATTGTGAGCATGCAAAAGTTTAGTCCTTTGCAAAATCTTCTCATGCAAAACTATGTTGGTTACTCACATACCATGGATTATGATTTCTATGTTGTAGTTCGTATGCTTGGAGATCTATATGAGATTGTTTTGAGTAAGTGTTACTTAGATTTGCATAGAGTCTTTAGGGACCATGTGCAAGAAAAACTTTATAATGTTTTGGAGTATAAACTGATTAGTGCACGTGTGTGGTGTTTGATCATTTATGATGCTTTCTTAGGTGCTTGGATTTTGACTTATGGATACTTAAGTGCTGATCTTAAGGAGTTTGAACCCTTCTTAGAATATTTTGAGTTTTTTGATAAAGATTACAACATGAAGTCACTAGGTAAGTTTCGTATTACTTTGATTTCTAAAAATATTCATTGCTATTTTTATGTCGTAAGTGATTCTAAGATGAATTCTTCCAAAGAAAGAGGGAATGATAAGAGTCAGAGTACGCCATTATGTTGAATACATGTTGGTTATGATTATCCAATGGTCTATGCAATGATTGAATCCTTAAGCATGATTTAGTCAACAATTGGGCCATCAACGAAGTTGTCCTTCAAGAATTTATGAGCTTTACAAAATGGTTTGTGATCAACAATGTAAAGAGAGCTTGGAAAGCATTAGCCTTGAAGAATACAATTTGGACCATAGGAGATTGGTTCGTAGACTTTGGAATGGAGTCCAACAAATGTCAATTATTTTGGTTTTAAAACAATATCAAAGAGGTTTTAGTCAGTTGGCTCATTGGTTATGGATCAAATCCATATTCAAAGAAGGCTGAATTGAGTTGAGCCTAATGGAAGAAAGAGTTCGATCAAGCCAAAGTGCAAGGTGCATGTGGCGTGGGATTTCAAGAATGTTCTAGAAGCTATAGTTTTAGTTTTTGTTAAGCGTTTGAATAAGTCACAACTTGTATTTTGTTAAGTACTTTAATTAGTTTACAAGTTATGTTTGTTAAGCGTTTCTACCTATATTTAGCTTACGTTTGTGGTAATTTATAAGTTAGTTTTTGTTAGATTTATAATTGTTCTTAAAACAACATTGTAAGTCTATAAATAAGCATGGGTACTCTTCACGAATTTACTATTCATGTGTGATTAATAAATTTGTATGTTGGTTTTCAAGAAAGCTTTTCTTTGGTTCTTAGACTAGAATCGTTCTTGGTTTTATCAGAGTGATTCTGTGGTGATTATCCAACTAGCTTAGAAGTTGTCCAAAGGGTTTGTTTTAGGTCCAATAGAATAATCAATTAGGTTACTTCATTCATTAAGGTCAAGATCTAGTAATTTTTCTAAATGGTTGACTTTAGACAATCTTGAAAAAATTTAAAGCAAACCAACTTCTTATCTTGATTGCTTGGAACGTGTTTCCTTGAAGTCAAATTCATCTAGTTGTTCCACCTAATTTTGAAGAGTTCTTGGCGTTCACAATTCCGCATGCATCATTTTTCCTCAATAGACTCTACCCTACATGCCTCAATTAAGTGGTGTGTTTAAGAGGAGAAACTAAACCTATTAGATATTATGTGATCCATGATGAGTCATGCAACACTTTCCACATTGTTTTGGGATTTTTCCTTACACACCGCCTCTGATAAGTAATAAATTGTTTTGGGATTGTTTTATTATATATTTTGGGTATAATTATAGTATTAGTATAGTCATTTTGGTTATAAATGATACATTTTCCAACTTCTTTCAAAATTAAGATTTTTGCCCGATTTTTATGACTTTGAAGAGGAATTTATATTTTAAGCAAATTAATGCACAATCTTGTAAGTTTTATACTTCAATTATGATTTGGATCAATTAGAGCAGAAGTCATCACATTCATTGTAGATTCAAGGATGATTGAATTAGGAGCTCAAAGGAACAACTTTTACATTCAAACTTGGAGTATTGTTTTGCTCAAATTTTGAAAAATTCTCATCAACAAATTCACCATGGAATTAAACAGTCAACATCACAAAAAGCTCTCAAGGGCATAAGAGGAATAACAAACAAAATAGAAGGGCAAAGGAGCAATAGAAGTGGAGAATTGGAGAAAACTAGGCATCAGCAATAATGACATATTTTAGTATTTTAGCAATAAATTAAGCTACAAATATTGGATTGGGATAATTTTTCTTGCATTTTAAAGCTAAGAGGACATTCTACAATTTTTATGAGACATCAAAATCTAGTTCTCATATCTTCATAGTAAAAAATCCTAATTACTGAAGAACAAAGCTTTCCTGACCACCTCTTAGTATTTGGGCCATATCTTTGCATCCGGAGCTCCAAATAACCAGATTCTTGTGGTATTAGAAAGAAAACTTAATAGGCTACAACTTTTATGTTTTGAGAAAAAGCGAACTCAATCCATGGGTTAGATCCGTGGGCCATCTAACCTGTGGATCGCACCCACAGATCAATAGGTTGGCGTGAAATTTCTAGCGTTGCAACTTGTATCCATTTCCAGCTGGTTTCTGTAGACTTTTCTGAAGAAGATAGGATTTTACGACTGGAGATTCCATTTAGCACACAATTGAAGATTTTTATGTCCATATGGAATTTCAATGCAAATCACAATTGAAGATTTTTATGTCCATATGGAATCTCAATGCAAATCTTCATCATTTCAATGCATTGAATGTAATTGCAAGTTGGAAAATGATTTTTAGAACAATTGTCCATAAATGGGATTCATTTGTAACAAGTTTGTCTTCCAATTTTTAATAATAGTTAGTATTAAAGTTAGTATTCTTGAAGAGAATTAATACAATTTTCTCAAACTCAATAGAATAGTGCTCATCATATAAAAACTCTCTTGTGCTTCAAAATTTTGAAGAAGAAATAGAAGTTGAAGACTTGTTCATAAGCCTTTCTCAACTCTATCTCTTATTTTCATAATTGAAGCATGAATTCTTGTATTCTTGTTAAGTTTCTTTGTGTTTCACTAGTCATGATTCACTAAAAGCTTTATCTAGAATATAGATGAAGCTAATGAATCCATAGCATGAATTAAATTCTCCATGCTAGCTAAGCTTGCATTTGTTTGTTTACTTGTTCAAGTTTTAACTCTTGTTTTTGCTTGGCCAACTTAAACAAGCCATTTAGTTGTTATTTGTCATTGAGAAATGCTCTTAACAATGGAAAATAAACAAGTATTACTTAAGTTATTCATATGATAATAATGAATGATTAAGTGAATCATTGCAATTCATGTTTTCATAAGATTTCATCATGAAAATAGTTGAAATCTAATCATTTCATAGTGAGAGCTAGTTTTGATTTAAATGGAATTGGATTCTCAACAAAGAAAGATAAAACTTAGCAAGCCATTCATGCATCTTATGATTCATTAGTGGATTCTATATTCTAGACATCTTGAATATTTGAATTCCTACAACTTGTTGTCTCTATTACCTATTCTATTGAACTTTCTTTTTATTACACACCTTGATTTTTGGTTGTTTAGATAATAAAGTAAGCTATAAAGCCTTAGTACTTGTAAATATTTGATTCTTTGTGGATACGATACCTATATACTCCCCATACTACACTTGACTCGTATACTTGCGGTAAAGTTGGGAGATTAGGTTTATTACTTAATTTGTGTGTGCTTTGCCTATATTTTCATACCTAATCTAAACCATGTTAGCCTCCTATACATTCAACCAAGTTCTAACCAAAGTTGTTGATACCACCTCATATGAGATATGATTGGTTAAAAAACAAATCTATTTCATGTGAACATTTGGAGATGTTCAGATTATGTGAAGTGGATTACATCAGACAAACTTGGAGTTAAGTTGGACAAATGTGTATTTGGCAGGTATCCTAGTGAAAACAATGAATACTACTTCAATAATCCCGTTGAGCAAAAGGTTTTGTCTCAAGATATGCCGTCTTTTTTGAAAAAGAGTTTATTTTTAAAAGAGATAGTGGGAGAAAGATAGAACTCAAAGAAGTTCAACTATCACAAATTAAAATAAATCAACAGTTGGAAACACAGCTTACACCATGATGAGATGCAGACAGAAGTCAAGATACATACAATCTTTGTAGGTCTGGTGGAGTATGTCATGCTCCTGAGAATTATAGATTCCTCACAAGTAAGAGCAATGATGACGATCCTATTTCTCAAAAAGAGACTGTGTCTAGTGTAGACTCCTTCAAGTGGTGTGAAGCCATGAAATTCAAAATAAATTCCATGTACGACAACAAAGTATGGACTTCAGTCGAGCCACCTAAAATTATAACATCCATTGGGTGCAAGTGGGTCTTTAAAAGAAATATCAACATGGAAGGTAATACAGTTACCTCAAAGTAAGGTTGGTTGCAATAGGTTACAAATAAAGGTAAGGAATTAACTTTGAAGAAACCTTTTTGCCGGTAATCATGCTTAAATATATTAGGGTTTTGCTTTACATAACCGCATACTATGACTGTGATGGTAAATGGATGTGAAGATTGTTTTCTTTAACGAGAATTTGCAAGAGAATGTGTATGTGATACAACCCAAAGGCGATACAACCCAAAGGCTTTACCTCCATTGATAGTCATAAAGTATGCAAACTCCAAAAATCCAATTATAGACTCAAGCAAACATCAAGGAGTTGGAACATTCATTTGAATGAGACAATCAAAGAGTTTGATTTTCCCAAAAATAGAGACGAGCGTTGGATATACAAGAAAGTGAGTAGGAACGCAATCATTATTTTGATACTTTATGTAGATGGCATATTGTTAATGAAAATGACATACCTATGTTTAAATAGTTGTCCAAGAATTTCTCCGTGAAAAATTTTGGAAGGCAACCTATATTCTGAGAATTTAGATCTATAGAGATAGATCCGAGAGGTTGTTTTGCTCAAAAAAAAAAAAAAAAAAGATCCGAGAGGTTGCTTGGTCTCACACTATCGATGTACATAGAAAAGATGCTAAGAGATTTCGAATGGAGCAATTGAAGAAAGGGTTTTTACATTTGCGATAAGGGATTACTCCTTTGAGAGACATGTATCCTTGATATTGATAGCATGTATAAGATTCCTTGTGCTTCTGCAATAGGGCCTGTTATGTATACTATGCTATATATGAGTTTCAATTTCTCTTATACTCTAAGTGTTACAAGCAAGTATCAAGCTGATCTTGGTGAGGTCACTGGATAGCTGTCAAGAATATTCTTAAGTACTTGAGATGGATTAAAAAATTATTCTTGGTTTATGGAAGTCACGCTTTAAAAGTGTGTGGGTTCATAGATGCGAGCTTTAGGTTTGACAATGATGATAGTAGATTGCGGTCTGGGTTTGTGTTCATGTTGAATAACAATGTTCTGAGCTAAAAGAATTCAAAACAATATATAGGCTCAGATCCCATGACTAAAGCCGAGTATTTGTAGCTTCGAAAGTGGCGAAAGAGGCCATTTGGAACAAGAAGTTCATTATTAAACTAGAAATGGTTTCATCCATTATTAATATCATATTTATGTATTGTGACAACAATGGTGCCATCGCCCATGCTAAGAAAATAAGGTCTCATCAATAATCCAAACATGTACTTAGGCGCTACTATCTAATTAGAGAAATAGTTAGTAGGAATGATGTAAAAGTAAAAAAAAGTTCTCACTGATGATGACATAACTGATCATCTCACTAATGTCTTATCTTAGAAAAAGCACAATAGTCATGTAGATACTTTTGGCCTAAAACATATGGGTGATTGGTTTTAGTACAAGTACAAGATTGTTATTGTATGCCTTAAAACCAAGTCAATTTAGGGGTTTTGTATTTCACATTTATTTCATGTGATATTAATAAATGTGATATTTATTTATCATTTAATGCTTGTTATTTTATTATACTTGTTTGTTTGATAAAATCTATAAAATATTAAATGTGTATAAGAAATTGTAAGAGTTACAATGATGTCACTCTTAATACAAATAGATTCTATTACTCTTAATACAATGATATGACTCTTAATGCACATAAGTTGTATTCTTAAACATCCCTAGTCATAGTATTAATAAGACTGGACATCATTAATACACATAGATTTCCACATACTTTGTCATTACTATGGTAAGTAGTAGTTGATCTATTAGCTATGGTATGTGACACCTAAGCTGGTATGTAGATGATTGTTAGAGAACAAGGTCATTGGATTGATTTGCCAAGAGCCATCATTTTGATAGTTTCAATGATTTGAACTCTTAATAATAATAGTATAAGTGATCTTTGGACTTGAGATTACCATATTATCTTCAGTATGGATACTTTGACTCTATTACTCATTGCTCTTAAAAGATTAGCTCATAGAGTAGAGATTGGGTATACTATAAAGTATGAAAGTATAGTAAGTAATCAATATAAGATTCACCACTCTTGATTTATAAGAGTATATGTCATAAGATTGGCCCCTTGTTGAAATTATAACTCAAAGAATTTTTTACGCACAAGTGAAAATATGACTTGCAAGAATTTCAATGTTATACTTTGTTGAGAGTTATATCTTGTAAACAAGAAAAAGAATAATTAATCATGTAAGAAGTGCCCACTACACTCTTAGATTAATTAGAGATATAATGTGATGAAAGGATATTAAATGTATGGTAACATTGTCATTGCTTGGTGAAATCTATCTATGACTTTTTTATTGACTTGGATGGTCATGATGTACTATTATATGCCACTCACAAACTATAAGTGAAAATTAATTATTTAGTTGAACTAATAATAAATTAAATTGTTTAATTTATTTAGCTTATCTTAATTGATTAATTAATAAGTTGTAATTTGGACTTATTGCCCACGTGAATGGAACCTAATGAGTCACATATACTAAGGACATGATCTTTGGTTAAAATTTTCATTAAGATGAGATACTTATGGGTTAATTTATGAGATAAATTAATCATAAGGACTTATATGCAATTATCCAAGTGTTGGTAGAAAGCATTTCCGATTAACAAGTGGGAAAAGTTCTAGTTTTCCATAATTAAAGGACACTGCTTAATTTCATTTGGTAAGATAAAATTTCCAATTCCTTTTAGTTTCCTAGTGGTCTATTTCCTAAAGACTACAATTTGTTAGCTATCAATAAATTTAAGCCTTGACTCTTGGACATAGCATATCAAATCAAAAGTAGTGACAAAAAAAGAAGCTTCAAGATGTTTCTTTCTCTATTGAGTCATCTCTTTCTCCCCCTAAAAGTTAGGATTTTGTCTTCCTCTTTTATTATTGTGTGCTATTGACAAAATGTTTAAAGAACTAGTACTTAAAAGGCGAGGTTAGGCAAGCCCGTAGAGGTTCATGAAGACTTTGTTCATGTGGATATTATTAGAGACTTAACACTTGAGAGCTTTTCATGGTAGACACAACACTACCAATTTAAGGACCTACATATTGTTAGCATAGAAATCTTCTGTGCTAAGTATTATTCTTTATACTCCCTTGTAATAGTATAAATTATGTCAAAATGATCCTATGTTAAGGTAATAAAGTTTAAATTTTCGCTACATTACCTGCTTTGTTGCCGTATAGGTAAGGCTTGGCTGCCTCTTTTAAGGAGGCTAGCTGGGCCATTACTGTGGGGGCCAACCTGGTTGTCCTCATCGATGAAGAATAGCCTATCATTGAAGGAAATTCCTTAGGGAAGTGGTCTCCTTGTCATCAGTTGAGAAAAATAAGACAACTTAAGCATAGTCAGTTTGCCTCAATCGCCCAAATGTAGCTGCTGATTTCTTGGCTACACTACAATGCGTGGATGATTTCATCACCTCATCAGTTAGTATTTTCCCTCTTAAGTTTAGAGCTATTCTTGAATTTGATAGATTAGGGATTCCTTATATTCGTAAGCGCCCTGGTTGACAATGTAATTTTTATTTAGTCTTTTTCTTACTTTAATGCTTTGTAAGGGAGTAGTACTCCTTTTTTATGGGTTTTTCCTTAAAATTCTTCATATAATAGATGTTTTGGTCTAGTCCCCCTCCTTTTCCTTTTTATTTTCTTTATTAATAAAAATTTGGGGCTACCTTTCCCTCCCCGTGTACATGGTTTTGCCACAAAAAAAAAAAAGGAAAAAATTTTGACAGACAAAGGTATAGACAGACACAAAACTCTGATAGATAAAAAAATCGCAAAACGCTACAAGTATTGAAGGAACCTAAAGATAATAGAGTTACAGATTAAATTGATGAAAATTTTATTAGAAATTTTCTGACAGGCTACTATTATGCTTCTTTTAGTATGCACTCGTAGGGAGTTCCATCTACCAAGCTCTCCTGGTGCCCATTTCTATTAAGTGTTCCTAGGTGTCCCTTCTTAGTAGTATCACATAGGAGCCCCTACTGGTGACCTCCCCTCAATAATCTTACCTTTTCCATCCTTTGGGACGACATTTATTATCACTGATGACTTTTTTTTTATATTTTTTTTTATAGTGGGAGGTCTTTTACGATGCTTTTTAGAAGCCCTTTTTATTAAGCACTCCTGGGTGTCTTATCTCATGGGTGCACCTACTGGTGACATCTTCTTAGCAGTCTTACCTACCTTGGAGTCTTCTCTGGCGGCCACCTCTTGGCAATCTCTCTGGAGTCGTATCTGGTTGGCCCTTCCCGAAGCCCTCAAGATTAATAATCCTAGTATAAGTTATCCCAAGATTCACAATCTCACTTGTACTGCATTCGGTTGGTAACAAATTTGGCAGGTTGAATCTTGGGATAAGTCATCTGATATTTTGTTGAAGACTGGATTATTATTTTATTGACTAAATTGCCCTTAAATTTGTGTAATTATATTTAATTGGTATAATTACCAATTATAAATATGGGAATCATATAATATACTATTTTTATTTGGTAATTCAATAAATAATATTCAAATAGTATTATAAGAATTATCATATCAATAGCACAAATGCAATAATTGTAATAGACTAGGAATTAAAAAAATAATATTTAAATAAATCGAAGTTTGCATTAAAGATTTGTTAGGTAGATTAGTTCTGGAGAGAATTTAAAAAGGAAGCAGATTAGTTTTGGTTATGAGATAAGCATAGGGTTAAATTTGTCTAAATATTTTTTATCCCACATTTGCTTCATCCTAGGATAACTAATTCCGAACCCCATGGGATTATTTTATCTTATGATTAAAGGATTATATTAGTTAGGTAGGATGATTAATACTGCATGAAAAACCCAACCAAATATGGAATGGGTGGGATATTAGTTATCCAATCCTGTGTCATCCTATGAACCAAACACACCCTAACTATTCTTAAGAGTTTGCTCCTTGCAAAACTATTGCATATATTTAGAAAAATTTCAAGTGCTAAATTTGGGAAGCAGATAGCAAAACAAACATTACGAGATAGATTTTTATATGCAAGTGAACTCTACAACAACAAAAAATTTTTTTTATCTAAGCAGCTACTTAGCCAATTAGTTGTTTCCTACTACAACTAGGAATTAGACTAACTATCAGATTTACAAGGATTCAAGCTAACTACTTTAATTATCAACAGTTTCCTACTAGGATTCACGCTAACTACTAGATTTACAAGTCCTCTTGACATCAACATATATTTTTGGAAGCATTTTTCTTTTACCACAAGGTCAAACAAATAAATAAAATGCTGTTCAGATTGAATCTTACTGATATTATTTACCTACTCTCAAAAGTTTCATAAATGTTTTTTCCCAGTGCTTTAAGTGTTCAAATTTCTAGATGCAAAGTCACAACTTTGCTATTTTATTTACGGCTTCATGTGTATCACGCTGAAAATCTTGGTTTGGATGACCATGTAGTTGGCTCCCACTAATATTCTACATTGCTTCAATTATAGTTTCATGTTTGCAAAATATTTATATCACGACGGAGACTTAACATAAGTTTCCATAACTCAAGATTACTTATTACACAATCAAGCCTAATAGCAAATTAGCTGTAATGCAAAAGAGAGAATTAGGAAAAATTTTACCTCGAGTACTCTTGTACAAGCAAGAATTATTTGATGGTATCCTTGGTCAGCTCCAGTGGTTTTGTGACGCTGAAATTGCAAATTCAGCCCTCTAAGCATTCATACCTTCCAAAAAGAGGACAACTATTTTGCAAGTTTTATGGAAACATGCTATGGTAATGTGCACTATTCAATTTTAGTGTTGAAAGAGAGTTTTTGGTTTTGGAAAGAACAATCTTGATCGGGTAAGGGTTTTTTTTATAGCATTATACTTTTTTATTAGTTTGGAAACTCTTAAAACTTTATTTCGTTAGTAAATCATGTGATGAGTGATAAATTTATCAATATTATTCTATGTTTAGTATGTATTTTTGGTATGTTTCTAGCATAGTAATAGTAATTTTGGCTACAAATAACTCATTTTCTAACAAATTAGGGTTTTCTCTTGAAATTAGGGTTTTGAAGCAAAATTGTTATTTTAGCTATTTAATGCACAATTTTTGTATACTTTTGTAGATTCATCATACTTAGTCTCAATTTGGATCAACTGAAGTCAAAGTGGATCAAAAACAAAGTTGATTCAAGTGATTAAGTTGATGAAATTCTTGAAGAATAATTGAATAATAAATTAGGCAAATATTTGGGAGACCTAATTATTCAGCAAAAATACAAGGAAATGCTTGAAAAATGTCTTTACACCTAGAAGCCAACTTAGCAAAGTCAGAAAATCAAGTGGGGCTGATGTCAATGATACTTCTAGGGCTTGCAATTTGCATCAATTTTTATCTAGTTTTTGCAAACTTTTCTGAAGAAGATAGGGTTTTTTTGTAGCTGTAGATTCCATTGAGCACACAATTAAAGACTTTTATGCCTATTTGAAATCTCAATGCAAATTTTCATCATTTCAATGCATCAAATGTATTTGCAAGTTGGAAAATAACTTGTAGAATCTTGCTCTATAAATAAAAGTCATTTGTAAGTTTAGGAGAGGTTGGCTAGAGTAGATTAAGGGAATTAATAGAATTCTCTTCCAAATTCAATAGAATAGTGAGGTTTCTTGTACAAAACTCTTGAAATTCATCCTTTGGTAGAGGGAGTAGAAGTTGGAAGCTTTCTTCAATCTTGAATGTGCATTTCTCAAATCTATCTCTTTCATTGTCATAGTTTGAATATGAATTCTTGCATAGAAATTGAAGTTTTTGTTATTTCATTAACCATGTTTAACTAAAATCTTCATCTATAATATAAATGAAGCTAATGAACGTAAAAGCATTACTTAAACAATCTTAACTTGCTAAGCTTGCTTTTGTTTATTTACTTGTTCAAGTTTTAACACTTGTTTTTGCACAACTAACATAAACAAGTCATCTAGTTGTTATGTGACATTGAGAAATGCATTTAACAATGAAAAATGAACAAGTGATGCTTAAGTCATTCATATGAGAATAATGAAGCTTAGGTGAATCAATACAAATCATTTTTTCATAAGATTTCATTGAAATCTTGTCATTTCATAGTGAGAACTAGTTATGGCTATTATGGAATTGGATTTCTAACAAGGTAAAGCTAACTTAGGAAGTCTTTCATGCATTCATGGTTCATTATTAGATTCTATGTTCTAAACTTTTTGTCATTAAATTCCTACAAGTGATTTGAATCATTTACCTATTCTATTGTATCAACCATTCATCATCAAGGTTGATTCATATTTGTTTAGATAATAGAGTTAAATAAAGTCTTAATAATTGCACATGTCTGATTCCTTATGAGATTCGATACCTAAGACTCTAAGTACTTCAACCGACTTGTATACTTGCGGGTGAACGAGAGATTAGGTTTTTATTACTTGTATTATGTATTTTGCCTAAGTTTTCTATACCTAATCTATACCGCAATCATCATGGTCCAGAAGGAATTTAGTTTATAATCATATTAAAACCAATTCTGTCACGCCTCGGGCTGTAAGCCCAGCACGCAACCAGAATCTTAGGGACTACATCCAACTATTTGGACTCCGTCCTTGTTAACCTAAAATGTATATCCCAAGTTGGTTTTGAATGCTCAGACTCAATTTATATCTTAGTCCATGTTACTTAACTTTTTTGATGTGTAAATGGGTATTGCATTCTCCTTTCGTTATTAGGTTCTGTGATCTCACAAAGCCCAATCGATACCATAATTCGAACTGTCCACTCAGTTGTGTTGAATTCTAGAGATGGCTCATAAGGCAACAGAGGTGGCTCCCACCCAGTTCCTCCACTTCTTTGGAGTGTCGCAACTCAATACCACTGGCCTAATCTCATCTCATGTAGATATTGCACAAGATTTATTCTTGATCGTAATCTTTCGTGTTGTTTTTGGCTACTTTAGAATATAAGTTTTGATAGAATCCCATTCCAACGTAATCAAAATTTTAATATTATCGAAAAGTTCAACTATTTTGTAGAATCAACTTGAAGAAAGGTTGCATTTCTTTTGTTGGGATTTGACTAAGGTCTCTTTAATTTCTATCAAAGTCCTTAAGGGTCTGTTTAATTCATAGAAAGAATGAGATGGATGACTTATCCTCGAACTATGAATCTTGGAATGAGTCATCCCCAAATTAATAGTTCTAGTGATGTAATGTTTAGTTGATATTGGATTTGATGGAATATCTTAAGAAATAATGTCTTCATTGTGTGTTTTATAGTGATTGAATTTTACTTTTATTGACTAAAATACCCAAATTTACAATATTATTTTTATTTGGTGATCGTGGTGGTGCACAACAGCAGATAGATGTGGTAGGTGCATTGCGATAGGCGGTGTTACATGGTAGTGGTAATCATGGTGCACAATTGTTGTAGTGTATGGTACAATATAGTAGTGGTAGTGATGTTGGCTGACATTGAAGGTGGTACTACTCAGTGGGCAGTGATGTGTGGTGGTTGTGGTTGATGGTCATGGTGGTGATAGTCGTGCAATTTGGTGGTGGTGGTAATAGTGGCACACGGTGGTGGTGGAAGTGGTGGTACAGTGTAATGGTGGTGGCAATGGTCGTGCATGTGGTGGTGGTGGGGGTAAATTAGTCAGTATTTTTATTATCCCATTTAAGAGTCATCCAAGGTGACTAATACCACCACCCCCATGAGATTATTTTAACCCATGTATAAGGGATTAATTCGGTTAGATAAGATGTATAATCTCATACTTAAAATGCAACCAAACATTGGGTGACATAAATTAGTATATCCAATCCTGTGTCATCCTATCAATAAATGCACACTAAGTAGCATGATTAAAAAGCTTAAAATTAAAATTGTGTTTTGATGGTTGATTCTTTATACAGTAAATTTAAATTAAATTCTTAACGTAAAAGATTTAAGAAAAATTACATTTCGTTTGGATAGTTATTTTTTGAGTGTTTTTCAAAACCATTACTACAATAGTTTTAGATATTAATTTTGGTAAATGTGTATGTGATATAAAAAGGTGATTGAAAAATATTTTTAAAGTATTCTAAAAGCATGTTTATAAAAAACAATCCCAAACATACAAATTGTTAAATTCCATTAATAATTGATTTATTTAACACTTAATGTCAATTCTTAATGTGGTTACCACTTAGAAAATAAATATTTCACAAAAATATTAAAATACCATAGTTCCTTTTTAGTCCATTTCAGTTCATTGATCAATTACTTATTTCAGTTTGTGGGTTCCAGCTAAACCCTTCTCAATTTCATGGGCTATTGTCAATCCGAGTCACGTGTAAGAAGAATTGTTAAAAAACCAAAATTTCACATCAAGATATTAAAGAATTCTAAACTAGTTAATCTTAAGTCACACCATTCATTGCCAATTAATATTAAGTTGAAAGTCCAGGTACTTTAACATTGTATAATTTCATTAAGAATTAATTAATCTAGCACTTTATTGTCTGCATTAATAAGAACGCCCCGACATTTAGAACCATCCGTAGTACAGTCGGTGCAAGAGGATTCTATATGTACATCGAGGTCAAAATGAGACAAGATATTTTCACGTCTCACCAAAGTATGGATTTGTCTTAGTTTCCGATAAACAGGGGAATCCCGACCACATCACTTAGAGCACCAGAATTGTTCAAATTTGCAATACATTTATTCGCGGGCGAATCAAGTTCAGTCTAGATCAAAAGTGGGGAAGAACCTTTTTTTTCTTTAAAGGAAATCAAGGGATTTATGTTTTTTTTTTTTTGTTTTTGGTTGTTGGCGGGGGGAAGAAGAGGGATCGCGTGATGCAAGAACGACAAAACAAACCGGGATAAGAACATGAAAAGTTCCCTTTTAAGGTTTAGCTTATTCAATGGGACGAAAAAGGTAAAGAGCAAAGAGAACAGTTTGACAAATTCTGCGTTTGATGAGTAAGTATTAAAAAAAAAAAAAAACGCAGGGACTTGTAAATTGCAAAAGGTTCATGTTCAAAAATCAAAGAATAATTGTTGTTATCCTAATCTGCAAGATACATATGTTAACATCTCGCCCTAAATTGACTTTCTCCGTTGAGCGCAGCGAACAAAAGGTTGTATTGAAAATTGTATAAGGTCAATGCTGCAAAGTAAAGGACAATGCTGTTTGAGCATCAGCCCAACCATACACCGCACACAACACCACAGAATGCATGTCAATTGCAATCACAAACAGAGCAAAGATTTTGTACACAACAAATGGAAAAGAAACAATGTCTAAACATAAAATTTTGCTTTAGTTACGTCACCAATACACAAACTTAGAGGGGATGTATTCTGAGCTAGACCACCAATAAAGCTTTCTAACAGGTAAATTCAACCATCTCTTTTGTCCAGCAGCAAATACTAGAGATTAAAGTGTACGAAAGAGAAACCTATGTACATCTCGGAATCAACCATTAATTGAGCTTTACCCTTTCTGAGCTGCTGCGGCGGCAGAGACAAATTTCATGCAAATAGGAGCATTCACACCTGCCAAAGCAAGTATAGCTGCAGGAACTGACCACAGAGACTCACCGCAAATCAAGCCAGATGCCACAGCAGGTGCAAATTCTTTTGAGTTTTGCTTGTTCTTCCGCTCCCAGATGAAGAGAATCAGGCTCCCTATGCACATGTCTATGGCGAAGTATCCTCCGAGATAGAATGGGATGGCCATGCACATGGGACTTGGAATGAACCTGTAGATCCTCAATTTTTTATCAGTGTGCTTCAAGACCTCAGCCAAGATATTGAGGGCAATGGAACCACAGAAGCATATAATGGATAATTTCAGGCAATTCTTAGGAAGGGAAGAGAAACCCTCGACTCCGAGAAGTGCGATCCCACGATACATTAATCCATAAGGTGCAGGATATGCACCATTTGGATCCCCAATGGCATAGGCCTTGTAGAAGAACCAGAAAACTGCGGGAGACATAATACAACCCATTGCAGTTCCAATCACTTGACTGAAAAACATGGTACGAGGCGATGCAAGCGTCAAATAGCCTGTCTTGAAATCCTGCATCAAATCCGAAGCTGTTGACACAATATTCATCATGACACCACAAGAAGCAAGTCCAGCAATCACTCCACCGTGATCAAGCCCAACCCAAGAACTAAACACAAGGATGGCGATTTTCCCATAGTTTGAGGCAAGTGACCAGTCAGTGAGACCACAGCCATAGGCATTGCAGAATGCCAACACTGGAGCAACAAGATATGCCACCAATATGTGATACCATTTCAATCGTCCTTGGAAAATAATGGGTACGAGTACAATAGATAAGGCCGCTAGAATAATGTAGCCTAATATAGCAACTGTATTTGGGATTTGGTCCTTCAAGAAATATTCTTTTCGCCGCATCTCATCGTACTTTGCGATCTGATAATGAGAGGACTGCTCATCCTCGTCCGGGTTTACTACTGATGAATCTTTTTTCCCTGACTTCTGTGCAAGGAAGCTTCGTGTTGTCACAAGGATCATGTAAACCACATGAAAGAGGCCATCTCCGAGCATGGTAGCAATAGCCAGGAATACCTTTTATAAAAGGGATGATCAGAAATATTTATCCCCAGCATTAATATCGTGTAATGCTTGACTGCTAGATGCTAATCATTAAACTGTCATGATCGTTTTTGAAACTTTGCCTCAACATATGTAACTCTTGCGTTTAATTGTAAGCCTTAACTTAAAAAAAGCGATAGACGAAAGCTAAGCTCGCATCCAAAATTGAAAAAGAACAAAAAAGTATAAACCAAATAAATCAGTATGATTACCTTTTATATAACAACATATTCAGTGTTTGGATTGTTAATCTTGATGTTATTAATTGAATGGTAGTTTCTGTCATAGTATTTTTCTAAGGTCTGAGATCAAATTACCCTAACACATTTTCAGATGACAGATTAGTAATAACTTGCGAAAAATACATATATCGAGATCATACCCTATATCCTTGAATTCCATGAAGACTGCTTGCAGGTAGTTCAGCACTGTACCAGCTGCCTTTCTTTTGTTCGATCAGTGGCCACATGATTCCCCAGGAAAGAATGGCTCCAATTAGCAGTGAAACATTGACCATGTATGGGCAAATCATCCCAACACCAACATAAGTGGAGGAGAAATCAAAATAAAACCTGAAATTGGTATTAGCAAAAACTTTTATCACATAATCCATCTATTTATGCATTCTAATTAATAAAAGGTGTATTTAAATCTTGAATGATGATTTATGACAAATTGATGTATTTTGCGTTTTATGTTCCATTCGCCTAACCTAAGGACGGAAAAAAAATCTACAAAGTTTCTTGTTGACCTTTTGTCCCATTTGCACACTCTCTCAATTACTGTCATTTTTACATAAACGTTATATTTATAAATTGAGATACATAAATCTAATGCTTTAATTGAGTTAATTATCAAACTAATAACAACTCAGGAACTTAATATTTTTCTGACTTAAATTTTATATTTTAGATTTCAGTCAACTTGTCAAACAGATTTTAGATTTCAGTCAACTTTGTCAAACAGCCCCGGCCCTAAGTTCTAAGTTCGAACACATCACTTAAAAAGAGTCGCCTAAAGTACGATATTATTGTTTTTTCATATTGTCTGCTTGTCTTCCAGGGAGCCTAACTGAAATTTCACCGAAAATATAAAATGAAACAAGAGTTCTGTAATAGCTGTATCTACTTTATGGCGAAGCTCAATTCTTTTACTCGTTTGTTGAAGATATCAAATGGTCCCAGTTAAACAATAGATTATTATTTGGCGTCATCACTTTCTCTCACATACACAAAACATTGACATGGCAACTTCATTTATGCATTACGCATCCTGACAAATATCCGGCACTTAAAAACCGTATAACAATTTCAAGGTAGTTATTTGCAAACACTTCAATGAGTTTACGAGATTAGAATTTTTGCTTTGATTTTTGTATCTGCTGTCTATTGGCCAGAAATGCTCTTAGGAATGTATTAAAAGACACTGAAATAGGACGAAAATACGAAAACTAAATGAATATTTATGATTCAGGACAATAGACAAACACAATGCCAACTTAATAGAACTTCTTAGTACATCCAGAACTGAATAAAATCCTCAACCAAAATTGGAACTCTGAGATAGTATACCCATTATTACCTAATGCAAGAGTTATGCAATATAACTAAAAAGCTACATCACTTCCAAGGAGAATAAACATAATGATAATACTAAAATTCTAACTTAATTATGGGGGAACTTGCAAAGTGGAGAAGAATACCTCCTACTGAAGGCTTTTAGACCAAATGTAGGGAAGCTACTGAATCCACAACCGTCAGCCGCCGCAAAGAACCATTGAAAGAACGCAAAACTAAAGCTACCGGCGAAGGAGTAGAAAAGGGCTTTAACTTGTTGCCTGTGTCAGAGGATTGATTTATTCGTAAAATACATAGATCTTTGAACACATAAAATAACATGAAAAGCAATCATATTTTGGACACATGTATACACATTGGAAATCTAATTGTCAAAAGGATTAACTTGTGTTCAATGAGTGTAATATATATATATATATATATATATATATATATATATTATATAGGTATCCAATAATTTATGTATTGACTGACGTAATATGTATTGACCAAATATGATCCCGTCATGTCAAAAGTGTTCTAGACCTAGGTAACCCGCTAATTTATAGTCATGTTTGTACTTTGTCGTCACTAAAAACTAGTTAGGAAGGCACGTACGCTGCCAACTTTGCTCCCTTGGGTGTGTGAAAGCTATTGATGAGGAACGCGGTAGCTGTTCCGCTAGGATATGTCAACTTATACTTCAAAATCATCATCTGATTGAAACAATCAAATCCATTGTCAACGACACAGATGATAATATTAATTATTGATCAGTTCTACAAATCAAATTAACGTAGATAGAAGTCCGGTAGGAACAAACTTTGTACCTTTCTTAGGGGCACGATTGAGAACAGACCAACGAAACTGACAACAAAGAGGAATGCGTACATCCAACCAAGTTCGAGTTTCCTCACATTCATAGGGGTGTTTCCTGCATCTGCTTGAGCAGCCACCCTTGAACTCATACCCAACAGATAACTTGCAGTTCCACCTGAAAACATGTGAGGGCGTGCATGAAAACATTCGCATACGTGAGGCGAAATTAACCCACAAGTCCAAAGCAAAAGAAACAGGTACCAACTAGGTCCATCAAGTTCAGTCGTTATAGATTCAAGGAGACTTTTAGCATAATTTCTAGTTTTAAATTGCATAATTTTGGAAGGAATGATTTGAATAATAGTATTCTAGTCACTTATACAATTTTATAGTACAATTTCGCTAAATCTGAAATTCTATAGAAGCACTTTTGATAGAATCATAAAAGCTCCGGGAAATAATTTCCATCTAAAGAAATGGTACTTCAACATTAATAAGGAGATCTACAATAGCAGTTACTCAACAAGAAGATCGTCAATGATAATGGTGTATGCTAAAGAAAAGGAGTATAAAGATTGCCAAAGATCAAGATATTGCCAGTAAGATCTGGTTTTCTAATGGGTCTAATGGAGTCCTTGATCTACTTTTTTCACGTATCTTATTGAACCGGACGGATCCTATTATCTAAGTTGTTGGCTTGTTGGCCGAAAGTGCTGAATCTATCAGATTAAACTCTGTACACGCACATACATACATACATACATATATATACATATATATATGTGTATATGTATATGTATACATATACACATATATATATATGTATATGTATGTATGTGTATATGTATATATATGCATATGTATATGGATATGGATGTGTGTGTATGTGCGTGCGTGTGTGTGTGTATGAAATAATTTTTTGTATGGATACAAATGTGAATTTGGAATAAAAACAAAATTATGAAAGTAAGGTATCATTAAAAGTAATTCAACACTAATGCAACAACAACTACTAATAATGACAAATCAAACGTTCGACATGACAAGTAAACACAACAGTGAATTTGAATTTGGAAAAAATCCATTAGTAGTAAGAAAGTTAAAAAAAAAAAAAAAAGAAAGAAAGAAAACATAACATACTGCTAAACGCAATGCCGGAGGATGCAACAACACATGTTTGGATGACGGTGTTTTCTTGTCTGGTAAAAGGCTGTTTCAACAATCCGCACTTGTCGAGGAGGGATGTATAGAATTTGACAAAAGCAAAACCCAACAAGCCGGCTGCTACGTTGAGAGAGGGGATGACACCAGTGGTGAGGTTGAGCTTGCAAACGATGATGTTGAAGACAAAGCTGAGGATGGCACTGGTGGTGATGGCCCTTAGAGTTATTTGTTTCCGCCATGAAGGGATCTCTACGACCTTGTAAACTTGTTCGATCGAAAGCTTAGAGCCTTCTTGTTGATCATCATCATTTCGGGAGGCCATGTCGGGTCAGTCTTCTTCTGCTGCTGTTGCAAGGGTGCAAAACTGCAGAAGATAACAAACCCTGGCTGGCTGGTGATCCCTTTGTGTGTGTTCTAGTGTCCGACCCTTGGTGATTGTGATTCTCTCCTCCGCTGAATCTCAACCAATAAGCCGACGAGTCGGATGCTAGATGAGGATGCAGTAATAACCAAAACAACGACACGGAACAAATATAACATGCAAATAGAGGTAGTAAATAAATAAAAAATGATGAAGGATTGAGAGATGAGATAGGAAAGAATCCCGGCTGGCGAGGAAATCCTAACCACAAAGAACGGGCTCGCTTATTTCCCGTCTACAAATATTCCTCGCCTTCTAATATTATCATGACCACCGAAATTTCTGACAAAATTTTATCCCTTTCTCTCTCTTTCTCTTCGATTTTTGAATCGAGTACCTGGTGGAGTGGATTGAGTGAGTATTGCGTGCACCACGTGCGCCACGTGGCGTGCCACGTGGTGCATTAGAACCAATCACACATCGCCAAATAATACAAGGTATGACCCACCATTGCCACATGACGATAAATTATTGGTTCTAGTACACCACGTGGCAATGCACGTGGTGTATTGTATACTTTTCCGGAGTGGATGTGGTAATATTGTATACTTTTCCGGAGTGGATGTGGTAATTAAACTGACAACCAATTATAACAAGACTTCTACTGTAACAAGACTTTCTACTCTTACCGCTTCTGCGTCCTCATGCAACGAACCCGATATTGAGGAATAATTTCCAGCTCTGCTTCCATAGCTTGGCAACCAATTTAAAATTTAATGAGGAATAATTCACTTCAATCCACCACTAATTACCACAAGATTCCTTTCTTTTCCCTTAGCACAAAAAATTAGGCTTGCCCTGTATAATCAGCTTTTTGCTGTCAGAGGAATGGATAATAATCTACATCTACTTTAATGACGAATGATTCAGTTCAATCCACCATTAATTACCGCCAGATTTTTTTCCTTTTTACTACCACAAAATACTACTTTACCATTTACATTCCCAGTAGCCAAAAAAAGAGTGCGCATGACCATCAAACAAAGAGACATGAATATGAAACTAAACAGTAAAATATAAATGATTTTTTGGCACGAAAACAGTAAAATAATCATATCTATTAATTAATTTGCCACTTTAACAAATAACCAAACTAACCATTCCTCTTAAACGGGGAGAAAGTGTAAGTAACCTTTATGAACCAAACAACTAAAGTCAATTTCAAAAATTGAAAACCAAAACTAAATCATGATAGTAATAAAATCAATACGCATTTCTTTGATTTAGTTCGATTAATTTGTTGGTTTGAACAAATAGATTTTTCAGTTAATAAAATCAAAATATAATTAAAATTTTAAATATCATGTTATTTCATTACAGCTGGTCTATTATTTAAGTAAATATATCAAATATTAATTGTTATTCTTAAAAAAATTTAGCATGAGAGTGCATCTCGGTGGTAGAATAGCGTTACATTAACATCTACTACAAAGTTTTGCATTTAGATGTAATTTGTCAATAAATAGCTTATAAGAGGCCTTTAATAAAAAATTATTTTAAACAAAAGTCCAAATTTTAAGATAATTGATAAAGTTGTTAAGATTAGCAAGAAGACTACTAGTTGAAGAAAATTACAAGAGAAGAAGAAATTGATCAATAGTTTATTGGGTGAATATTTCAGTTCCTAAACATTTTACGTAAAACAATAACCGTTAATCTTTTTTAATTCTATCAATTAGTAACAAAACTGTATAATGGCCTTAAAGTCTACTTTTAATTGATAGGACTATGATTTTGAAATGAGATTGTATATATTAGATATTGAGATAACTTTTCCGTCATAAAAATAAGGGTCGAGTTAACACCAGGAATCCAATACAAATCTTTCCATTCACCCGTAGTCCTTTCCACATGGTAAAAAAACTACTTACAAGAATTTGGTGCGATAAACTCTCAATGGATTTGGATTTAAATCTAAAAAAGTTTCCACAGAAAGAATTGGAAAGCGATCATTTTAAGAAGACATTATATTAAATACTCGTACAACCCCCCAAGAATAGGTGATTCGAACCCGTCATTTATGTACTACGGTTTAAACTACGAGTTCATTGTCAGGCCAGAAACCGAAGCGGAGAATTTACGCAAATAGATTGGAATTTTCTGATTTCTCATATAAATCAATTTTTTGCCAGTCAACCTCAGTAATTTTGGTGAACAATGGTTTGGTCCGAATTATCACTGACTTCATCTGTATTGGCTTCCAACCTGTTTATAGGAAAGAGTTGGGTGGACTGTCCATAAGACAGAGAAAAACATGAGTGACCCAAGAAACTTATTTCTTCAACTTTATAATAATACACTTACAAGAGTACTTTGATTTTTCATATATCCTCATTGGTTAAACATGATTCACACATTTTCTCTACATGTCCTTTACAAACGGCCAGCCATCTGCTTTTTACTTATGTTCATTTGTTTTGTTTTTCATTTAAGCAAATTATAAGGAAGGAGTTAGAATTATTAGTGCCTCAGGCAAAAATCTTTTAAGTCTATCAATTAGTGACAAAAGTGTATAATGGCCTTATAATGGAATTAGGCCTGAACAATTGATAGGCTCTAATTATCCGATAAGCCTTATATTGCTCAAATCGAGGCATATCAACTATAGTCTTGATTTGTACAATTTTCTTTTGAAATTGAAATTTGATGTTGAAATTTTCTTTTGGCTGACATGGCTCAACTAGAAGTTAAATCTTAAGCGGAGAAAAAGTTAATGAATTGTTCATTCATATCTTTTAACGCTTCCACTAGTAATGGTTTTGAATCCATAAACAATGATCATGTTTAAAGGGACTGAGTAGGCATACAAAAACAAGTTGAAGGAGTAAAAAAATTATTTAAAAAAGACTGAAGACAATTACTATTTTTTACCAAAAAATTAGGGATTAAAAAAAAGGACAAAAGATTAAGTTTTGTGTGTGCGCGCGCGTATATGTATATGTATATGTGTGTGTGTGTATATATATATATATATATATTTGTGTGTGTGCGCATATACATATTATATATAAGTCGTAATCAAACACACGCACACATTCAGTCCGATTTTAAGCATTTGCTTTTTCCAAAATCATAACTAAACCGAAAAAAGGTTAGGTTCACTGAACCATCCCAAACTAATTTAAGAAAAATTAAAATATATTTTCAGTTCAGTTTACATTAATTTGCTTGAATGAACTGGTTTCAAAATATTGGTGAGCACCTATAAAAGAAAGGATATTTACTGTAGGTGTATGCTAATCAACAACAACAACTGATCTATTTATGAGAATAAAAAACAAGCAGTGGTCGGTTTGTGAGAGCTCGCATTCCACTAATCTAATAAGCACAAGTGTATCAGTCATTTCCTTGATCCCTAGTTAGTAAAACCCTAACTTTCGTTTATTTATTTATGTGGTAATATAATCCTTAAAAAATTGTTGCAAATGTAGAATAGTGGTAATTAGGCTAGTAGGGTTAGTATTAACACGTGAGTGCCCAGGAAATTTAAGTTCAAGTGGGTACTAGGGCTTATTTTGGGATAGTATAAGTAAGGGCAAACAATTTTATTTTGGCCTTGCGATTTTCTCAAATCATGAAATGTGGGCACTGCTAACAACTCATTGTTAGATTATCTAACCCCTAATATTTATTGATACAAAAGCAAAAGTACATGAGTTGATAGACTCTAGTTAATGGTGGATCATGTGAGCTTGATTATGTGGCAATTAGTGGAGTTAATTAAGTGCCTCATTAAAACCTTAAATTAGCTAACCCAGGACACTTAAACAAATCTGCAGTAACTAAAAGCAAAGGGATATGGCTGCTGACAAGTTGAGTGCAAGCACCTAGGATGTGGCAATTTTTCAGATGTTCAAAGGGGTGGCAAGAGAGGTGAATCATGCTTCATATTTTTTACCAAAAGAAACACAGTTGACAGGGGAGAAAATAAAGAGAAGTAGCATAAAATTAAGGGAAGAAACAGAAGAAAGAGGGAGAGGAGCCCCCCCGGGGGGGGGGGGGAGAGCCAGGAGAAAACAAGAAAGAAAGAGAAAAAACTAACAAACCAGGCTAAGAATTGAGGTGAAAGTGAAAATTGAGAGGAAAAGTGGACTTGTAAGGCTTGAAGGTGAACTCTCTTGAGCTCTTCTATGTGTTATTAAGTTTAAATTCTGCGTTGGATGAAATTAAACATGCAAATCCAACTGGAAATAAGAAAAGTTAAGTTAGAAGCTACGAAACTTCAAGAAATGGGTAAAAACAGTTCTCTGCGAGCAGTTTTGATAGATTAATCATAACTTGATGTAAAAATCTTAGAATTGAATGATTATTGTATCAGAAACTAGACTCATATGGATTTCTAACAGTATAATATACACGCTCTAGTTCTTTGTACATTAACACTAGAATCTTTGAAATTTTGGTTGAAAATCCAACCCCGAGCAACTAGGATTGGTGAAGTGCTAAATTATGGACTAATTTTGAATGTGTTCTAGTTGAGATATGAAATTATGTTCTTCATAAAATTGCAGTGCTTGAACTGGAGTTTCTAGACATATAAAGATCATGCCCATGTGAAATATTTACTGAAAGCTATAACAAGCTGAATACCAATGCTCGGGGTAGGCTAAAAACTTAGGGGGCGTTTGGTTCAAATTCCTCAATCACTATCACTATGGGTATTATTAACCCTATTATGAGTATGGGTTTTGATGATTCCCCCCAACATGTTTGGTTTAATAATGGAACGGGTATGATTATAAAAATACTTGTTTGGTTTACTAGAATGACTTTCAAGTAAATTTTAAAAATTTTAAATCTTTATTTATTATATACATATTTTTTAGATTTCTTATTTTGTATACATATTTTTTAGATTTCTTATTTTGTATCTTTTTAAAGAAAATTGCTAAAAAGATTTCTTCAATTTTAAATATAAGCATAATCTAATTTGAGTTTTATGCAAATGATAACCTTAAAAAAATCATTTTTATTGTATTAATAGAGAGTATTATATATCTTTGATTTTCGGTTCAATTTTTTATTAAAAAAATTTGAATTTAAAAAAATTATTTCAAATAATTTTTATAAAAATTTTATAAAGTACTAATAAAAAATATTCAAAATCAAAAGACAAAAGAGAGAGAGAGAGAGAGAGAGAGAGAGAGAGAGAGAGAGTAAATTGGGGGGTGTGTAACTTAAAATATATGTATTTTTTAAGTGGGTGTATTTTTGCCTTTAATCATAAGGGGTAATGGGTTTGATAGAATAGTATTTTAGGGGAAATCATTAACACCCCAATTAATCACTATCATTCCCATTAAATGATAGTGATAGCTGTTTAACAAACATCAACAATGGGTATCATTACTTATGATATCCATTCCCCTCCTTGATTCCCCTAAACCAAACACCCCCTTAGTTCTTCGTTAACGGTGTTGTGACTGAATCAGATTTTGATTGAAATTTGATCCAGAAACTGCCCAAATTGGGGCTTGTTTTTCTCATGAAAGTAGTAGCAAATTAAATTTAGTTTTCAGAAGTACTAAAATTATCGATTTTATTGAGTAGAACTCAAGTTATACATATTTAAATAAGCACTGTTCCTGAATATAAAGACCTCTGTAGATCTCATCCTAGAGCTCATTGACTAAATCCACGACTCCAAAATCACGGATTCGATGGTAGATTACTCTTAAAATCCTAATTTTTCTTTAATATTTTCTATTTAATTTTATTCTAAGGGTCTATTTGATTGCATGTAAAATATTTTCCTAAGGAAATTATTTTTTTAAGAAAACATTTTACATGGAAAATATCATTTTTATTTATAATTTTCTGGTGTTTGAATGACAATATGAAAATCTTTTAAAAAATATTTTTTTGATTTTTTTTATTGTTAATAGGAGTTAAATAGACTAATAATGATTGTATTAAATGTTTAATAAGTAATTAGAGTTAACTAGAAATTGTTTTGTTGATAATCAATCCTCAAAATAATACAGGTAAAATACCCATAACTATAATCATATTATTGTGGAGCCCAAGATTATGAAAAAAATTAGTTGATAAGAATTGAAAATAGAAATTAGTTTGGTAATTGAAGTTATTAAAGTGAGTATTTAAGGTTTAATGTCACTCTTGAACTCTAAGAAAAATAACTTGCATTCATTAGGTATGTAAACGTTATTTTCAGCTAAAGGGAGGAAAATGAGAAAGTATTTTACTAAGGAATATTTTTAAAAAAATTTTCAAGAAAAAATTTTCAAGCCAAACAAACATACCCTCAATGGTAATCGTTTTACCTTTAGTTAATAAGAATCCTAGATAGCTAAATCCAAGGCCTATTTGAAGAACTTTCCGAACATCTAGGCCTATCAATGGGTCGAATTTGGCCCTGGACCCGCTCTTTTTTTCGAGTCTGTGTATGGAAATAATTCTATTTACCAGGCCCAAAACTAGACCTGTTTAATAATAAATAATAATAATATTATATATATATATATATATTACATTATCACATTTGTCCAAAAATCCTACTTCTCACATGTCTATTTTGACTGATCGCCAACATCGTTGTTCTCTTCTCACTCCCCCTTTCTCACTTTCCAATCTTTTCCACAATTTCACTCCCTCTCTCTCACTCCTCCTATCTCTTTCACAATTTCTGACTAAGACTACTTTTGCTTCCGTTTCTTCTGTTGGTTTGCTTCTATTGCTGGTGGCCTTGCAGGTTAAATCGATGAGTCTTTAGTTTTTGTTGTTTTAATTGATTTTGATTTAACCGTTGCTTCTACTGCTACTTCTTCATTGTGAATTTTTGTGGATTTTTTGTTTTATTTACTTGAAGAGATTCTACATTTTTAATTCACATTTTGGATTACTGGAAGAACATATAAATATCTTATCTCTGGCTTTGGATGAGTGTGTTATTCTTATGAGCACCTATGTGCACCTGCCTGATGTTATTTTACTTCAATTACAAGCTGTTGGCTAGAGATTTATATGATTACTATGCTATCGTTTTGGTCATTGTCATTTTAATGTCTATGCATCCTATTATCTGAGATATCAAACACTTTCATTTTCAACAAAACGGATCAGAGGTTATCTTATAAAGACGTGTGGGACCTTTGATTGAGGTGTCAAATTGTTGCTGATTGGAGAGGGATTTGATGATGTGTTTGAACTCAAAATGATGCTTCCTTTTTTTTTGGAGGAAAATGCTACAGCTTTAATATGCCTCAAATGGGGAAAAAATAGAAGTCACTTCTTAGAGACAAATTGCTATTATGTCAACCAACAAGACCCAGACCCAATTGGACCTAAGTTCAAGAAATAGAAAGGATGACCCGTCGGGTAATGGGTTAGGGTCCGATACCATTTCAATCAAACAGATCTAGGTCCATAATATTCAATTTCAATCCGAACCCTGCCCCGTTGATAGGCCTACTGACATCTAAGCCTATCAGTGAGTGTTCATTAAATCATTTCAGTTCCAAAAGGTTTACCGGTTTTATCATGCTTTACTTAGTGAAGTTAATATGATTTTATTTTTTTCTATAGATATGAAATAAGATTCGATGGTTTTAGACATACTTAACTACCTTTGTCACTATTATTTGCTAAATATGTACTTAATTAATTTGTTTCCGTGTGCGCCATGGATTCTGAGTGTACTTCATCACATTAGGGAATTTGCTATACCATAGAATGTGCTTGTGTATGCTTGGAAATCAGTTGCCTGGGGAGCCTGGGCCCTAACTTGAGCATGATTAGCTTTGGGCTGAGCTGGTAGCGGGCTTAGCCATCCAAATTCTGGCTATCTTGCTTCTCAATGCTCACCTACCTATGAGGATATTTTAGTGGTTATGGGAGTATTCAGAGATATATGTGGATAATAATTGAGTTTACTAACTGGTGTGATGTGACCACAAAAATAATACGTTTCTAATGAAAAATGGGGTTCTACATGGATTGTTTATGTAAGATCATGGCGCACTTAACTCGAGGCATTGTTGCATGATAAAATTTGTTTTGACTTGATATAATTTTGATGAGAATCCAAAAGCACCTACAATTCTCAATCTTGCTGATCATGAGAATTTTAATTAATCAGGCCAAATTGGAGCTTTCATGCTTGGGATTGAAGAATCAAAGGCTTGTGTCAAGCTTAAGGAGACCTTGTTTGTCAAAGAAGTTTACATGTAAAAGGGGCAAATTTTTCCAAATTATACACGAGCTCAAGGATGTTATTGGGCTTGGAGATCATGGATTGAAGAATGGAAGTTTAGGTCAAAAGCTATCTAATTGACTTTTGGATCAAGTTTGTATTCAAAGAAGTGCCAAGAAGTAACACATGGTCCAAAATTGATGCACACAAGTTGGCTAGTCTTGATGGACTCAGATTAAAAGGCCATAAAGCGCTAGATCACATGATCAGCCTAACAAGGAGAAATGTTTCTAGATTCTTCAAATCTGTGTTTCTATTAAGTTTTATTCTTATGTTAAATTTGGAGTTTTAGTTAGTTTACAACTCAAGTTAATTTTCTAGAGTGTTCTAGCATGTTTTTAGGTGATTTTTAAATGCTTATAAATAGGCCAAAAGTGTGTTATGAATTTTCATGACCTTTATCAATAAAGTTGTGTGATTTTCTTTTCTCAGTGATTGAGAGACTTCTTTGGTTCTTTGTGATAAAGAACTACTCTTTGTTTAATAGGTGATCTTCTTAACCAAAACTCATAGCTTAGAGTTTCTTTCATTTAGTTTGATTTTAGTTCTTTAGAATCACCAACTAGGAATATACTCACAAAGTTGTGTTGGGGCCTAGATTCCTCTTGAAGGGAGGAGCTCAACGAGATTGAGGAGATTTGAGGCAAAAAACCAACTCCACATCTTAGAGGTTTTGAACAAGTATCAAAATAATCAAGGTTAAATGAGTGTCTTCTTAGATTATCCAGACATTCCTAGCGTCACGCAATCTATTGCGCATCATATATGCTCAAAATGTGACATTCTCATGAACGAGGACTCCTTTTGGAGATCCTCTTGTGTCCACTGCTGATTATGTGTCTATTCATGTTATTATCTATTCTTATCTATTATTCATTGAATTATTACTCCTTTTACCACCATGGATATCTTAAAACCTTTTAAACCAAGTTTTGAGATGGCTTCATTAGGCGACAAGCTCATCCCTTGTGTAAATTGTTCTTCCTCACAAGTAGCTAGGTCAAAGAAAGATAGAAGAATTTTTGAGATTTTGAAATATCGTGTAGCTTTTGTGGTAAGGTTGTAAATAAGGTGCCAATATGACTCACTCTCGTAAAACACTTATTTTGGTTAATAGATGCATTTGATTTATTTATTTTGCTCTATTATGTACCGACTACTTGTTTCTGAATCCTGGTAAAAGCCAAGTAGACACTCTAATTGGGGTTTAAGTATGGGCCCTGGTTGGGGGCGTCAGAGATGGTGGCTCTTCAAGTGTTATCCTTTTAAAATATGTCAACATACTATCTTTACAAAATTTACTTGTGTGCAATCATTCACTTGTAAAATATTTTTTAATAAATACCTATTAAATATGGAAAATTGTAGGGTTGAACCAGAATGATGAAACAAATACAATTTTGCCATTGTGAGAAAAGTTTACCCTTTTTTACGTGTTTAGGAGTAAATACTACCCAAAAAAAGTTTCATTAAGGAGTTGAATTCATTACAGTTTTATGATATTGGAATAGCTTATTTAGTTAAACTTGTACTTTTAAAAAATCATCAATTTAGACCTAATGATTAAGGGGGTGTTTGATAATCCAATTAAGCACTTAAAATTATTTTATTCAGATGCTAGCAATATTAAAACTGTTTGACAAAGTAAAATAAAACTCCTTAATCATTTAAGTGCCTCTGAAAATTTGGGCAAATTGTAATACCAAAAATAAGTGATAGTATGTGCACTTAATGCTGAATGCAGAACATGCTAAAACGTTGAGTCTTTAAATAACATATTTATATGACAAAGATAACATTATAAAAACACATTTTATCCCTCTTTTTAGTCGTCTTGCTTCCTTATATCTCCCTCACTTTCTTTCTCCTTTGATGTTTCACCGTCTCTTTCCTCTAAGGTGCGATAGCTTTCTCTCACCATAGAAGACAATTTTACATCGAGGTTCTCTCTCAAAACAATAACGATGAATTATTTGGAAGAAAAAAATTCAAATTAGCCAAAAATGGAAAAACAAAAGAAATAGTAGAAATTTGATGCAGTATTAATTTGTTATTTGAATGATTGAGGAAATTAGAAAACGATTTGTAGGGGATGGGAGTGGTTATGGGGTGGGAATATACGGGTAGCAGGGATAGTGATGGGTTAGCAGCTAATGGGATGGGTTGGTGTTGGGTTTGGGACAAACTACTGCAGTTGGGGGCATGGAGAAACATTGGGGTGGGTTTGGGAGTAGGACAAAATGGGTGGAGTTGGAGGAAGGAATAGGAAACCAACTGAAGGGTTGGGGTTATTGTAGGTTGTTTCCTGTTCAAATAATTTTTAGTCGAGACATGTGTATTGATAGTTTGGCCTTATTTGGTTTTCCTCCCTTTGTTATTTTATCATTGAATATGAATGATTTTTTTGTCTTTGAATATGCATTATGCCAAAGAGATTCTCTCAGTGTTATGTTTGTTTATCGTGATTTGTTATTTTATGATTGAATATGAGTGAGTTGTATGTCTTTGAATGTGTACTATGCCAAGGAGATTTATCCAATGCAATGTTTGTTTACCATGGGTGCAGTTATTTTAATAAATAAAACAGTGTTATATATATATATATATATATATATATATATATATTGTAACGTTAGTTGGTGCTTAATTTTTACACAAGTGACATCATTTACACTATAATGTGCCAAAGTATATGCATTTAATGTATGCTTCAAATAAGTTATACAAAATGAAAATGTGAGCATACCTACTTCATCAATTCCATTGAAGCCCGAGAAAGAAGAATGAAAATAAGAATGGAAAGAAAAATTCTAAGAAATTGGATAACCTTGATGGCCAATTAATGGCAATTCTTAAGGCATTGGAGCAATCAAATGGACCAAGTATTAATGAATGTAATAGATGTCTCGATGAGGTAAAAACACTAGATGAAAATGACCCACTATATATATTGTAGCTATCTAAATAAGTTAGAAAAAAATGACTAGCAATGAATGGAAAAAAAAAATAGGTCTACTTGAAATTAGGATTTATTGAATGCTAGCTTTTTTAATAAACTCCAGAATTCTTAAGCATTTTTATTTTGAATATAATTTGTATCTTATAATTTAGTTGTTGGATATTACAAATTTTATCAATGAAATTTGTGTTAAATTTGTTGGATCTTTTGATAGTGTTATTTTAATTTGTTTGTTACACATTTAAATTTTATTACAATTATTTTGAAAAAATACGTTTTATTATGTTATCGATAGATGTTGCCTGAGGAACAAAAATAATAAATAAAAATTGTATTAATGGTAGTTGTTATAAATAGATTAAAGAAGCAACGTATTGGAAAAAGATTAGACACCAAAACACTATATATAAGAAATAAATTAACAACAAGATAAATTGTAAAATACATGAAATTCAGTATTCAATTGTATATTGTTGTCAAGCTAACATTCTAAATTCAGTGGGATAAAATTGTAAAATTCATAAAATTTAGCTTTCAGTCACATATTATTCTCAAATAGGCATACTAAATTCAGTATTCAGATTTAGATGTGAACTTATAAATTTTTCAGTACTTAAAATTTAGCGATTTAAGTGATTCAAAATTCAAATTTTAGTATTTAGATTTCAAATTTCAGATTTTATTTTTATCAAATGTCTCCTAAGCAAATGAATAATTTCACACTTCATAAAATTCAAACCTTAAGAAAAGTATAATGAGTTTTCGAGTTTCTAGAAAAATAGCACTGTTAAGACAAACAACAGTGTTGATAATTTGTCAATAATAACTACTAAATTAAAAGTCCTAGAAAAATTATAAAAGATTTATGAAGTTTGGATTATATTGCATCCCTACTCATAACAAATTAAGTAGCTTCCAACAACTATTGCAGATGATAATGCATACCATGTATGATTGACATTTCAAAACTATTTTTTAAAAAATTGAATAATAAAGTCTTGTAATAAAATCCTTGAAGTCTATATTCTATTGCCCTCTATGTATTGGAACTATGTTAAGTAAATTATCAAATAACAAAATCTTTCAAGCACATCTGAATTTAAGATTTATTCAAATGATTTAAAACTAATAATTGATTATGTAATATTTCAATTGGTTTCAATTTGCAAATACATATTTACACTTGACAAATGATATTCCAATTAACTAACTTTTTCTAACCTCTAATAACAAATTAGTTGAATACATGCAAGATATTTTATTGTTTGACCTTTGTATATTTCAAGAAATTTTGTTTAATAGAACAGTCTTAAATATATGCTTCTGTCCTATCCTCACAACAAAGAAACTCATATTCTTTTGAAATAAAACAGCTTTTCTTTTGACTTGGATAAAGAAAGTTGTCTTGAAATGATGAATTTTTTCAAAATGGTCAGTAGAAGAATGTATGCTTGGATAATTTGACACCAGAAATGGTTTAGTTGGATTCTTCATTAGCTACATAAGTATTCAACGAATCTCAATTTTCTTAACAAAATAATATCATCAATTTTTTTTATAAAGAAATAAACTATAATGGGCAGTAAATTTACCAATTTGGAGAAGAAATTAGTCTTCTCAATAGTAGAGATTCAGGAAGAATAAGAATATGAGTAAGAAAGAAAGAAGGGGAAAGGGAGGGAGAGTGTCACACCCCGTGCCTGGAGTATAACACTCACCATGCCAAGACTACGCTATGACATAAGGCTAGCAAAAACAAGAACTTAAACTGTCCAAAATCATCATTTCATTGAACTTAACTCAATTACAAGGTCATATGATACATTACAAAGATAATCCTAACAAAACAAGAAGTTCATCTTATACACTTCCACTAAGATCACAAAATACTTTTAAGTGGAAGAATCTATACAAAATAAATAACATGAAATCTTTGCTATGTATCACATCCTATCTCCGAAAGCTAGTACTAGGAGTCAGTCCAATCTTCTTCTACAAAAGCATCATCCTCTGCATATAACAATCAAGGGGTGAATGAAACAAATCACTCAGTAAGTGGTAAAAGTACTCTCTGTGGCTTAAGAGTGTTACACTACTACATACATTTCATAACAAGTCATTATTGTATAAGGATACAAAATAATATGGCCAAGAGCATATTTTAACCAAAACATACATTTCACTAAACGAATAAATGAGTTCTATCAAAAGGGATTCCATTTGACCCTGAATATCCAGTTGTTAACTATTACCGGTTAACACGGTCCCAAAACCAACTATAACCGGTTGGTATGGCTCCAAAACTAACTTTAACCGGTTAGTGTGGTCCCAAAGTCATCAAGCATACAATTAAGGAACTAGTCCCGTCAAAGAAGTACCACATTCAAGAACTCAAGTAATTCATTCATCAAAACAGTCATTCATATAGGCCACATCATCATCTTTATAACAAATGCAATTAACCACACTTAAGCCATTCATTTATATAGCAAATAATCCCTTCAAAACATTTATCATTTCATAAAACTCATTTTCAAAATATCAAAGAGTACAAACCCCACTTACCTTGATACGCGCTAATTAAGATAATTCGAGTAAGTATAGTCGACGTCGTCACCTAAAATACAAAGCAAACACTTAATCAATTCACTAATTCTATCAAGAAGTCAAAACTAAGATTTACATCTAACTTAACACACAAAATATAGCGAAAAAGGGAAAAACTGTTGTGACACCGTGGCTCACAAACAGTGACCAGCCGCGATCCCAGCCGTGGCGCAGTTGGTACCGCAGCTCAGGTCAGGGACTAAAGGCATCCCATCCACGGCGTCATCTGTGGAGTGGCTCATGCCGTGGATGGCACAAGAGAGTTACCCCTAATGAGCTGCGGTCTCATCCATGGCGCGGGTGATGCTATGAGCCCAGAAAAAACGATCTTCATCCTGCAACAACCCAAAACCAATTCTAACATTCCCAACTCCATCCAACACCAATCAATTACAAAAACAACTTCAAATTGGCACAAGAAGCTAAAGAAACATTACATTATCACCATCCAAACATAGATTTCCCCAAAGACCCATCAAGTATCAATCATTGAACACAACCCTCTAACACTTACACACTCTCACACCACAACCACCATTTAATACACAATCATTAGGACATACGAACATCAAATATTTCTAGCTAAACACTTAATGCATACTCCCCACTCCTAATTCAAAGGTCTAAGAGGGGATGGAAGAAGTACCTTGAATTGAAGATGAAATAACACTTCCTAAGTCCTTATCACTGGCTTGTTCTTGCAAATCCTCACCTCTACCTCCTTCTTTAAGGAAATGGAGCCAATGAGAAATAATAAGAAGAGTGAATTTGAGGAGGAAGAAAGAGATGAAATGAAATTGAAAAGGGAAAGGAGAAAAGCCCTAAAGCAAGTAAGATACTAATTTTGCCCAATTGCATCATGGTCCTTCATCTACTTACTAATCACTTGCATTCTATATTGGCAATATTACAAAAATACCCCTACGGAAGGGCCTTGGTGTTACACAGAGAGAGAGAGAGAGAGAGTGAGCGAGAGAGAGAGAGATTTAGCGAGAGGAAGTTCATTACATAGAGAACAATCCATAATGAATTCTTTCCTTCTTTTCCCTCCCTTTTTATTACTCATCTAACCACTCTCATCTTTATCTTTTATTGTGTTACTACTATCTCAACTAACTCCTATCACCTACTAACCTGGACTAATCTAATTGATTGCTAACTGGACTAACTAATTCCAAAATTGTGCTGTTGGGTATGCTACAAATTCTCTCCCTCTTGAATTAGTCCTAGTCTCTTGGACTTAATGATGGAAAATCTAAAAATTGAGCATGAAATGCATTCCTATCTTCCCAAGCGAAGTCTTGAGCAGAAAATTAGTCCAATGAACTAGAACTTGTGTCATTTGTTGTAACTTTTTTTTATGACCCTTTGATCAGTTGATGTAAGCATATTAGGTTTGTTATCTAAACAATTAATACTTGAGGAGTAGAAAATGAAAATAACTCAAAAGCATGTGGTAAATTGAACTTCAAGAAACACAAATATTAAAAAACAAACTTGATGAAACTAAAGTGTCTAAGGTCAAGAATTCACTAAAGGCCACAAAATACGAGAGCCAAAATTATGGCCTTTGTTTATTTCCACCTTTATTTAGGATTCAATCCCATTTGTACCTCCAAAATAGATTTCTCTACAAATTGAAAACTACTAATGCTTAAAGTTTCCTACTTCCATAGTAAAGACATGCAACAGCTAGTTCATTAGGTGTATAAATTGTGGTTTAAACCTTAATCTACTTATAAGTACCACTACTTCCGTGCGTCTACTACATAAGTTTCATCTACTTCTTTCCATTGTTAAATGCACATTCCTTTGTTAAATAACAATTATAATGACTTGTAAATGTCAAATGAATACGAGTTGTGAAAACCAAATAGATGAATAAACAAAAATATGGTAAGGCCATAAACTTAAACTATTCATATCAATAGCTTCATTTCAACCTAGAAACTATTCATATCAATAGCTTGATCTCAACCTAGAACATAGAATCTTAGTTCAACACAATATATGTTAAGGTTAAGTAAAAGAATTCAAAGTAACAAGCCATGCAAGTAAGAAAATGGAAGAGATAAGTTTAAAAATGCCCAATATATTGATGAACATGGCACCAAGGTTTCTCAATTCATTTAATCAATCATTATTGCTACAAAAGAATTTCTCCAAGTTTTTGTTTACAACGACTGTAATAAAAATTCTATACTAATAGTTACAAAGGAGTGCTTCTCCTACCACTGGGAAGTCTTAAGACTTTCCAAATATGTCCAAATAAGTTTCTAAAGGCCTTTATTTATAAAAGAATTCACCTCAAAGAACTTGGAAATAAAATGATTAAGGTCGATTCTTTAAATCACCAAAAAGTCTTTCTTGTGCTTTGCAAAACTTTCTTGGGCAGTTATCCTAAAATATTCTCTGAAAAAGTCTAAAAAAATAGTTTGGAGATCAACTGCAAGTTGAGGGGAATCGAAATCAACTAACGTGTTGGATACATGGCACTAAGGTTTCCCTCACAGATCTTAGTCCTCAAATCACCTAAAATTAGGCCCAATTGGGCCCAATTAACGGTAGTCCAATCCTCTTTGGTCCAATGATATTTTTATGATGTTGATCCATAAATTTTTTGGCGAATTTATTGATGAATTAATCTCTTAAACATCAAACAATTAACCTCCAAGTTTTGTGTAATTATTGATATAGAGTTGAATCATCTCAAATGAGAGAAGTTGTGCTCCAATTGATCCAAATTGTGTTTAAATATAAAAAACCTGCAAAATCACATAAACTTGCGTATTAATTTTGTTCAAAATATAAATTCTGTCTCAAAAACCTAATTTCTGAAGAAAAAAAAAACCCTAATTCTAGAGAAAACCCTGATTTTGGGAATAAAATCAAAATGAGCCATAATTCATTCTAGAAACTAATAGTAAACCATATACTAAAATACATAATTTTATGACCTATCAATTCTCCAACACTTGAATCATTGTTTGTCCTCAAGCAATTGTAAAATGTAGGATTAAATAATAATCAAGAGTTGAAATGGCAAATGTTCCATTGAGAAGATAAATTTTCAAAACCAAGTAATCAATTATTATGCAATCACTTGTTTTGCCTGATGATAAGTGATAATTTTACCTATTTTAATATAGTATTTTATATATATTTTTAGTGTGTTTTTAGTATGTTTTAAGTATTTTTAATATAAAATGGCTCAAATTTATAATTGTTATTCCATTTAAAGAATTTTCCAAAATTTAGAGTTTTTACTCGATTTTTAGGGTTTGAAGCAAAATTTATGTTTTGAGCAAATTAATGCACAATCTTTGTACAATCTTTCAGGTTTTATAAATTTAATCATAATTTGGATCAATTGGAGTAAAGGTGATCCCATTCATAGTAGATTCAAGGATGATTCTGTTAGGAGTTTCAATGCAACAACTTTTACATTCAAACTTGGAGGATTGTTTTGCTCAACTATTGGGAAATTCTCATCAACAAATTCACCATAGAATTAAAGGGTTAACATCATAAAAAGATCTCAAGGGCATAAGAGGCATAACAAGCAAGCAAAAGAGAAGTGCAAAGAAGCAATGGAAGTGAAGAAATGGAGAAAACTAGGGATCGACGACAATGGCACATTTTTGTATTTTGGAAATAACTTGAGCTACAAATATTGGATTAGATGATTCTTGTGGAATTTTAAAGATAAGAGGATACTCTACAATTCTTATGAAAACACCAAAATCTAGTTCTCACGTCTTCATAGCCAAAAATCAAAATTACTGAAGAATAAGGCTCTCCCAATCACATTTCAGCATTTTCGCCATATCTTTGCACTCAGAACTCAAAATGACTTGATTTTTGTGGCGTTGGAAAGCTAATTCAAAGGGATACACTTTTATGTTTTGAGAAAAAGTTGATTCATCCTTGTTCAAGGGGCAATTTGTGGGTCAATATTCACAGAACAACTGCCCGCGGATCTTGCATGTCGGCCAGAAAGAGATGGATTCAACTTGCAAGTTATCTTCTAGTCTCTTTTGATGACTTTTTAGGGATTCCCTGCACCTACACGACCCAATAAAATATTGCAAAATTCAATTTTTATGATTCCAAGATAACTTTTCATGCAATTTGCCATGCAAGTTGGTGAGATAATTAAGGTGAATTTGTCTATGAATAAGGAGCTCTTTCAAGACTTTTAGAAGATGTCTTAAAGGGAGAAGCACTCCAAAGTAGCATATAGTAGTAGTTTTCTTTGTAGTTTAGAAGAATTTTCATTACTTGTAAGAAAACTCTTGGAGGATTCAAGTGTGTCAATTCATATCAATGAGTAATGAAGCTTTATAGCCATGTTCTACCAACAAATGAGCATTTCTTACCTTAGCGCTTTAATTTCTTACTTGTTTATGAATTGTTTCTATTATTTGTTATTCATACAAGCTATGTTTAACTAAATACATGTCTTAGGATTAGATGAAGCTAATTATATGATTTGAATGTTATTATACTTGCTATAACTTGTATTTGCTTGTTCATCTATCAAGGTTTAACATTTGTAGTAGCTTGATCAACTATTGCAAATCATTTAGATGTTATTTGACAATAAGAAATGCTTATAACATTGGAAAATGGTAGATGAAACTTATGTTGTACACACATGTAAATAGTTGTACAAGTAGGTGGATTGAGGTTGTTTAATACCACAATTCATGCATTTCACAAGAGTTCATCATGAACATAATTGAACTCTAGTCAATTCATTGTGAAAACAAGTCTTGATTTCATATGGAGTTGCAATCCTAAGCAAGACAAGATTAACATAGAAAGGTGTTAATTCATTCAATTCATATTAGTGACAATTAGTGGATTCTAAACCCTATTACTTGTGTTTGTGAATTTCTTCCAATTGTTTCAATTCAAGTAGTTGAATTTTCTTACCTTGCACATCACCTATTGATATTTTGTCTAGATAATAGAGCAAGTTAGTAACTTTTGTACTTGCTAATTCTTGTTTCCATGGATCGACCTAATACATGCCCTACTACAATTGACCCGTGCACTTGTGGAAAGGGGTATTAGGTTATAAATTTTATTACTTGTTTGTGTGAATTTTGCTTAATTTTTATAGTACCTAAACCTCATAATCAAGTTTTTGGCGCCGTTGTTGGGGAAACAAAGAAACTTTGGCAATATCAAAGCAAATACAAGCTTTATTATTTTAGACATTTTTAGTTTTTCTTGTTTTTGATATCTTTTGTGTTGTGTTTTTGTAGGTACTAATTGAATCTAGGGTGAAGGGAAGCATTTAAAGGTTGAAGTTGATTCAAGCATTTCATCGATCACTTGGTAGACATGTTCAATAATATGCATATGGATAAAGTATTGCCGGAAGTTTCAATGTCATATGTTACAAATCAAAGGCAAGAACAAGAACAAGAACAAGAAACAAGTGTAAGTGATTATGAATTTGATCCGGAAGTCATTTGTGTAGTTAGACATGACCAATTTGGAGGAAATCCAAATGAATATGCTTATTCTCATTTAGCTAATTTTTTGAATTTAATTGATCTACTTAGTTTTGATGGATACAATGGAATAAATAAGGATCCTATAAAATTAAGATTGTTTCCATTAACTCTAGTACATGAAGCTAAAGATTGGCTAAGATCATATGGATCAAATTATTTCACTAGTTGGAAGCAATTAGCAAATGCTTTCCTAGAGAAATATGATATGTATTATGTTGACTATAAGTCAAATTTGAATGTTATTTGTTGTACTACATGTGGAGGTGACCATGAAAATCATGAATGTGCTATATTAGCTAAGGTACAACCTTGTGATATTCAAAATGATTCATATGTTAGCATTAGTACTCAAACTTGTGAAAAACATGATTCTAGTGATCAAATAGGTATGTGTAGTACAAAGGTGGAAGGCATGTCTTACACTTCTTTTGTTCATGAATGTGATGATGGTGAAGAAATACTTGATAATTCTTCTTTTGAACATAACCAAGAACAAGTAATTGAAGAAAATGCATATATGTGTGAAAAGGCGGTTGAAAGTGTAGAAAATGATAAAATAGTTGTTTCTCCTATTTTTGAACACACAAATCTCAATAATGAACTTGCTCTTGATGAAGAAATTGAAAATTCAATGATAGAAAATGAAGAGTTTAATGATATTCCTTTCACTTATGACATTGATTTTATTGATATTGAGAAAATACTAATACAAGAGAAAGGCATAGCCAATTTTTATTATGAAGTTCTTTTTAAGTGTTTCTATATAAGAGGTGCAATTGCCAAATGGATCATAGACTTGGGAGAACTCATTTTGAGGCAAAGATACATCTTTACCTACTCAATCAATTGAGCACTAAAGGTGTATTAAATCTTTTGTGGGACACTCCAATTACATGAGAGAAAGTTGGACGAAAGTCTAGCTCTAGACTTTAAATGAAGCGCTTCTTAGGAGGCAACCCAATGTTTTTAGTATTTTAAGTTTCTTTGGTATGTTTTGTGTTTTATGTGTGTTTTATAGTTAGTGTGTTTTATTAGTTTAGTATGATTTTGAACTTGAAGCATTTTGATGCAATCTATGAAGTTTCATGGATGTTGAATGCCAAATTTTCATGTCTCTTGTGTTTTGAAGGTACATTTAGTTTAAACATCTTAGTTTCATCATTTGAAATGTGTTTAAAGTGATTTTGTGGTTAAAATGAATAAGAAAACCAATTTGAAGCATGAATCTCAAAGTTACTATTCCATTTGTTTACTATTCATGAGCTAAGTTTCATTGAGCGATTTGATTCTCATTTGGTAATCCATGGACTCTTGATGCACAAATTAGTTTTGAGCAACTTTGTTTTATCATTTGAAACTTGTTCAAAGTGGTTTTGAGGTTAGAATAACTCAAAGAATCAAATTGAGGTATTAAGTGAAAAAGGTAACTATGCATTTGGTTACTTGACATCAAAGGAGATTCTTTGTGATTTTGGTTCTAACTTTGGAAATTTGATTTTTTTAATACTTAAAGATCATGTTAAAAACTTTTTTTTAACATTGGAAACATGTTTGATGTGTTAAATTGGTCAAAAACTCAAAAAGGAAAATTTGAATTTCAAGGTTGCAGAATTTCTGGATGGCCTATTTTGGTCGATTCTCATTTCATTTGTATTGATGATCTTGAGGATCTTAATGCATGAATTCAAATTTTTTTGACATGGTTACGTGATCATAAAGTTGCTTTCTCAAAACTTGAAGTTTAAATGGAAGAAATTATCACTCAAAGTTGCCAAAAAAATTAGCCTGCAATGCTTGGATTTGCAACAATAACTTCTGGGGATTGTTGCAGATCCGTGGGTACTTGATCTGCGGGTCTGAACCACGGATCCATGAATTTTTGGCCCTCCATTGGTGCTTTTTGAGTAGTTTTGTTTGGCAAATGTTATGGCATGATTTGTGTAATTATTTGGCAACTTTATGGGCATGAAAACACTACTTTAACACATTCACATGGATTGCATTGCATGTTTCACTTCATTGATTTAAATTTTAAACTTTTGGCATCAAAAGTATGACATTTTAGTTTGAGGCATTTTGATACAAATTTCACTTGGTTATCACTTCATCATAACATAATACAATCATTCTAAGTGTCAGGGAAATCAAGTACTTCAAAACATGCTATGTTGCTTTTTGAGCCTATTTGTCATTAAAACATGCTTTAACATATCTTTTGAGTTTTTTCTAAGCTTTGAAATAAGGTTGTGAAGCAAGAATGGACCAATTGAAGATATGGTGAACCATTGCAAATGGAACTTCACAAAGGCAAATGGACATCAATGGATAACAATAATATCAACTTTTGGGACTCATGAACCAAACAAGGGGAGTTTTCTTGTTCCATTTTTCTTTCTTCTCTTCTCTTTTGGACATTGAGGACAATGTGACTTTCTAAGTGTGGGGGGGGAAGGCTTAAGATACATGTTTGGTTTATAATGCCAAAATTTTTGAAAATTTGCCCCATTATCATACTTTTATGCCACGAAATTGTTAAATTCTCTTACTTTTTGAAGTAATTTATGCAACTTTGATAGAATGATTTCAACAAATATATGAAGAAATAGTTATTATGTGATTAGGAGTTTTGTTTTTAAGAAAGTATATCTTGTAAAATGGTTGTAATTATATCTTGATTTGGCATGTTTGATTTTAAATTTCTTTTCTTTACTGGATTTTACATGTTAAATGATGAGTATGGTTAATTAGTTCAAGCATGTAATCTATGGTTTAATACTTGTAATAAGGGATACTTACACTATAGAAATGAAAAAGAATGAAGTAGTTTTTCTTACTCCAATGGTTCTTGTGCTTAGTAACCAGGGGTCTTCATCTAAAAATATCAACTTTCACGTAAAACAGTACATGAAACACGAGTAATGCATAGCAATTTGAGTAAGTAAATTGTTAAGTAATCAAGGAACTTCATCGGCCAATGTCAATCTTTGCATAAAAAGGTAATTTGACTTCTCAAATATGGTTTTTGCTACTTGCTTAACATTGAGGCGTCGAGTAACCTGGAACCTTCATTGGCCAATGTCGGTTTTCGCATCAAAAGACATTCTCATCTTAAGCAATTAGTTTGCTAAATAATACTCCCTCAATTGAAAAAATGAAAATAATCGTAGACATGTGAAGTACTTTGATTGACCATATGGATCATTTTCTTGTAAAATTTTGTAAGGTAATGAAATTTTATTGAACTACTTTTAATCTTGAGCTAATTTCTTCTCTTTTACTTGATATAATGAGTATTAGAAACATTACAAGGAATTGCATAATGCCTATTTACTTTATCTTATGAAATTGCATTCAACAATGAGGCATGTGTTATTTCAAGCCTTGAATCATCATTTGAGCTCTTAATTTTCCAATTGCTTGAGGACAAGCAATGATTCAAATGTGGAGGAGTTTGATAAGTGATAATTTTACCTATTTTAGCATAGTATTTTATATATATTTTTAGTGTGTTTTTAGTACGTTTTAAGTATTTTTTATATAAAAATGGCTCAAATTTATAATTGTTATTCCATTTGAAGAATTTTCCAAAAATTAGGGTTGTTACCTAATTTTTAGAGTTTTGAAGCAAAATTTATACTTTGAGCAAATTAATGCACAATCTTGTACAATCTTTTAGGTTTTATATATTCAACCATAATTTTGATCAATTGGAGTAAATGTCATCCCATTCATAGTAGATTCAAGGATGATTGCATTAGGAGTTTCAATGCAACAACTTTTACATTCAAATTTGGAGGATTGTTTTGCTCAATTGTTAGGAAATTCTCATAAAAAAGTTCACATAACAGGCATAACAAGCAAAAGAGAAGTGCAAAGAAGCAATGGAAGTGAAGAAATGGAGAAAACTAGGGATCGATAACAATGGTACATTTCTGTATTTTGGTAATAACTTGAGCTACAAATATTATATTTAGATGATTCTTGTCGCATTTTAAATACAATTCTTATGAAGACATCAAAATCTAGTTCTCACATCTTCACAGCCAAAAATCCAAATTACTGAAGAATAAGGCTCTCCCAACTATGTCTTAGTATTTTGGCCATATCTTAGCATCTAGAACTCAAAATGACCTGATTCTTGTGGCTTTGGAAAGAAATTCAAAGGACTACAACTTTTTTGTTTTGATAAAAAGCTTATTCATCCTTCTTCAGGGGAAAATTTGCAGGTCAAGATTCACAGAATAATAGCCTGCGGATCTGACCGCGAATCTTGCATGTCGGCCAAAAAAAGATGAATTCAACTTGCAGCTTATCTTCCTGCCTCTTTTGATGACTGTTTAAGGATTCTCTGCACCTGCACTACCCAAAAAAATATTTTGCAAAATTCAAAGAAAATCTTTTTGTGATTCCAAGACAACTTTTCATGCAATTTGCTATGCAAGTTGGTGAGATGATTAGGGTGAATTTGTCTATAAATAAGGAGATCTTGCAAGACATTTAGAAGATGTCTTAAAGGGAGAAGCACTCCCAACTAGCATATAGTAGTAGTTTTCTTTGTGGTTTAGAAGAATTTTCATTACTTGTAAGAAAACTTTTGGAGGATTCAAGTGTATCAAGTAATATCAATCAGAAATGAAGTTTTATAGCCGTGTTCGACCAACAAATAAGCATTTCTTACTTGTTTATGAGTTGTTTCTATTATTTGTTATTCATACAAGCTATGTTTAACTAAATACATGTCTTAGGATTAGATGAAACTAATTATATAATTTGAATGTTATTATACTTGGCATCCACAATTTATGGACCAAAAGTCCGGGACCACGTGTAAACACCCACGGGTTGTCCTGCAATTTCTATATAGAAAAGATGATTTTTGAATTTCTTTGGTATTTTTCAAAGCTTTTTTAAATCAAAACATGTTAAAATCCTTTTAGCATGAAAAAGCAATTTATAAACCATAAAAATAACCTTAAAAACTCAACTTAATTTTTTAGAACACTTTTAAACAATTAAGATCTTTTCTTAAAAATCAAACTCTTGATTTTTCTGAAACAATTTTGAGATAGATTTTATCAAGAATAAACCATCTATGTTTATGACAATTAAATAAACACAAATTATAAAGATATAATCAAAGGAGGCTCTAATACCACTGTAAGGTAATAAGGGGAGTTACATAGCGAAAAATTTAAAATTTTATTGCCTTAACTAAGGATCACTTTGATATAATATATATGATTAAAGGGGGTTTAGCATATATACCTCAAGCATAGAAGATTTCTCCACTTCAAAGGGCAAGATCCTAATCGATAAAGGTATTGATCTACCATGAATAGCTCTCCAAGTGTAGAGCCTCCAACAGTATCCACACGAACACGATCTTTAGGAATCTTTGGGCTTACTTGCCTTGCTTTGGAAGTACTAGCTCCCTTGAATAATCATGAAGAACATAAGAAGAATAAGAGCAAGAAAATAAATCCCTAACAATTAGGGAGAAGAGGTGTGGTGTTTTCTTGGAATAAAAACTGCAACCAAGCTCACAAATTTGCTATGTCTAAATTTTGTCTTGTGTTTCATCAATCAATCAAGAGTCAAGGCATGGACATATTTATAGGATCAGTATCCTAGTCTTTTAAGAAATAAGGGCAATTGAAAACCAAATAAATTTAAGAAGCTTACCATAAGGAAATCCTATTCCTCAAGGAAACCAAAAGCCTCTTTCCTAATTATTTGGAAATCTTTTTCCAACAAGACTTGGATATTTATAAATAAGTTCTTTAAGTTAATTTATCACATAAATTAACTCCATAAGTATCTTATATATATCTTAATAAGAATTTAACTCAAAGATTATGTCCTTATTGTGTGTGACCTATTAGGTTCCATTTTCATTGGCAATAAGTACAAATTATAACTCATTAATTAATTAATTAAGAGATAGATAAATTAAACAGTTTAATTTATTATTAATTCAATAATTAATTAATTCGTACTTATATATCATGGGTAACATCTAGCAATGCATCATGACCACTCAAGTGAATAGGAAAGTCAATGATAATGTTACCGTGTCATTAATATCCTTTCACCACACTATATCCCAAATTAGTCTAAGAGTGTAGTTTACATCTTTAAATAACTAATTAATGATTTCTTAATCCCGAAATATAACTTTTTATAAAATTTTAACCTTGAAACGCTATCAAGTCGTACTTTCACGTTTGCACAAAAGATTCCTTAAGTTATTTCAACAAGTGGCCAATACGGGATATACTCTCCTATAACAAGCAATGGTGAATCCTATATTGATTACCCACTATCCTCCCATGCTTCATACTATTTCCAACCTTTATTGTATGGGTTACTCTTTTATGAGCATCGAGTAATAGAGTCAAAGTATAGCAATTCACACTCAAGATACTATGAAAATCTCAAATCTAAAAAAAAAAATTACAGTTTTGGTCTCAAATGTTTAGGATATCGACAGTTTTAGTCTCTAAAGTTTGGACAAAAGTAAATACAGTACCAAATGTTTCAATTTTTTGGTACATTTAGTCCTATCAATTAGTTTTTTAAAAATCTTATCACAATCCGGTCACGTGAAACTCCCTTGATGGTTACAAAAAATTTCAAAAGGAGTTAAAAAAGCAAAAAATTAGTTGCCATAATTTGTAATTAAAGACACACACGCGAATGTACAACATAGGTATATTTTTTCAATTTTATTTGCTTATTTATCATTTATAAACTCAAATTAGTACAAATTATGGCAATCAAAATTTTTTACCTTAATCTAATTCCTTTTGAAAATTTTTGTAACTAGCACGTGAATATCACGTGACCAGATTCCGTTAAGATTTTTGTACAACTGGGCAATAGGATTAAACATGCTAAAAAATTAAAACATTTGGTACTAGATTTGCTTTTGTCCAAACTTTAGGGATTGAAACTGTCAATGACCCAAACATAAGGTACCAAAATTGTAATTTTCTCCAAATCTAAGGACCACTTACACTGTTGCTATTAAGAGTACAATTCATTGGCACTATGAATGGTGACTTGCGGATCAATCCAACGAACTTGTTCTCTAACAAGTATCCACATACCTGCTTAGGTGTCACACGCCACAGTTAATGAGAACAACTACTACTTACCATAAGTAGAGGCAAAGTATGTGCTAGCCTTTCTGTATTAATGATGTCTAATCTCATTAATACTATGACTGGGAATGTTTAAGAATATAACTTATGTGTATTAAAAGTCTCATTATTATAACCCTTACAATCTTTTATACATAGTTAATATTCTATGGACTTTATCAAATAAACAAGTAAAATAAATAAAAAGTAATAAAAAGTAAAGAAAAATGCCAAATAAATAACTATAACATGAAATAAGCGTAGTTTATAAATCTCAAAAACTGATTTAGTTTTAGGGCATACACTTGCAAACTCTCATTTGTACTAAAAACCAATCACCTATATGTTTTAGGCCATAAGCATGATTATCATGCCTTTTCTAGGACAAGGCCATGGTGAAAGTATTAACAACATCATCCTTGTGGGAACTTCCTCTATCTTTATATCATTCATATCAAACTATTTCCATAAATAGATGGTGGCACCTACATACACGTTTGGATTGTAAATAAGACTTTAGTTCCTTAATCATGTGATGGCACAATTCTTTTCATAAAAAAATGAAAGAAACTATTCTTTATTCAACAAAAAATTACTTGATCTGTACTAACTTCTAAAGCTATCATGTATTCAGCCTTCATTGTAGAATATGTTGTAAGGTCTGTTATAGAATGCTTCTATCTACAATTCAATGTGGATACAAATTCATCTTATGGTTTACTTATCATCCCTATCGGATTAAAAACTTGCATTTTTAAATCCACACACTCACTGAGTGTAATCTCCATAGTCAAGAATAATTCTTTAGCACTTCTCAAGTACTTAAAAATATTCTTTGATAGCCATCTAGTGACATTCACCAGAATTAGCTTAAGTCTTGCTTGTAACACATAGAGCATAGGAGACATTAGGTCTCATACATAGCATAACATACATAATAGAACCTATTGCAAAAGTATACGAGATCTATTAAATGCTATCAATCTCAACAGGTGTCAAAGACACAAGTCTTTCGAAAGAGTAATCTCCTATCACATAGATAAAAATCCCTTCTTCGATTGCCCCATGATAAATCTTTTAGCATCTTACCTCTGTACTTGGATTTAATGAGATCAAACAACCTCTTGGGTCTATCCTTATAGACCTTAATTCCCAGATAAGAGATCGCATCTCCTGAATTAAGAAATTCTTAGACAACCATACATTACCTTTAAAGTATGTTTTTTCCTATCAACAATATGTCCTCCACATATAGTATCAAGAAAACGATAACACTCCCACTCAACTTTACACAAAGCTTGCCTTTGTTTTCGAGAAAATCAAACTTTTTGATTATCTCGTCAGAACAAATGCTTCAACAGCTTGACGCTTGCTTGGGTCCATAAATGAACCCTATAAGCTTGCATACCATATGACTATTAATGGAAGTGAAAGCCCAAGGGATGTGTCATATACATACCTGTTCATTCCAGTTAAGGGTGGGGTCCTCATATCCATTTGTCATAGCCATAATAGTAGTTATTGCAAGCAAAATCTTAAATGGATTTAAGTATGGCCATAGGTGAAATGGTTTCTTTCAAAGTCAAGCCTTTGATTGAAGCCCTTTCCTATTAACCTTGCTTTGTAGGTAACTAGATTACCATCCATGTCAGTCTTTCTCTTAAAGACCTAGTTGCACCCTATGGGTTTTGTCCCTTTAGGTGGCTTGAGCAAAGTCTATACCTTGTTCTTGTACATGAATTCCATTTTGGATTTTATGGCATCTTGTTAGGTCAAGGGGTCTATATTAGACAAGCCTCTTCGTGACTAGTAGGACTAGTATATTATTGCTCTTGTTAATGAGAAATCTATGTCTTTCATATGTGAGAAATCTATATCTCTCATATGTGAAAAATCTATATTTCTTAGGAGTATAACGTGCTGTATCAGGCTTTCAAATATTTTGTGTACTTTGAGTTTCAGCTACGCCTCATCAACATGTGGCGCAAGCTCTAATCCTAATTGTTGTGGCATAAGCTCTAATCCTAATTGTTGATCTTTGTCAATTTGTGGTTCTTGACCTTTTATAGTTCTATCTTGCTCCCACTATCTATTTTAAGAATAAGCTATTTTTCTAGAAAAAGACATTTCTTGAGACAAATATTTTGCTCAAAGGGATTATAGAAGTGGTGTCCATTGTTCTCACAAGGAAACCCCACAAATAGCATTATTTGAGTGTATAGGAGTGGCATCTAAGGCAAAAGCCACTAAAACGAGATTAGGAAGTGTAGTACGGCTTATTATAAATTGCATGATATCTCACAGGCTACAATTTCTTCTCTTAAACACATCATCAACTATGGTTTGTTTAAATAGAGACCATTGAGGAAGAGTCACATTCTCCTTTAAATATTTTGAAACACCTAACATTAAGTATTATCCATGTAGATCAAATCTTCATTTCTTAACACTCTTGTCAACTTGTTTTTTCTTACTTCACCCTAATGACTTTGAATATTTCAAAGGTCACAGATGTGTGTATCATAAGATACACACGATCATATCTAATATGGTCATCCATAAAAGTGATAAAATATGAGAAAACACCTTTAGCACGGATCAACATTGGGCCAAACATCTATATGTTAAAACCCATGAAGATAACTAGCACATTTACCTTTTCAAATAAAAGGTGTTTTAGTCATCTTTTAAAGTAAATAAGAACCGCATACCTCAAACGATTCATAATCAAATGAGTCCTAGTATACATCTATATGTAACTTGGAATTGTGTTTTTCATTCACATAACCAAGTCTATAATGCTAGAAGTGTAAATGTTTCAAAATATAGAGTTTTTATCTATGTTCGAGAATAGACTTATCAAGGTCTAGAATTTGTAAACCATTGTTTAATGATCTAGTACCACAAAGAACATCATCACGTAAAAGAACAATTCTTCTATGTGATGGTTGAATCCATCCACATCTAATGCGAATTAGATTTTATGTTCTTTGTAAGTATCAGAACATAATAACAATGTTTAATTCTACAGCAAGCCCAATTTGCTAAAGAGTTTATAAGTCTCTACGACTAGTGTAGCAACTCTTGCTCCGTTCATCACACGTAGTTTGACTTTCTCTTTGCCTATTGTCTACTATGATTAAGACCTTGCATATTTTTTGTAAATATGGGATCTATATCCGGTATCTAATACTCAATGGTCTTAATTAGTAGATGAATTTATCCCAAACATAAACATACTTAGAAGTAGAAGCTTTACTAGGCTTTTTCAACTTCTTAGTATTGAGATGAATCTTACAAATCCTTTTTCCAATAAAATTGGAAAAATGTGTCCTTAGACTTGTCCATTTTGATCACACCTTTAGGTTTTGTCACAGCTACTTAGGTCTTCTCAAAGTCACGCTTGGGTTATTTCTTGGCAACTGATAAGGTGCCCTTTCTTCCTTGACAAATTATTCTTTAGATATCTCATATTTAATGGTCTTAGATCATTAACTCCTTCAGTTGTATAATCATAGAAAAAACATCTATCTTTTATGCTGCTTTTATAGCTTAGGAATTATAGATGACAACATGATACAAGCAGCAGTATTATTATCATCTTTATGCATCTCGGATGCACATTGTTTCCTAACTATAGATGTCTCTCATGGATAGGTGGAAGTGGGTATCAAGGACATAATCAATTATACACTTGAGAGATATTCTCAAGTTTTTATACTAGTCCAAGAAATTCGTATTAAATGGAGATATAGGGTGATTAGTGTGCTCATGTGAATATGCATTCTACAACAAATGTAAAGATAGTACAAGTATTTTTAATATTATAATTTTAAACCAAAAAAGTGGGCTTCAAATTTATTGGTTCACTTCCACTATTTTTAATATTGAGGGAAACCTCAATATTGATTCAAAAGTCCGTTGAAAATTCCTAGTGGGCTAGGATCCCATCTAATTAACTTTGAACTTGATGGTCGGCCAACAACCCAAATGTAATTTCGATTAGATAGGTAACTTTTACCAATCACAACTCTTGTAACTTTTAGATAATTGGGTATCAACTCTTGATATTCATATCTTATGTATTACCCAACATTGTCTCAAAAACACCATAACCTTGATGGTCTGCCAACAAGTTATGCATTTTTGTTAAGTCATACCCATTATTCAAAGATCACATCTCATAGCAAAACATGCTTGAGGTATGGTAACCTTGGCTGTCAGCCAACAAGTCAACATTGAATAAGAACTTTTGTTTTTGCTATAATAATGGAAGGCAACTCATATATTGACTTCATTTTGCCTCAAAAATATCATAACTTTGTTGGAGGTCAACAAATTATGTATTTTTATTAAATCAAACCCATTATTTGGAGATTGATAAGTAATAAATTTATCAATATTATTATATATTTTATTATATGTTTTTTATATTATTTTAGTCTTATTTAAGTAATTTTGGTTGCAAATTACTCATTTTCTAATTTTTTTTTATAGAATTAGGGTTTTTCTCCTAAAATTAGGGTTTTGAGGTAGAATTATTATTTCGAGCAGATTAATATACAATTTTTATATACATCTGGAGGTTCATCATACTTAAACTCAATTTGGATCAACTAGAGTCAAGGTGAATCAAAATCAAAGGTGATTCAAAGAGTTAAGATTGTTTGAACTACTTGAAAGATAGTTGAAGAAATAATTGTGCAAAAATATTAGGGAGGCCTAATTCTTCATCCAAAATATGCAAAAATGCCTGAAAAAGATTTGAACATGTGGACCCCAGACCAAAATTAGAAAATTAAGTGGGGCCAATGGGAAGTGATATGTGGGCTATGATATATTGGTTGCTGACCCACGAATCAATGTTGGCTGGAGTTTTCGAGGGTTTGCAAGTTGCATCTTTTTCTAGCTATTTTTGTGGACATTTTCTTGAGGAAATAGGGTTTTTGCAGCTGGAGATTTCATTGAGCACACATTTGAAGGCTTTTATGTCCATTTAAAATCTCAGTGCAAATCTACATCATTTCCATGTATTAAATGCACTTGCAAGTTGGAAAATGACTTAAATAACATTTTCCTATCAAAAGAAGTCATTTGTAAAGAATTTGTAAGTAATTAGAGTTAGTTTTGAAGAGAATTAGTAGTAGTTAGTAGTAGTTTTATACTAAACTTAGTAGAAAGTTAGTCAAATTCGTTTCATTCTTCAATAGAATAGTGAGAAACATTGTAAGAGAGCTTTTGTAGAGCAAATTTTGAAGGTGAATAAGAAGGGAAGCTTATTCCAATTTGGTTGACCAAATTCCAAACTCTTTCTCTTTTACTTTCACTTGTTACCATGAATTCTTGTTTTGAATTTGAACTTTTAGTTGTTTCATTATTCATGATTCACTAAAGGCTTCATCTAGAGTATAAGTAAAGCTAATAAGTCCAAAAGCATGACTTACATTTTCAAAACTTTCTAAGCTTGCACTTGTTTGTTTACTTATTCAAGTTTTAACACTTGTTTTTGCATGACCAACTTAAACAAGTCATCTTAATTGTTACTTGACATTGAGAAATGCATGTAACAATAGAAAATGAACAAGTAATGCATAAGTGATTCGTATGAAAATAATGGATGATTAAGTGAATAAATACAATTTATGTTTTAATAAGATTTTATCGTGAGAATAGCTTGAATCTTGTCATATCATATAGAGATCTAGTTATGACATATGGAACTGGATTTGAAATAAGGAAAGGTAAAACTTAGTAAGTCATTCATGCATGATTTATTAGTGGATTCTATATTCTAAGATTTTTTGTATTGAATTCTACAAGAGTTCTTAATCATTTATCTATTCTATTGAAGAGACCCCATAACCACTTTTAATTGTTCAGATAATAAAAGTTAGCCATAAATCCATAGTAGTTGCAATCTATTTGACTCCTTGTGGGATTCAACATCTAATACTCCAAATAATACAATAGACCTGTGCACATGCGGAATAGTTGGGAGATTAGTTTTTTTTTTTTTTATTACTTGATTTGTGTGTGTTTGTTTATATTTGTCATACCTAATCTATACCACGTCAGAGATCATATCTTATAATCAAAAACCTTGATGGTGGGCCAAGTCAATTGTTAACCAAAACTATGACTTTTTACTATAATAATGAAAGGGAAATGACTTAATATTTTATTTGAGGGATTTTGTTTTAATTATACAATATAAAGTCTCATCATAGCATGTAATTAAAATATATCGACATACAAAATAAAAATATACAAAATAAACCATGGATGATTATGGACTTTACTAAGATATTTTCCTCGAGCCCTAAGGAAAATATATGGTCAAATTCCTAAGTGACGTGATCAACTCCTTGATGCGTTCCTTGGGAGGTCTTCAACTCTTGATGGGCCTCCATGGTTGCTCCTTAGTTCCATCTCGATCTTCTTTGTACATTACATGCAATTCTATTCTAAACAATTTAGAAAATAAAAACTAACCCTAACTTACACTATGTACATTACAAGTATTGATTAAGAAACTTCAAATTACATTGGAGGGGAGTTAAGTGAGAAGAGAATTACAAGAGAATAATAGAGAATGCAGGGTACACAGGCCCTATTTTAAAATAATACAAGCTAACCAAAATCGAAATAATAACCATTTAATCACATTGGTTTAGTCCATAATCATCCACCATGCCATTTTACAATTTAACAATTAAATAAATTTATTTATTTAATTCTAGCCATAAATCACATGGTCTAATTTAATTAGATTAATATTCTTGAATTTATTTGTTTCAAAAATAAAGTTAGATAAGGTGTAGGTTTCTAAAATTAACTTTCCAAATTTTGACAATAAAAATTGGAAAGAGTTTTTTTCACAAAAATTTTGAAAAATCACATTTTCCAAAAATTTAAAAAATTTCCCACTAGGGTTATGCCTACGAACCACGGGTGGGAAACCGTAGGTGAAGTCCCACAATTAAACCGGCAGCTTCACAACGGAATGCAATCGTGGGAGCAATTGCAAGTGGTTGGCATTCGCCGTTTGTGGACTGAAAGATCGGGATTTCAACTACAGGTGAAACTGCGGGTAAACACTCGCAGTTTGTCCCGTGGTTTCTGTACAAAAAAGACAATGTTTGAATTTCTTTGGTGTTTTTCAAAATTCTTTTGAATCAAAACATGTCAAAACACTTTTAGCACAAAAATATGATTTAGAAACCATAAAAATAACTTTAAGAACTCATCTTAATTATTTAAAGGGATAATTTCACATATCTCTCCTAAGATTTGCCACAATTACACTCACCTCCCCTTAAGTTTTGAAAATTACACTTACACCCCCTATGTTTATATTTTTCATAACAAAACAAGTCTATTTTGATAATGTAACCCAAAAATACCAGGCAAACACCTTAAAATATGCTTAATTGCTTTTAAAAAAAGATAAATAAATCTGAAAAAATTAATTAATTAGTCATAAAAATGTCAAAAGTACTTATATTCTTACATGAAAGTTTTGATCTCTATCAAATATTACTTCTTCAAAACTCAGTTATCTGATAATTAAAATGAATTTACTTTATCTATTAAAATTTTATAAATAAATATATTAATAAGAAAGAGATGCCAATTTAAAAGCAATTAGCATATTTTAAGGTGGTTGGCTAGTGTATTTGGGTTACATTATCAAATTGGACTTGTTCTGTTATGAAAAATATATATACAAGGGGTGTAAGTGTAATTTTCAAAACTTGAGGAGAGGTGAGTGTAGTTATAGCAAACCTCAGGAGAGGCACGTGAACTTTGAGACTAGATTTGTTAGGTTTTCCTTCTTTTCGATTCCACTAAGGTTTTCTTTCATGCAGAACTTTGACATGTAAGGGAGTAAGTACTCCTCATTTCATTATCATTGTCTTTCAGCTTAGTTTTTTTATTGTCTTTTGTTGAGTATTAACGCTACTTTTTTCCTTGCAGGAGAGGCACGTGAAATTATCCCTTATTTAAAACACTTTTAAAGAATTAACATAATTTTTTAAAAAATCAAACTCTGGATTTTTCTAAAACAATTTTGAGAAAGATTTTATCAAGAATAAACTATATATATTTCTGACAATTAAATAAAAAAATCATATACATATATATAATAAAAAGAGGCTCTAATACCATTGTAAACACAACAAAAAATTTAAAATTTTATTACCGTAATTAAGGATCATTTTGATATAATATATACGATTAAAGAAGGTTTAGCATAAATACTCAAGTATAGAAGATTTCTACGCTTCAAAGAGTAAGATCCTATTTGATGAAGGTGTTGATCTACCACGAATAGTTTTCCAAGTATAGAACCTCCAACGGTATCCACACGAACACGATCTTTAGGAACCTTCGGGCTTTCTTGCCTTGCCTTTTGAGTGCTAGCTCCCTTGAATAATCATGAAGAACACAAGAAGAAGAAGGGGAAGAAGATAAAACTCTAACAATTAGGGAAAAGAGGTGTGGCGTTTTCTTGGAAAGAAAACCACCACCAAGCTCACAAATTTTCTATCTCTAAATTTTGTCTTGTGTTTCATCAATCAATCTAGAGTCTAGGCATTGACATATTTATAGGAGTAGTAACCTAGTCTTTTAGAAAATAATAGAAATTAGAAACCAAATAGGTTTAGAAAGCTTACCTTGAACAAGTCCTATTCCTTAAGGAAACCAAAAGCCTCTTTCCTAATTATTTAGAAACCTTTTCCCAACAAACTTGGATATTTATAAATAAGTTCTTTAAGTTAATTTATCACATAAATTAACCAGATAAGTATCTTATACTTATCTTAATAAGAATTTAACCCAAAGATCATGTCCTTATTGTGTGTGACCCATTAGCTTCCATTCGCATTGGCAATAAGTACAAATTATAACTCATTAATTAATTAATTAAAAGCTATATAAATTAAAAAATTTAATTTATTATTAATTTAATAATTAATTAATTTGTACTTATAAATTATGAGTGGCGTTTGGCAACACATCATAACCATCCAAGTGAATAGGAAAGTTAATGATAATGTTACTGTGTAATTAATATCCTTTCACCACACTATATTCCACATTAGTCTAAGAGTGTAGTGCGCACTATGACTAATTAATAATCTCTTGTTCCCGAAATATAACTTTCTATAAAAGTGTAACCTTGAAATACTTTCTAGTCATACTTTCACTTTTGCGCAAAAGATTCCTTAAGTTATATTTCAACAAGTGGCCAACATGTGATATATTCTCCTATAATAAGGAGCGGTGAATCCTATATTGATTATTCACTATCCTTCCATGCTTCATACTATACACAACCTTTATCGTATGGGTTACTCTTTTACGAGAATCGAGCAATAGATTAAAAGATAGCAATCCACACTCAAAATACTATGATAATCTCAAATCTAAGGATCACTTGCACCATTGCTATTAAGAGTACAATTCATTAGCATTATGAATGGTGACTCTTTGCAGATGAATCCAATGAACTTGTTCTCTAACAAGCATCCATATATCAGCTTAGGTGTCACAAACCATAGTTGATGTGATCAACTACTACTTACCATAAATAGAGGCAAAGTATGTGCTAGTCTTTTCGTATTAATCATGTCCAATCCCATTAATACTATGGCTAGGGATATTTAAAAATATAACTTATGTGTATTAAGAGTCTCATCATTGTAACCTTTACAATCTTTCATATACAAATGATATTCTATGAACTTTATCAACTAAACAAGTATAATAACAAGTATTAAAAGATAAAGAAAAATACCACATAAATTAGTATAACATGAAATAAGTGTAGTTTATAAATCCCAAAAACCGACTTAGTTTTAGAGCATACAGTAACAGAAACATCCCAGTGGGGTCTTCAAAGTAGTCTGGCATATCAGTGCATCATCAAGTCTGTTGGCCCAATATTTCTAGGACTTATTCATATTTTTCCCCAAGATCAGATTAGCCAATTCTGATTGTCCATTAGCCTGTGGATGATATGGAAGTGATGCATTGTAACTACATCCATACTTAAGCAATAGTAAGTCACAATTTCCTTAAGTGCTACAAACCTAGTGAAAATATTTTTTTTAAGGAATTTCAGCACAACTTGAGCATCATTATTTGATGAAGCAATGGCTTCAACCTATTTGAAACATAATCAATACAACTAAAATGTCATGATTGGCCAAAGAACTATAAAATGGTCCCATTAAATCCATAATCTAAACATTAAATAATTCAATTTCTAAGAATCTAGTAAGGGACATTTCTTGCTTTCTACAAATAATGCCAGTTCTTTGACATGCATCACAACTTTTGACAAAATTTCTAGCACACCATGATAAATATTCAGCCAATAAAAACTGGATTGTTGTATTTTAGCTACAGTTTTAGATAAACTAAAATGTTTTCCTATTTCTAAATTATGAAAATAGTTAAGAATACTATGTATTTCATTTTTAGGCACATTATCTAATCATACCATCTGCACAATGTCTATACAATAAAGGATCCTCTCAAAACTTTTTCTTTTGATGATAATTTAAATCATTTGGAATGATACCACTTACAAAAAAATTTACTATATTAGCATACCATGGACCTTGTGGGTTTTGATAACAAAAACTCATATGGAAACTATCCTTAATTGAAACCTGATTATCTAACCTAGAAAGATGATCAATGGTAGCATTTTTTTTATCCCTTCTTGTCATTTATCTCCAAATCAAACTCCTACGATAATAAAATCCATCTAATTAGACAAGGTTGACATCCTTTTTTCTTAATAGATATATGATAGCTACATGGCCAGTATAAATGATCATTTTAGATCCTATTAAATAAGATATAAATTTATCCAATGCAAATATCAAAGCTAACAATTCTTTCTCTGCAATTGCATAATTAATATAAGCATCATTTAACACTACTTGCATACTGGATAACATATAACTTTCTATCTCTTCTTTGACCTAAAACTGCTCCAACATCATAGTCACCAGCATCATACATTAATCAAAAGGTAGTGACCAATTTGGAGAATTAATAATAAGTCCTGAGATCAATTCTTGCTTCAACCTGTTAAATGCAAGTAGTTTTCATCAAAATGAAAAGGAACATCCTTATTTAGCAAATCACACTATGGCTTAGCTATATTTGAAAAGTCTATTATAAATCTTCTATAAAATCCTACATGACTAAATAAGCTACATATCCCCTTTACATTAGTAGGTGGGGGTTGTTGTTCTATTACTTCCACTTTTGCTTTATCCACTTCAATTTCTTTCTTAGAAATTTTATGACCTAAAACAATACCTACCGTGAAATGGTATGTTTCCCATTTAAGGACTAGATTTATTTTTTCATAGCTTTGCAAAATTAAGATTATGCAAACATTTATCAAAGAAGAACTATATATAGAGAAATCATCCATAAATATTTTCATAATCTTTTCAATACAATCGAAAAAGATTGCCATCATGCAACATTGAAATGAAGCATATGCATTACATAAACCAAATGGCATTTTGTTAATGCAAATTTGCCATAGGGGTGAATAAAAGTTGTGATTTCTTGATCTTCTAGATGAATGTAGCTAGAATGACCATCAAGAAAACAATATAAATCATACCCAGCTATTTCTAACATATGATCAAGAAAATGCAAAGGAAAATGGTCTTTATAAGTTGTTGCATTTAACTATTTATAATCAATACACACAATCCAACCTGTCACAACTCTAGATAAAATTTTTTCATTTTTTCAATAGAAATTATGGTTTTTCCACTTTTCTTTTGCACAACGTGAATAGGACTAGTCCACTAACTATCAGAAATAGGAGAGATATACCTGCATCAAGCCATTTCATTATTTTTTTTCTTACCTCACATCCTTCATGTTAGGATTTAGTCTCCTTTGCATTTCAACCACGAATTCGTATTTTTCTTCCATTAATATGCAGTGCATGCATAAAGAAGGGCAAATTTCTTTCAAATTTGAGATGGTCCATCCAAGTGCTCTTTGGTGCTTTCTTAAAATTCTCAGCAGTTTTTCTTTCTGCTTATTAACAAGGTCAGCACTGACAATCACAGGTAATATTTTTAAACCAAGAAATTCATACTGAGATGATTCGAAAGTGACTTGAGCTCCAACTTTGGTGCTTCCTCTACTAATAGTGGTGGAATCATGTTCCCCAACCAAGACCCTCAAAACCATGCATTCTCCTATATGTGCCTTGGGATTCTAAATAATGTGCCATTTTTTCAATTTTTGTCCAATCCTCTTTTTGCACATTATGATTACCAAACAACACTTAAGTGGATCATAATCAGATTTAACTAAATTCAAATCTTGCATTAGCCTTTCATCAATGACATCAACATCGCAAGAAGGATAATGCATATCATGTTCATCTTCATTTTTATAAATGTTCACATGTTCAACAACTGGAAAATCATTTAACTGTTCACTTTGACGAAGTGTAATTGCCTCAATATTTTCGCTAAAATCAATTTCAATTGCACTACATAATTCATCATGATTCCTAGCATTCATTGCTTTGACTATTTGGCCCTCCACATCTCTAATCATAGTGTTAATTTGATTCTCTATTTTGTCCAGTCTTTTTGAGTTTGATTTAACCAATTTATCAATTTCTATTAGTATTAATTATTGCCTTCATTTGATTGTTAACTAGTTCACTATTAAAACTAACTAACTTATCAAATTTTATAATTGGTAGTACTAAAAATTTCCTTAGTAAAATTGGCTAAATTCTCAATGTACAATTCCCAATTAGGTATAGAATCAATTTCTATTGGTTAGTTAATTGATTCATGATCATAATTGTTACATATTTTTCAGGTTTACAATAATCACAATCAAATGAATCACGATTTTCTCCATAAATAACACAACATGAAACATTTATATGAGAACTAAAACCAACTCCTACTTGCTTTTCACACATGTTTATCATATTATCTACTTATGAACTCATCATGTTAAAAACTTTAGTTTCGAGCATACCTGCTGGTTTTCTAAAATTACCTTCATTATGAGCCCATTGAGATTGATTAAATGCCATAACCTCAATCAGTTTTCCAGCATCATTAGGTGACTTGGTCACTAAAGCTTTGCCTGTAGTTGGATTTATGTAAAACTTAGTAGCATAAGTTAAGCAAAAGTTAAGTCATTATAAAATGTTTGGATTACCACCTAATTAGAAAGTCCATGATGTGGACACTTATGAAGTAAATCCTTAAATCTTTCCCAAGTTTCATATAATGAAATTCTTTTACTAACTAAAGTCAATTATGTCATTTCTAAGCTTAATAGCTTTACTAAGAGGTTGCTTGTTTTGAGAGTATTGGAATCATGGGATGGAATAAATCCCTTAAAAGCTACTTGGTTTTAGGGTATTGGAATCAACATTTTGAATTCATTTATGAAAAATTTGATTTCCCCCAATCTTTAATAAATTGGAGCATTTGGAGAAAAACCTAAAGTGATTTCCTCATCCATTCCTCTCTACCTGAACTTGTCTTCCCTTGGACAAACCCTTTGTGTATCTCCTTCTCTCTCCTTCCCTCCCTTCTCCGTCAATCATTTGTCTCCTACCCTCTGTATCTCTCTATTCTTCGTCTCTCTGTGTAATCAATTATTCTTCTCGCACTTTTCACTATAGAAATTGGCATCACTAACGCTATTGTAAGTCTAGAATAGTCAGATACCACCAATTTGACGGGTCAAGTTAATGGTCTATCCTAGAAACAGTTTTTCTTTGCTATAGTTTTTTGCGATTGTCTAAATTAGGAGGTTTTTGGTGTGCTCGGGTATTCTTAATTAGGTTCGTGATATGCCCATGATTTGTCAAGTAATGAGTAAACTCATTGCATATAATGTGTAAAATAATGTGAAATTTTCCTATTCTGGTTTGTGCTACCTTGACAAGCCTAGAATGAGGGGGTTGAAAAAGTTCCTTAGTCTGTTAGGAAGAGTTTCAACAATGAATTTGCATTCATTGATTCAAATTAAGCACAAAAATTTTCAAAGCATTTATGGGAACTTAACTCATGCTTTATTTTTAAAAGGTTTGCTGAAATTTGAAGGCTATGCATTGGTTTTTATTATTAGATTTACTCCACAGATTATGTTTCTGCAGCATTTGCCTCAATTGGTTTTTCCTTTTTTAGATACTTTCAAGCTTTTCCTTTTTAGTTGAATATTGTTAACTGTAAATGCAACAGGCGTGTTTGATACATTGGTGTGTGGTAATTCCTATTATCATCTGGTTATAATTTGGGAGCATGATGATGTGAGCACAAGAACCTTTGAAATAATTTAGACCCGGAAAACATTTCACTTCTAACTATGAGCCTTCTGATAACCATATTTTCATGAACTTACTAACCCTTTTATCTTCTTGTCAAATATCTTTTATTTGTATTTTGATTTTTTGTTTGGATTTTTTCAATTGTTATGAAAGTGTAGTCAAATTTTTTTTGTTGTGTAGAAAAGATGCCATGTCTGCTTATAGGAAATAGGAGATGCAAAAAAAAAAAAAAAAGGATAGGTGGATTTTATCAAGAATGCTATTGGTTGTTGTTGTACTTTCTATGATGTGATACCAGTTAAAATTCATCTATTTCAAACATAGGAGACGTCAAATAAAGTTCAAGGAAGAAAAAAAAATCAATGAACGCATGCAACACTTGTTTAATCTGACTAGGGAGAATGATGCTTATTGTATTAGTGAACTTCGTATGGATAAATGAACATTTGGGATATTATGTGAAATGGTTAGAGATATTGGAGGTTTAATAGCTACAAGATATATGTCAATATAAGAAATTTTTTCTATATTTATATATGTTTTGGCTCATCATAAGAGAAGTAGAACACTTTGTGATCTATTTTTGAGAAGTAGAGAAACAGTAATTCGTCAATTCAATCTTTGCCTCCTTGCAGTTCTAAAATTGCATATTGTATTGCTTAAGAAGCCCGAGCCTATCACCAAAAATTGCATAGATGAGAGACGGAAATGTTTTAAGATAATTTATCTTTTAAAGCAATCATTTAAAACAGAGAAATAGTTTCCTTTATTCTGGTATAGATATTTTAACTCTTTTTTTTTTCAAATAAGATTGTTTAGATGCCTTAGATGGGACATTAATTAATATGATACCACTCGCTAAACAAAAATCAAGACACTGAACAAGAAAAGGAAGTATTGCAACAAATGTATTAGGGGTTTGTTCTTCTAATATAAAATTTATCTATGTCTTACCTAGTTGGGAAGGTTTCACACATGACGGTCGTGTGCTTCAAAATGCTTTCTCTAAACCTAATAGTCTTAGAGTCCCACAAGGTACATTTGTGTGTGTATATGTGTATTTAAAATAAGGTTAATTTTAATTTGTGTGTGATTGAATATTGAAGGTTGTTATTACTTGCTAGATGCTGGATATGTAATGTTAATAGATTTCTTGCTCCTTATTGAGGACAAAGATATCACCTTAGTGAATTCAATAATTATCAACCACAGAGACTAGAGGAATATTTCAACACGAAAAATTCTAAAGCTAGAAGTGTCACAGAAAGATGTTTCAAATTGCTAAAAGGAAGGTTGAAGATTCTAGCATCTCCTTCATTTTTTTTCCAATTTAAACACAAATGCGAATAACTTTAGCATGTTGTCTATTGCACAACTTATAACAAAATTCATGACGTCTAATCCACAAGAATTACTACCAAGTGAAAACAAATGAAAGTGAAGATGAAGAAAGTGATGAAAAAATAGATTAAATATCCATTATTTCACCAAGTAACCAATTGGTAAATTTTAGGAATAATTTAGCTCAAGAAATGTTTGACAATTAAAGAGCTGGATCGTGATTGTATACTTATTTCCAAGGGTTTGCGTAATTTGAATTGACAATTATGTATTCTTGTAATAAATTTATGAATTGAATTGACACTTATATATTCCTATTCTACATTTGTGAAACCTATTTTCAAACTTTTTTTGTGTGATCCAGTTAAGAGTATGTTCATTTGTTATTGAAGTTAATTGTGATATTTATTACTTTGCTCTTTTTAGTATTATGATGACTTTTAAATGATAGGATGGAGAATGATGAAACTGTAAATGGAAGAGGGAGAAACAAATGTTTTTGGACTGGTGAAGAGGTTAAAATGCTCATAGAAGCATTGCAAGAGTTAGCTTGTGATCCAATGTGGAAAACATATGGAGGATTTAAAAATAACTATATGAATGAATTGCTTAAGATTCCCTTACATAAGCAACCTGCCTTTAATAAAAAAAGTCAACCTACATGCCAAAAGTTAAGTGGCTAAAAAATAGATATCATGCAATTATTGAAATGTGCAAAGAAAGTGATTGTAGTTAGAATGATGTTGAGAAGAAGATTTCTTGTGAAAAACAGTGGTATGATGATTGGTGCAAGGTAAGGAATAGACAACTTTTTAAATTGTGTTATGGTATTATCATTTATCTTTCTTCTCTATTTTTCAGGCTCATAAAGATACAAAGGATCTTCAAGATGTCAAGTTTCCATATTTAGAAGATCTTGAAATTATGTATGGAAGAGATATAGCCACGAGAGATGTTGCTAAGGATTTTGCACAAGCTGTCGAAAATTTGGAGAAAGAAGATGAAGGGGTTGATGCTACATCACACTTAAGTGTTGATAATGTAAAAGAAAGTAAAGTAAATTCTATGGCACAATCAACCCAACAACCTCAACTAGCACAAGAAATTCTAAGAAACAAAACAAACAATCTCCTTCAACTAAAAATATGTCGAAGAAATTGAAATCTTCATCAATAGCAGGGGTTGATCTTAATACATAGCTACAACTTCTCACCAGTAAATTTGGAGGTTTCATGAAGGCAATCAAGCTAACTTCACAACTATGGCAGCAGCTATGTCAAATAAGGATAAACTAAGTAATTAATCTCCAATAGAAGAGATCAAGTGGCTATTGAGATGTTGAAAGTTGCTTTAGTGAGTGAAGATGTAATGAATGCAACCGGCATGCTTTAAGATTAGATTTCTAAGCTTCATGTGTTCTACAATCTTTGTATAGAAATTATAAGACTATATTTGATAAACCTCCATTATCCTCCATATACTCGTTGAAGTATATGACTTATTGCTGGTTGGAAGGTGATGAACTTGATGGCAGTTTCTTTTTGTTATGGTGGCTATTGGATGGATAATGTGATTACTATTTTGAAATTGTAAATATTGAGAGTAATATTCTTGACTGGCTTATTTTTTATTCTCATGGAGTTTGATAATAGCATGGTTGCGATTTTATTATGAGTCATTCCCTAATATAAAAAGTGTTTACGCTCGGTTAATGTTGCGCATATTATTTTGTGTATTATTTTGTGTAGCTGTGTGTTACTGTAGTGAGCTTGTAGTTGTATTGTGCTGATGAATGTAAATGGAGATGACATTGTTGTGCAATTGTGCATGCATGTGCTGTAGTGTGTGTGTGTGTGTGTGTGCAGGTGATGTGAGTGACTTTTTGGATAGTGGAGGAAGAAATGTGATGGTGTAGATTCCTGGAATGGTTTGAGTACAAAGGAAGTGTGGTTGTGTTTTTGTTTTGGTGTTGCAGGTTCAACGACGAAGTATGATGGTCTGCTGCAAGTGAACAATATATTTTGAATTCAATGGATAATCGGAAGTATGATATGTAGGTGAAGTGTGGCAAAAGGTGCGGGTTGTAGGTTCGAAAAAGAGGAGTTGATGTGTGCATGCATATCATTTCATAAGCATTCATGTGCAATTATTTTATTTTATAATGAATTTTATATTGGGAATAAAAATTTAATTTAATTAAATTTCATTCTGATACACTTATCCAACCAAGTATCAAGAATTAGAATGCTACCCATATTAGTATCTGAACCAGGCAAAGGCTTTTGAATGAAAAACTTCATTATGGTTTCAAAGTGCACGATTCTATTTCCAATTCTGATTCCAATCTACGAACCAAGCGCCACCAAAATGGAAAATACCTATTCAAGAATGCATAAGTTAAATCAAAGACATACGTGATTTTGATCGATTGCATCTACTTTCAAGTTTCAAGTATGTATCAAATAACAATGTTTTTATTTGAAACTACTTTGTTATTATAATTCCTAATTTTTTTTTATCTTTATTAATTGAATACAAAGGTAGTGTCTCACTCACATATTTTAGTTGATGAATTACACACTAGCTGGTGGAGAATTGGAAATTTCGGCAGTCCTACAATAAATAAAAGATTTATTAGCCCATGCAATAACGTTGATCGCTTAGAAGTATCAAATGAAAGTGGCCAATTATGTACAATCTCTTGTTAATCTTTCGAGTGGAGGTTGAGGTTGGGGTTAGAGAAATAGTAATATTGTTCATTCACAATTACATCCTCATACATAGTCTACATACACAAATATGACATTTACAAGCCAAAGCCTAGGTTGAGGTCGAGATCAGCATGGCCGCAATGTCTCCCTCAACCCACTTGCTCGTCCTGCGTATACTCTTACTGCTGTATCAAATCATTGCCCTTTTTCTAAACGAGAAGCATGAGATCCCATATGTACATATTTCTTCCACAACTAATGTGACACTATCACGAACACCACCATTGATATTCAAATCGGATTCCTCCATACAACACCCACATCCGCCGAGACATCTTCACAAACGCCCCCTTCATCTTGACATAGATGGTGGGACATTTTTACAAGCATCACTTGTCAATCTAGAGCAAGAAGTCATTCATACGAACACAAAAATTGGACATCATCTCAGGCACCACCTCTTGATTAGACACCTAATTTAATTCCATCTAACCATGTGGATAACGAGAAATCACTTTAGCCTCTAAGGTTGGTCCAAGTATTCACATAGGGAAGGAGATTACCTCGACATGAAGATGTGATCCTATCACTTATTGTGGAATCACAGAAGGTCCCACATCTGGCTACATAGCCACGAAGACAATCTATGCTATCCCCAGGTTCAACCATGGAGAAATGTTGCCGCACCTTCTTGTAGAACATAGTTTAGGCTACTTGCACAGGAAATTTATTCTAAATTCATCTTAACACTAGCTTTAATGTAATCTTATGTATATTTTTTATTTTATTTATGAAAGTACTTCTATTTTTAACTTCAAATTTAACTTATTTTCCTACAACAGTCATATGACAACATCATCCTTAGTAGTTCTGAGTCATAGGAACTGACAACACGTCATTCGAAGTCCCTACATGACATTATCCTCATTTTTATAGACTTTCTTATTCACTGATTTCACGACTAAAGAACTCATACATTGATTATTTTTCAACAGCTGCATGGACACCTCATCCTCAAAAGAAAATGAAAACAATTACATGGACACCTAATTGTCAATAAGTGTGTCATAGAAACTGACAACGCATTGATTAAAGTCTCAATATGATATTTATTGTCATTTTTAATAACTTTCATATTTGTCAATTACTAACTCAACAACTCCTTTGGTCCAAAATTCTTAATTTTTAATATTTTCCAACCACCACCTTGTTGACACTTTGTCCTCGATAAGTGTGGTGGTAGAAACTGACAAGGGAGGTTCAAGTTTTTAATCTTCACTATTTTGATTAAAAATTTACACAGAGACCCCAACATCGATGTGACTTGCAGAAACTAACAGCGATCAAAATTTTCGATTGAGTTTTATACCTAGCTATAACTTGTTGCAGTTCCCACAACTGTTGCAAAATGCTACAACTCAACTTTAAAGCTAAGATTGGCAATCTTGACTTCTTTCAATTTCTAAGTTTCAGTATTGGCTTTAACGTTGAGATTGGCAATTTCAAACTTATTTGATATTCAAGTTCAATACTAAAATCAAAACTCTGAAAAATGCAACTTCAAAGCAAAATCCTTATTCCAATTGAGCTCAATTTCAATTTACAAAAGTAGACTTCTATTTCTTAACTAAATCAAGATTTGAAAGCTCAACTTTAAAATCTCATTTCCCAATCTTGATTCCATTATTTCTATTCACAAAAATCAACTTTAAATTGAATTTCCCAATCTCAATATCATTAGTTTAGGAAATGGAATTAAAACATCAATATTTATTTGAAGAATAATTTCATATACCTCCCCTGACGTTTGCCATAATTTCACCTACCGTTTCTCAAGTTTTAAAAATTATATTTACACCCATTGTGTCTATATTTCTAATAACCAAAAAACTTAATTTTGCTCATGTAACCTAAAAACACCAACCAAATAACCTAAAGTACCATTAGTTGCTTTTAAAAACAACAAATAAGTAAAAAAAAAATGACGAAAAAACCCTAAACGTTATTTTGACCCTCTAACATACTTCCCAAGTTATTTACATATTTTTTTTATTAATTTGGTCGTCACTTTCTTACTGATGTATTTGTCTATAAGATTTTGCTAGATAAAGTGACTTATTTAAATCAATTTGATAACTAAATTTTGAAGAATAAAATCCAGTGAAAATTAAAAATTTGATATAACAATACAAATACTCTGATATTTTTATGAACTAAATAATTCATTTTTAAGTTTTATTTTTTTCTTTTTTAAAAGCAATAAAGGGCACTTTAGAGTGTTTGGTTATTATTTTTAGATTATATTATCAAAATAGATTTTCTTGTCATAAAAAATATTTACACAAGAAATGTTAGTGTAAGTTTTGAAATCTGAGGGAAAGTAAGTGCAATAAAGGCAAACCTCAAGGGAAGTACATCCAATTATCCCTTTATTTAATTTTCAATAATTTTATCTATAAAAAGTTAAATAACCCATTCGCCAACCATTTTTCAACCACACACTCAAGTTAATATTTAACATGAAATTTGATAAAAAAACAAAAAGAGAATTCCGTATTAAAACGTAAAATAGTATGATAAATATTTGAACGTCTGGAGCTCTCTCCCTGCGGATCCAGCATGATTTGTTGATTATAGATGTTATTGGTGAAAAATGGACATGTTGACATAATATATAATTAAATTGAAAAGATTGCAAAATTCTGAAAATATACAGAAACACATATAAGCCTCTATTGCCCTCTACCTATTGGTGCTACACTACAATACATTATAGCAAAGGGATCTCTCTCTATCGCAAGACGCGAAAAAGTCAGAGAGTTATACCTAAAGAAATAAAATAACTCTATCGGGCAACTTATGCTTGTCTCCCTTGAAAAAAAAAATGAAATCATCAAACTAATATTTTAAAAGTAGTTTCAAAAACCAAAAGGTGACTTCCTCCTGCTTCCACCTTCGCCATATTGTTCATTCCACTTCCTCAATTCATTCATGCTAGCTGCATCATATGCAACCGAAGGGCCTACCTGGAAACCACAAAAAAAAAAACCCTAATCTGTGAGATAGTAAAATAAAAATTGCAAAGATCTTAGTCGCACTCCTGTGACTTTTGACCAACAAGGAACTGTCTCACCAAAGATTTTTGGTTTACTTAGGCCCTAAAGATTAAAAAAAAAATGAAAAACAGAATCATTTGACAGCAGCAGTTAGCTTCAAAAAATCATGTTCTTACTAAAGCAATTCAATGCAAAAGCACTCAAAACCGCCTAAAGCCTCATAGACAACCTTCATGTAGAACTTCGCCTTTGAATATCACAAAATTATATTTGTTGTCATTTCCCTTATGCTTGTTCCTTCGTTCTTTATATATTCCATTGACTTCTAGAAAATACAAATTTTACATGGGGATAATTTCTGAATCTCCCCTGAATTTTTTGACAGTGGTAGAGAGCTCCCCTGAGGTTTCAAATATTACACATACCAACCTTAAATTTACAGGCGGTGGAAAGGTTTTGGTGCAAAAGACAATGACAAGGAGTTAATTATTTTTATAATGTAAAGAGTAACTTCTTGTTTTAAAAAAAAAAAAAAAAGCAAATTATTTCACCAAGGTTATTATAATCAGTTTGAACTATCAGGGGAGGTCAGTGTTACATTTGAAATCACAAGGGAGGCAAGTGAAATTGTCACAATACGTGTATGTGCAAGCTCGGTTCATTGAAGAAGAGAATGGTGCATGTTACATATAGGACGGGTCACAACTGCTGCTGATCAATCAATGGTGACACATCTAAGTTCAATCACTCTCACCGTGCTTCATGTACACCTATTCACTTGAAGCATTCATTTACTTACCATACAAATTTCATATGCATAATGACAAAAGAAAGGATGAAAACAGTATCATGAGGAGCTATAACTATTAAAACTATTTAGTAAGCATCCTGTACACAATATAATTTTTGTCCAAAATAGTTTTAGTAGCAAACAGGAAAAATTCCTAGGAAGCAAGATCTTTCAATATGAAAGTTGAGGGTCACAGTGAAAATGGAGAAGTATTGAGGTGAAAATGGAGAAAGTATTGAGAGGGTAACATGGAATTAATCCTACTTGGCATACACTTAGATACATAAACATGTAGGTGGGGGTGGTTGGGCAGAGAGAGGGAGACTCCTCTTCTCTTCATACAGAAAGAGCATGCCAGGATCAAAAGAAGATGACACTAAAAACACGAAGAACATACAACATCATAAAAGACAATGCAATCAAAACACCAAATCCTGGTTAATAGTTCTGACTAATGCACAATAATACAATTCTCAGTGCATCTCACAAAAGTGCAAACAACGTTCTCTGCTACTTTGCAGACAGGACAACGAGGGGGAAAGGGAAACAGGATTTATGTACTAAACGCAGTGCAAATAGGTAATGCAGATATTCTGCTGAAAAAACATCCATGAATACTAAATTAAAACAAAATGGTTCAAAGCATTCTTAGCTTCTTGGACAGAAAATGGAAAAGAAAAAGAATAACTTGTAGCTTCAATTGCATGATTTATTTAGCATCTGCAGTATGCACTTTAAAGTGTTTATTGATTAAAGTAGCTTTCATTTCAGGATTTGTTGGATCTTCATAACAAGATCGAAAAAAATTTAAGGTAACATACCTTTGCCTTGGACTGAATAAAATCTTCTAGATTGAGCAATCTTAAGACTGAACCAGTACCATTTTTGCCTCCCTGCGATGTAGAAAGGTATTTCAAGCATGTAGTCACCCTCATTTGCAAACAGACAGTGACCACAAATTAAGAATATAATAGCCAAAGAATAAGCAGGTCCGCCGTTTTAGTGGCAGGAAAAGCGTTAGCTACCCAAAACAAGTATTCTTTGCCTTAACTTGCTTTGCTTGAATGTCTCTAACAAAAAAAATACATGCGGGGACCATTTTACTTATATAGATTGAAACCAAATTCATTTTCCTTCTAATCCACCTCTACGCCTTTCTGTTTCAGAAAAGGAATGATGAAGATAAATATTCAGTACTAACTGCAGAACATTAGTGGATAAGCCCTTTCTCCACATTTCTTGCACCACTACCCCATTTTTCTTGGATAACAATAGAAAGCTGATGACAAGATGGGGTAAAAAAGTAGATTTTAAATCAAGACATTTTGACAATACAAAATTCAATGAAGTTATGAAAAAAGAGCCAGCATGAATATGGCCAAATGGCAGATTTTTGGAGATTAGAGCAGAGGACGAGTGCTCAACCTTAATGATGGCATCCAACAGGCACAACATCAGACTGAAAATACAGTTTCTCCTTAACTTCAATGGTTTCCACATAATATACTAAGTCATCTCTTGCTATAAACTATCATAAGAAATCCAGTCACCTAACAGTTATGTTGAACATCCTATATCTAGGCACTAATCTACTTGTGATGCATCAATTGAAGATGCCTTTACTAGATCTATCAGTGGCAGTCACTATTCCATAAGAAATCGAAAATCAAGCTGCATATAATAGTCAGATACAGGTGGAATTGAGGATTATGTATGCTAGAAGTAGACGAATGAAGAAAACTAGGCCACTTTAGAAAGCAATCACAAAACCAAAACATCAACACTTTAGGCGATTGCTCTCCTGTTACCATTGAAAAAGCAATCATGCAAGCATTGCAATATGCTTAACAAGAATGACAAGAAAGAAACAGGATTGTATATACCGTTGTCTCTTCCTCTAGAAGCTCCTGTACAGGCCTATATGCTGCAGCGATGCAGAGGTTCTGCAAAATGGTTCATAAGTTAGTGAAGACAGCATTAAGTAAACATCACTATTCAGATAATTACAGCAATAAGAACATTACCTTCAAATCACTCCCTGAATAACCTTCAGTTGCATTTGCTAGATGCTCAAATGCGAAATCAGATTCCAGGTTTTCTTGTGCTAGAATTATCTTAAGTATCTTGAGACGATTTTCAGCATCAGGTAGGTCAACATATATCCTATTTAGCATCCAGCAATTATTAATCACACAAAGATATTTTCTAACTTCTAGATGTCCAATAAATAGTGAAATAACCAAGAAACCAACCATTTATGCAGTTAAAGGAAGCATCTCATCAAGATGAATGGAACAGAGTCAAACTATCAGTTATGGTACTTAATTAAGCATCTCAACAACATATTCATTAAAAACATTATTTTACACAAACTAACCTCCTGGGTAACCGGCGGATAACTGCATCATCAAGGTCAAATGGTCGATTTGTAGCTCCAAGGATGAGGATCCTCTGGCTATCTTTTGACCTCAATCCATCCCAGGCTGCCATAAACTCATTCCGCATTCTTCTGGTAGCTTCATGCTCAAATGCACCACCACGAGCACCAAGCAAGCTGTCCACCTGCTTGTGCAAGTACAATGAGTTGAAGCAAGAATTTGACCATAAGTAAGTAAAAAACTAAACCACAAGCAACTTATGAATACATAAGATTGAATATTGACTTAAAAAATGGGCTACCAATAAGTGCACATGAAATTCTGGGTGGCACAACGACGTTTTGGAAACCAAAGATACCTATTTTGAGGGTTTTCATTCCATGTTAACCACACGAGGTTCTTGTTTCTCCTGGTGTCCAAAAGGCATGTAACAAATGAAGTTTTAAACTGTGACAAGTTCCAAAGCATGGTCCTCTTTTTGCCTATGTATCAACTAAGGAGAGAACTCTCTTTTTATTTATTTATTTATTATTATTTTTTTGCCTTTTGTGTGTATGTGTGTTGTTGTTTTGGGGGGATTTCCTTTTTTTTTTTTTTTTCAGTGGTGGTGGTGGTTTGGGTTGGGGGGGGGGGGGGGGGGGGTTTGTTTGAGAGGGTGGAGAGTGAGCTTGCATTGGGAGAGAGGGGAACAAGCCTTAAAGACAGGGCCAAGGGTCCTAAAATTCCCAAATGCAAGTAAAGGAATAAACCTCATGGAGACGAGGAATATGACAAATAAATAAGAATAACTTAATCTACAGCATGAAGATATTTTTACTTCCATACTCAACGAAGGCTTTAAAGAGAATTAAACATTTCTTGGTGATTATTGCTAAGAGAAAGTATGGAGCTACATACATGAAGTTGTGTCTTGGTGCAATCATCATTTTCACTATTTTGAGAAATGTGCTTAAACCTTAAGTTTAAGGTAGAAGTTAGAACAATTTGTTTTCTAAGTACTAACCCTTATTTTGTATGCCCAATGAATATAAATGTCTGTGTGTGTGTGTGTGTTTCTGTTCATGTATGCGTAAACATGTATAAGGATCAGACAATTACATTCTGCCTTCTTTATACCTATTATTTATGTTAACATATCAAGAAAGGAAATTAAACTATTATTAATCAAAGTGATAAACAGTTTCCGGGAAATGTTTTTCTGTTGATGTTATAGTAGCATGGAACAAATTGTGCAGTTTTTACATCCTAATGGCGGACCCAGGACCTATGGCTAGTGGATGCAGTAACATACCCTGAAGTTCAGATTATTATTATAAAAAGAAAAGTTAGCATTATGGATATGTATATGTTTTTAGCTTTGACTGATACGAAGATGGAGATGTGAATTTGGCTCTAATTCTTTAACTATGATGCCAATGTGGAAAAGAGTTCAGTTTAGGTGCAAGGTGGGATTTGAAAATAGTTAGATGGCAAAGTGGGATTTTGAAAATAGCTTAGATGGAAAAATGGTTTTTATAACCTTACCACCACAAGCTTGTCGTGCAATTTCACGATATTCTCTACATGCAAATAGAACATGAATTTACAAATTGTTGAGCATTGAAAGATGCATAAGACATAGAAAGAACTAATTTCCAGTAAACTTTAACATGATATAAGCTTAGCCTCACTGAAAGCATTACCACCATATCAATCAACTCCCCAGGTGACAATGCATTTAGCAAAAATAAAAACCAATACATAGACACCGCAGGAGACAAAGTAAACAATGAGTCTATCTCACAGTTCTCACCTCATCAACAAATATTATAACAGGAGCCAGTTTACTTGCAAAGGAGAAAAGAGCCTTCGTAAGCTTTTCAGCATCTCCAAACCACTGTAAAAGAAAGCAGCAATATCAATTCACTAGTGCATAAAATAATGTCCAAGAACACAGATGTTTTCAAGTGTGTGTCTCGTGTCTTCCAAGTGTTGATATGGAGAGACAACTCCAAGAGGATGCTTCGGATAAGTCCAAAACATTGAGGATGATTATCATATTCAAGTGCATGGAGGAGTGTTTAGGGCATTTAAAGATGGACTTAATTGAAGCATTGCCATGGTTGAAGGGTCATGGAAATTGGAAGGAAGCAAGGCATGAAGAAAACAGCTCGGAAGGTGCACAACAGGGAGCAGCCGCACTTGCAGCTGCCAGCAGCAACTCCCCCGATTTCTCCACAGAGAGTTGGCAGGGAAGAATCTACCCACGGCTTCTATCTACAAGGTCCCCGAACCCTTGTCGGAAAACTTATGAATTTTGAGTTTTCCTACGGTTTTACCAGATGTTTTGGCTTATGTTTTGATTAAGACTACCTATACTTATTTCCTAGCAACTTTGTGCCGATATAAGGCCAACTATTATCATGTTTTCATTACTGGTTGATTAATAATATTGAATTGTGAAGTTTTCCTCTTAAATTTTTCGTGAAGAACTTCTTGTGACCTTATCAAAAATTTTTTGTTGGAACAATTATTATAGCTTAGGTTCCATCAAGTCCTTTGATTTAGGTCTTAGTTTCAATCTTGTTGGTTTAGTTTCAATCCATCTTGAGTCTGGTTAGGGTTAAATTATGCCTTGATATTTAAATCAGTCCTTGAGGTGAATCAAACTTGTGCTACAAGTCACTATTCAAGGGTTCGTGTTAAGATTAACATGGGGTTCTTAGTGGGGTTCGTATCAGAAACAGGCAAAACAGCACACAAACCAATTAGTAATCCTATAGATCCGAATCTCAAACTTGGAAGTGCAGAAGAGGAATGTCATGGTGGACAGAGAAATGTATTAGCGATCGGTTGGGAGAGTTATTTATTTGTCATACGCACGACCAGTTATTAGCATATGGGGTAAGCATGATCAGTCAACTCATGCACAACTCAAAAGAAGTTCAGTTGCAAGTAGTTTATCAGGTAGTAAAGTATCAATGGGAGAGGTATCTTGCAGAGGAGAAATGGAGGTTTGATTCTAGATATATTGATGCAGATTATGCTTGATCAATTGTTGATAGAAGATGAACAACAGATTATTGCACTTTTCTTGGTGGAAATCTCATGAAATGGAGGTGTTAAAAACAAAATGTGGTAACTAGGTCTTGTGCCAAAGAACAGTTCAGAACTATGGCTCAAGGTGTGTATGAATTACTTTGGCTAAAGATCATTCTTGAAGATTGAAGATTTAAGTGGGAAAACACAATGAAGCTCTATCACAACAACAAATTTACAATCAGCATAGCTAACAATCTTATGCAACATGGCCAAATAAAGCACGTCGAAATTGATAACTTATCAAGGAAAAGATAGAGAGTGAATTGATTTGTATGCCTTATACATCTACACATGGTCACCTTGCCCATGTACTTCCCAAAGGGTTGAGCAATTTAGCGTTTCAGAACAGTACATAAGCTGAAAATGGAGAACACCTATTCACCAGTTTGAGAGAGATTGCGGAAGAGTGTATAATGGATTAGGTTAACTTAATTAAGTTCCTACTCTATTGAGGATTCTAAAAACAAGCATCAGATTAAGGATCTGATTAGTTTTTTGGGATTGGTTAGTGATCTTTCCTGTATTAGCGTAAATATTACATCTAGATCTGTTGTATACTGTCTAGGTTCACTGTTTCAGAAGAGTACATAAGCTAAAAATGGAGGACAACTATTCACCAGTTTGAGAGAGAGTGCGGAAAAATGTATAATGGATTAGGTTAACTTAATTAAGTATCCTATATTATTAAGGATACTAAAATCAAGTATCAGATTAGGATCTGATTAGTTTTTTGGGATTGATTAGTGATCTTTCCTATATTAGCATAAATATTATATCTAGATCCATTGTATAGTCTGTCTTGGTTCACTGTATTTAGATTCATTGCATATGATGTCAAGATCCATTGTATCTACTCGTCATCTACAAGCCTATAAATATAGGCTTCTTGTACTATTGTAATAGAGCACCAATGTTTATCAATATACACCATTTCCCAAACCCTGTTCTAACGAAAACAACTACAGATATAATTTGACTTCATCCAACTTTAAGCTCCAGTATCCTATGACAAGTAACCCAGAAGGATCACCAATCGTTAACTGACAGAAAAACCTCAACATGGAAAAATGACGAGATGTATCTGCAAGTACAAAGTACCCATTTCATATCTATGATAGTTAAATTACCTTGTCTTATTCAATTTTGATTCCATTGCTTGAATTCTAAGGGTTCTCTACAACATATAATCAAAGCACAAAAACAGAAACTAGCAACTCAAGTTCTGAAGTTACAATATCCTAAAACAAGATCCTTAACAAAGCATTTGCAGAACCAAGACTCTTTCACATCAACAAGAGATCAAAATTAGATTCAAAAAATGAATATTCACCAACAACAGAAGTTTATATTGGACTTCGATGAAAAATATCTGCCAGAATTGTCAAGTTACTGTTTCATAGTGATGACTAAATCTAACCTAAAAATTTAAATATTTTCCATTTTCCTTCCGCTCTCACCCCATCAAGTGTTAACTTCCCCTTAGAGTCCTCAAAAGTTAAAATTTACTGTAAGCAAAAATTTTGTGGTTCCCAAAAAACCACATCATCAAACATGCCCCAACATCAAACATTCCCCAAAAAAAAAAAAAAAAAGTGATGCATGCAGTGTACAAAGTGCTCAAGAAAAAGTAGAGTAATAGAATTCAAGAATTATGCTCAAGCTTCAATCAGGCAAACCTAGGAAGATAAGAAGCTTAAATGGGAGCTAGAATTGGTTACTTTAAATGTCTTTCTCTTGTATATATTTTCAATGGAACCCAATTTTATAGTTTGGTAAACTTGCTTGGTCGTTTATTTTGAAGGTCACACAGTTGATTTGCTGTTTCTCAAACTTGATTAGGAAATTATTGTTTCTTGGATCTTGTTTGATGCCCATCCAAATTAGAAATCCTCTTATGCTTTTCATTAGATTATTAAGAGACTCTTGTATCTTGTGGTAAGAAGTAAATCCCAGTTAACACAGGATTAAAGTTTAAGCATCTATAGATAATCATCATCTATTCCAAAGGACAGATTTCAGTTCATCTCTTTCTGCAGATATTCGAAGCTTTCTTGAGGTTGTAGATGCAGTCTAGATTAAGGTGAGATGCCAAAAGGTTTTAAGGAGTTAATCCCATATTTTTTTCTCATCTTCTTTCACTACTTCCACTGCACTTTTCTTCCCTTAATTCCGCTCTAGATTACTGCATAATTGTTGTTTTCTGCAGATTCTAATCCTTGAGAAGCTATCATGCATATTTTTTGGCCTACGTTCAGCTTGATGCTCTATCAACAATGTAATCAAGAAATGGATAATTAATAACTAAATTAGATATCATTGCTTGCTTCTGGAATAACAAAACGCTGAAGTGTGTCTCCCTCAATTGCACCAAAATATTCAAATTCTCTTCTTATGCTTCTTCTAACTTCTTTTCATGATCTCTGACAAGCAGGTGAAAGTCTAGGATGGAAGTGAATAAATATAATGAGATCAAAATAGAAACCATTTCAACCGATTATACATGATTGAGCATCAGGAATATATCTGATTCTCACATCCAGCACAGTAGTGAGGAACCAATAGAATTTCAGGAGTATTATATAGGAAAGCAACTTGCAGATGCCCAAACACATCCCCCCCCCCCCCCCCCCCCCCCCCAAAAAAAAAACAAAAACAAAACAAACAAAAACCTCCCCGAGAGGGGGGCAGCAGGCTAGGGGGAACAGAAAGAAAATGACAAATAACCAGCATCATTAGAGAAGTATTAATGCATGCAATTTCCCTTTTACGGAAGAAAAAAATCCAAAAGTAGATGAATAAGTAACATTATTTTCAAAATTACCTTTGATGTAAGCGTGGAACCAGTAATGCTGATAAAGTTAGCACCTGCTTCTGTTGCAAGGGCCTTAGCAAGGAGGGTTTTCCCAGTACCAGGGGGCCCAAAAAGCAGTACACCTTTGCAAGGCTGATAAAGCTTCAACAGTCAAATTACAGAAAGCAGCATAGAAAGAATATAACAGAACTGTTTTGATCAAATTACCCGCAACAAATTCCCATGAGAGAAAAGCTCAGGTCTCTGCATAGGGAGAATTACTAGTTCATTGAGCGCTTTTTTCACATCGTCAAGGGCACCAATGTCATCAAATTTGACACCAATTTCGCCAGGAGGAACTACAGCCGAAACAAAGTTGCTTTCATACTCATCTTTAGCCAAATTCTGCAAATTGTAATTTGTGTTACCAAAAGCCGAGAAAATGCACAACAAAATTTGTGTAGATAAATACCTTTAAATTATGTGAAGGCTTCTTTGATACTATGTCCTGCTCCTTCAACCTCAAAATTGCAATCTCAAGGCTTCATAGGCAAAAGAAAAATGAGGCACACATAACTCTAAGGTCATGCATAAAATAGAGCTACAAAGAACATAACATAATTACCTCTCACGAGGCACATACAATCGATCCCCCTTAATGCAAGGAAGGATGCATGAGGACAAGTAATGGTTTTTTGCCCAACCGACAACCTTCTCCGCTTCTGTAGTCCAAATAGAAGGTATAATTGAACAATTTTGGAAAAGCAAAATTAAATAGTTGGAAATTTCAATTTCTTTTACATAACTCACTTAAATTTGAGCAATAGAAAGATGGTTGACGGAAATTTTTATATCAGAGAGAGAGAGGGAGAGAGCGCACGAGCAAATCTTGCCCGAATGTTAAACTTGTGTTATTCAGAAACATATTCAAATGCACAAGACCAATGCAGCAAAAATTTTCGAGTTGCACATGGACATCTAAACGCAATAAAAAATATTTTGTTTTTTGACTCTTTACTCATAATGGTTGCAAGTGAACAGTTCATTGGAAGTGTTGAGATCCATATCAAGTTCCTTCATCATCAAGTGCCTTTTCTCTACAAATCTGCATATATTAGATGGATCCTAGTAGAACGCCAGATGGAAATATGGATACATCACTAGTAATCTAATTCGAAGTTCGTCATTGGACGACATAAAAAAATACATTTTAGTTTAACTTGTTATGGTATTATGACCAAAGGCTTACTCCATAGACCCTTCCATTCCATCAATCCTCCCCAACATTCCCCTTTCCTTAAATATCCACGTTAAGGAACAAATAATCAGACAGTTAAACAAATACAGATCAAGCTTATCCATTTCAAAATAAGCTGCAAGCTATACACTACAGTGATATATTGAGCATGTTAAATAGCTCCTCAGATATACAAGACAAAATGCAAAATCTATTACTGCAGAAGCTGTAAAGCTATAAACCAGCTCCTCAGATACTACATATAAAGCACACATCACCACATGGAAGTTCGATTTACCACCAATTAATTTTCTTGATCACATCATCTCTTAAGGTATCCAAATATTGTTTTGCAACCACATATGAACTTCTACATGTCCCATTGCTGCTGCTCTTCTGCTTGACATTCCAAGCATCATTGGAACATGCACCAGGTCCCCATCCAAGAAAATGATAGAAAAGGAGCACAAGGAGGAGAAGAAAAGCAAATGATAACCTTAATCTAAACCAGAAAGGAATCTTTATTATGCAGCACATGTTTCGAATGGTCATTTCATGTGTACCAAACAAGAACAGAGCACAAGTACATAGACAAGCAAAGTCCTCAACTTTGATTAAAAAAAAAAGGTTGAAAACTTACTCCGCTTTGTCAATATTACACCATCAGTGTTTACATGCAGAAGGTCCATGCAGGATAGCTCATTTTCCTCCAGAACCTAAAATAGATATTAGCTCCAACCGAATCCAAGGATCAAAGACAATACTTATAGTTACTCACATGACTACTTAACAAACCAAATACCTAAATCATTTTAAATAGAAATTCAGAAAATTAAAGCAAACAAAACAAGCATGCCAAGACAAAACCTTCAGTGACAGCTCATCTCACTAACCTTATGCAATTCATTTAAGTTGCTTCGAGATATTACAATTCTCCTATCTTCTTCAACTTGTTTATTGAATGTTCTAATGAGATCTTCCTCCTGAAAACAAGAAGGATTGTGGCAGCATGCAAAAACCATAGTGAAGTTAATATATAATCCTAAAACATATGGCAAAACAAATGAACACTAACAGAAGTGTATTTCGTAAATCAGGTTGTTCTCAAGAGGGATGGAAAAGCTTCAAACCACCAGGAAGACTAGAAGAATCTGCCAATGCAAAGTAGTGTTTTTTTTTATTATTATTATTAATTTTACTAATGCATTGCTTCCTTTCCTCTGTTTTGTTGGAGGTATAGTCCTATGCTTACGGGAGATAGACTTTCATGCAAATAATAATGCTTTTAGTGATTCATCATTCTCCAAAAACAAACCAGAGTTTTTGTAATGATAAAGATTTACACTCAACACCAACAAGCATAAGAATCAATTATCATCAACCAAAAGTTGTAACTCTAAATTACATTAGACCTTCCATTGTAGATAACAAAAATGCCATTGTTAAGAAACAAAAAATCCCACATTGGAATCCAAAGCATATTAAACTAGTTAATAAGATTCATGGGCCACTCCACTCATAGCCAATTGGTTTTGAGATGGAAGCTCATGTTCTTCAACATGGAATTAGAGCTAGGCTTTGGGTTTTATTCTCACTCTGGCACGTGACTCAGTTCTTTCTTAGCCCATTTCAATTGGGCTCTCTTCAATATGCCATTTCAGTTCTTGGGTTCTTGTCATCCGCCCGTTTCAGTTCTTGGGCTCTCTTTAACCCAAGTCACGTGTGAGGGGGAGTGTTAAGAAACAAAAAGTCACACATTGGAATTCCAAAGCATATTAAACTAGTTAATAAGGTTCATGGGCCACTCCACTCATGGCCAATTGGTTTTGAGATGGAAGCCCATGTTCTTCAACAACCATAAATAAAATAGTTCATGTAGTTTTGCCATGGTTTCCAATGAAACCTTTACGTTTATTTCTTTTCTATAAATAAACTAGCATATTGAGTTTGTATTGTGCTTTTCTTGATTTGACAAACCTGGAATCCACAATTATTCTTGTTGTTCATCATAATAATCATATGCACTCAACAAATATCAGACAAATCATAGATTTAAAATGTCAAATTACATACTGCTAACCATCAGACTAATCTCCAAGATTGTCCAGCATGTGCCCAGCACCGAGTAATCATCTACGGTATTTTTGCTTACTAGCTAGCTTTTTCCAGCAGAAGATTTAACATACTTAGCCTGCCCTTTTTGTCAAATTTAGCGGAATTTTTAGCTGTGGATGATAAATGTTCAAGCAAAATTTTCTTTAGCATAGAATTCCAGTAAAAAAAAATGACAACACAAGATAGTTGTCTTAGTTCCTCTGTGCTCCACCCCATCTCCTCCGCCCCCACTCAACAAGTACGCATTTGTATGCCACCAAAAATTAAGATAAACTCATGCAGGATCCAATTCAGAAAATTGCAAATCATGTTATCAGCAAAATGGCATTGAAGCAAAGAAGTTTTATATTCTACCTCCAAACCAACCAAATAGTAGATACAACATAATTTATTTAGGAGACAGGAGATCAGAGACATTATTTATGTCTCACAGTCACAATCCTCAAGAAAGCAGCAAACCAGCATGGTGATGTATGATATTATAAATGTGTAAGCATGCATGTCTAGAATGCATAAAGATACTCAGCCAAGCAAAAGCATCTGAACTTCAGTGCCAAGCTTTTATCACAAAATATCTGATGAATAACAATCTTTAATGCCTTTCAGTTGCAAGGGATTTTAAGTTACGAGGATTAACAAAGCAATTTAGTGCATTCTGACAATGAAGAAAACATGTAAAATCCAGTTATCTCTAGAAGACATGTAAGAGAAATGACAGATGCAGATCTCTTTATCTTGATGACAACAGATGCAGCTCGCAAACAACTACTAATACACATCTGTCTTTTTAGAAACATCAATAGCAGTAATTCTGGTACATCATACCTTTGGAGGATGTATACACATAATGTTGGTGAATAGCTTGCATATTTCATCATCCAAGGAACGTTTTGTTGCTTTTAGACCCTCTGTAAGGCGCTTCAAAGAAAGAGGCTGCAATACCAAAAGCATCTTAGATTGTACCAGAAATCAGCAGCTCAAAGAAATGGCAAGTGATGTCTTCCATAGAATAATATATCTCGTTTAGACTTTTAGTGAACTAGGAACAGCAAATATGTACAAATAGAAAGCACAAACAGTAAGAAAATTACAATTGGTACCCCCACAGGGGGGCGGGGATTTGGGGGGGGTGGTGGTTGGTCAGTCAAGCCAAAAAACATAAAATAAATAGGGCAAGGTAGTTAAAAAAGCAATCCTAAGTCAGTGGCTGTTTAACAAGGTCATTTGTTATTTTTAAAATATGCTGAGAGGTTAACCTCTTTTCAAAATATATGGCATGCTGCGAGTTACGTGTAACCACTCAAGTAAGCAAAACCAGGTTATAGTTTTATGAAGCTAACCAGAATTGGAAGCTGCCACAGAATCTACAGGTCTGATCAGAGTTGTACAAGAACTTTCAAGTATTCTCCTCTCTAGCAAGAATATTTAATAGCTCCAAGAAGAACTTTTGATGCAAGGGCTCCTAAAAACTTTTGGCTTTCACATCTAATCATAGGTTGAATTAAACACATGCACATAACCGCAGATTTTGAGATCAACTACCCCCTCCCCTCCATCCTAATAGCAAATAGTCAGATGCATATGTACACATACATAGATATATACATACATACACACATACGCACATAACACACCACGCACACAAATACACGCATAATGCGTGTGCGAGCGTCCCATGTATATACATGGTTTTTTAATCAAGTATGACCACGCAAAATGCAGTCATGGAGTTCCTTCTCTTGAGCTCAAGTCAAGGTCTTCCTTTGAAGCTCACTACTTAATCCAGATCCTCAGGAAAGGCAAAGAAGAAGCAAACACAAGTTGAGTAGCCTTTCCTCAGGATATGAAATTATCCATTAGATAGTCATAGTTTCTCAAATATATACACACATTAGGTTTGTAGTGGGTGCCTCAACTTTGGTGCCTTTGTAGTCAGATATTACATACCTACCCAAAAGAAAGCAAAATGAATTTGAAATCAATTAGAGACACCAAGTTAACTAAGCACATAGCTTATCCTTAAAAAGTAATAATCAATCTGGAGCACAGAATTTTACAACTTCTGAAAATCTAAAAATAAATAAAGATCCTGAAAATACCAACTTAGCAAGGCGGCCCAAATTTGGAAGTATCATTGTCTGTCAACAGAAGAGTAAATAACGTCAGAACACAACTGAACCATCCAAAGGAAAAAAAAAAAAAAAAAGAGCAATGACAAAATAATTTTGTGCGCTTACAAATTTTTCTTTTTCTTTTATCCCAGTCTCAACTTTGTTTTGACCACATATCAAAACAACAGGTCCTGCTAATTGGTCAAACATTTCTTGCACCTTCTGGACAAACTCTTTACGGTTTGACCTAGAAACAGCTCTTGACAGCCACAGAGATGAATCTGGAAAATAGACAATAAGCGGTTGCACAGAATCCAACACCTAAAAACAACGTGAGCATGGTAAGTCCACACTATAAAAATTATTTCTCACTCAACAGAGTTTTTGATATATCAGGTAGAACATAGTACCTCACGAAGTGCCTCCATAGCAATGTAACAGTCTTCAGATTGAGCATCTAGATCATGTTCAACATCCTTAACTGCAGATTAAAAAAAACTTTCAGTTAAATCCCATCAATTATGGAAAGACAATGATTTTTAAATAGAGATAGAAATGAATCAACAGGTCTAATAAGAGTCTAGGCCCCAAAATGTAGTGTTTTACTCAGAAACAGGTCTAATAAGAGTCTAGGCCCCAAAATGTAATGTTTTATTCAGAAAGTAAAGCAGCACGATACCAACCTGCTGGAGGCACATTTAAAGTTAAGCAAGGCATTCTAAAAGGTGTTTGACAAACAAATTAGGAAGTCAAGCACTTGTTTTATTATACCATGTTTCATGAAATTAACAATACAAATCAACTTTCCAAATCCCACTTTTTCCTGCCAACTTCATCTCAGTTCCCTCTTTCTGAGTTTGGGACTACATACAATAATCATATATATATATACCCATATTTTCAATTAACATCCTCGGTCCTTCATATTTTTTAGACAATTTCCCCTCCTACTTATAGAACATTCTTCATACCCCTTAAGTCAGCCATATGCACAAAGAAATTTCATTTAATTCAACGGATGAGGTGGATTGCATTACTAATTTAGTCTAATCTTGTGTTTGGTCGAAAAGAAAAGATTGGATGACTCCATTTAACAGCACAGTTCTTTTGAAGCCTTATCACTTAAAATTTATTGATAATCCCTTCTGGTGGGTAACGAAGTGACCAATAGTAAACCCTTTCTTGGTGATAATTATATTAGCCCACTAATTTTACTTGATTTCAAGATTCTATTATATTTCTTAACTTTCTATGGCTGCCATGAATTTGGCAGAGAAAGTTTTCTTTTTTTTCTTTTGGCCCCCACCCATCCCCCCTGGGGGGGGGGGGGGGGGGGGTTGTGTTTTAACGACAACCAGAAGAATAGTTCTTATTTTTCCAAATTCAAAGTAGCTCTGCTACTGTTTGGTTCGACACAAATCAAAACTTAGGACAGGAGAGGGTAGACACATTTAAGATCAACATTTGGAAGAAGCTATGCGAAACAATTTCCTAACCAGGAAATATGTGAACAGTGAGCTAGGTACAAAAATCACTTCAGTAGATTAATGATACAAATTTTGGACTGAACATACACCTGTTGATGGTATAGTTGCAAAGTTTACCATTATTCAGTTTAGTTATTTTCTGCTGGTAAAAATGCACATATTCATTTGTTTATCATGCAACATTTAGAGCTTAGTGATTTTTTTGTTTAATTCTTGTGTCAAAAACAATCATAAATTGGTAACACTTTTTGGTCAACAGTAAATCCATTTAGCCTATCACCACCATCAGACATCTCCTAATTGATGGAACCTAGAAACACTGTAAAGATCATTAAACTAAAGTGGCTTCTTTACACAAATATAAACTTGATTTACAGGATAACACAATTCCCCAAAAGATATAGCATTAGGACATTTAAAGATCTTGACCTTTCGAGCACCATCTGCTTGTGTGTGATTGTGCTACTTCTCATTTTGCAATGCCCATTATTAGGTACTTTTACATAAACCAGAATTCCATGCTACCACAGAATCTACAGGTCTGATCTAAAAGACTTTTCAATAGCTCCAAGAAGCATTTTGATGCAAGATCACCTAAAAAAGGTTTGGCTTTCACATTTAATCATAAGTTGAATATACACAAGCACACAGCTGCATACCTTTAGAGATCATTATAATAACCACAAACTACCCCCTCCCCTCCAGCCACATAAGACATACTCATAAAGGAATAACATAGCAAGCTAAAAGACATGAAAATCAAAGGTTCATGAAGAAAAGGACAACTGCAAGGGACAGGACACCTTTCTTACAGATCTGGGCACTAAAAAGTAACATGGTCTATCAAATGCAACTTAACTGGAAAAAGACCACCAAATACAAGTATTCACTGAAAAAAAAGCACCAACTACAAGTATTCACACCCGCCCCCGGGAGGTCTTCCACTCTCTTCCATTTCAATACTTTTAATGGGACACTCAACAATTCATCTCCCAAGTCCCAGACATGCTACTAAAACAGAAAATATTCTATCTCAAACTATCACAGCAATGGCAAAAGGAGGAACATCCAGCAGTTATGTCCCAGAAAAAGTTAATCATCAGTAGCAGTAATAATTAACTCATCAGCCAGCATAAAGTGGGAATAGAAGTAAAACATGAGGTGAATCCAAGAGCTCAACAATTTTCGTATCACTATATTTATCAGCTCAATAAACATACTGTTAATCCAATATACTGAAGGTTTTCCAGTTGGTGATGTGAGCTTCTCATCTTTTCCCCCGTCTGCATTGGTCTCACTAACATCCAAGATGACTGCAACTTCATTCCCATTCACCTCATACACCTCCCCTCGTTGGCCACTGGACAAAGGCCTACAGAAACAAAGTTTTGCCTATAAAATTATCTATGTAATATATGAAGTAACGAAATCCTACAAAGGTAAAAAATTGACAAAATAAAAAAGAAAAGAACTTGGTGACTTAAAAACTTCCCTCAGAGGTAGTTTTACCTACAATCTAACAAGTAAATTTACAGAAAACTTTAGCTTCTAAACAACAAAACTTAATTGGTAACGAAAAAGGACAAAATAGGAATTCATCCAAATGCAGCAACAATAAGATCAGCTAAAAGAGATGTTGCAATTATACGAGACCAACAAGATCAAAACATTACACAGAAGAATTTTGAAATTCCAAAATCTTCAAATTCTTTATGGGTAATGACATTCACACACCATTCTTAGCTTCTTCCACACCCGTAATAGAAACATATATGTACTAGAACCGAGAAGCTCAGTGCCTTAGTTACCTCTCTATTAACAGCAAATAGAAAACCTTACTGCACAGCAGATTTAACATTTTTATTACATCAAGTAGAGAGTTTGTTCTGGATTAGAAGTACACTGGTAGTAAACAATTTTCACTCGTTCCTCAACGACTGAAGATTTTTTCTGATATATACATAAGAATATTTCCTTTGGACTCTTAGAAAGGTTGGCTGCTTATGGAATGCTCTTTAACTTGCTGCCTCTGCAATTGAAGCCAATAAGACAAAAAATAAAAGGGATGACATTTGAACTGTGTTTTAACAGGACAAGGCCAAGCCTTTTACACCACCAGGTCAAAAAGAGCACCCAGCAAGACATGGGTTGAAATTATTTTCATAAGAACATGGTAGCTGTCCCCCAAGATGATGAACCCAGTACACAATATTCTTGATCCAAAATATTTCTTTAACACAAGAAGGGATCAAGACTGCACAATAAAGAAGAAGAACGATATTTCCAAACACCCAAAGCAGACAACAGTCTCCTAAAGTATATCAGGACAACTTACCAACCCACCTGCCATGAATAACAGTATAAGCATTTGTTGAACCATCAGATGTTGGTATCTTCCCCAATACAATCCTGTGATTAATTGGAGGCACTGATCAGGTGCACTAAATTAAAAGTTCTTGCGGCCTTTTAAGAATACAAGACAAGAAAGAAACCTATTTAATCTCCTGATCCTCTTCCCCACATACCCACAGCAAAGAAGATACATTTTTAAAAAATAAATAAATGAGTTAGAAGAGAAAACAGAATGCATAAGTCCGACTATACAAATTTTGGTGAAGCATTCAAAATTAGGAAATTTATTGTTTTCAGTAGGAACGAAGGAAACAAAGGCATGAAACCACAGCAAAAATTTCAATTGGAAGACTCCAATAAAGCACTAGAAAAGTACAACTCAAATAACATTGTGGAACATCCTAATTCTGTCCTCAAAAGAGGTTGAAGTTTAACCAGAGGATCTCCAAAAGAAGTGTAGGAAATCTTAATTCAGCCTTCCAAAAAGCTTAAACTTGAACTAAAGAACTTCCACAAAGAAACTTTAAGCATATTCCAGTTGCCACAGAATATAAAAAGGTCAAACTGCATAGATTACCAAATAGAACTGAAAATACACGTCAATTAATACTATTGATAAACAAAATTCAGCAGATAGGAAAACATAGACGTCAAACAATCTTTAGAACTTGCCAAAAGTAGAAACACAGAAACTGAATTGTACATTTGTACTTTTTATCAAACAAATAATATAGAAAGAATGTTGAAAATCAGATATTTAATGATCAATAAAAATTTCAGCAGAGATGTGCTAATAAGCCATTGTACAAGGAAGGTAATAACCTCTTATCAGCTCCGAGGCAAACAGGTGGTCCAATGTATTTTACTCGATCCCCTGGAAACAGGAAAAGATTGTAGCTATTGACATGAACATATAACAAAGCATCCAAAAAGACAACCATGGAAAATTAACAGTTATATCCATCTATCTGGAAAAGAAAGAAAAATGACAAATTTATACCACAAATCAATTGTTATTGTCACACTTCTTACCATGTTCCATCCAAACATTGAGTACACTCCCAAAATCAAGAGTCTTTATTAAATACTGACAGGATGAATTTAAGTACTAGGATAGATTTTCAACCACCTTTTACGTATCTTAAATGCTGATTAATTGATAGCTGTATTTGTGTACCTACACACCTACCAGTGGACTAATGCTGTATCAATTACTGTATATCTGTGTTCAATAGTGACAGGATCAACGTTGAGAATTGATGTACAACCACATTTTACATATGTTAAATGTTGAAAAATCTGTGTCAATTACTCTCTGTTTGCATGAACTAGACGCCTACCAGTACTGATGTAGGGCAAGATTGCAGTAATCTTTCCCACAGATGCTAGCAGAAGAATAGAAGAGATCTTCGGCTGTTCCAACTGCCAACAGTAATTGCTTCCCCCCCCCCCCCCCCCAAAAAAAAAAAAACCCAAAAACAACAAAAAAAAAGCACAAAAAAAAACCAAAAAACCAACAGAGAGAGAGAGAGAGAGAGAGAGAGAGAAGTGAAATTCGGAAATCTGAGGAACTGTTTGTTAGATGTATCATTCTCCATTGGTTGGAAATAACTCGATCTTAATTTTTAAAGAACTATAGGATAAAGAACCTGAAGGTCTGAAATGAGTACAAGGGAGATTCCAAAAATGGCTCTTGCCATTTACTTTTAAGGGAGCAACAAGTAAAGTTGGGACTTCATATGTTGAATATTGTGAAACTCCCCAAGGACAAAATCAATTTCTGGAGTGAACAGATCAGAAAATTTCTCTTAATTTTGCACCTGAACTTGCTCCGTCTGATTCTAAAGTTGTCAGTCAGATTTTTCTTTTGTCACATAATCATCCAACACTGTGTTCGTAACCTCCTTGCTGAAATCTTAATGGACAACCAACTCAGTATCATGAAAGAACTAAGGGGAAAAACTAGGCAGAACATCTTCTTCAGGGTAGGAAGTACTCGATGTGAACCAGCAGTAAACTAAAAAAGAGGAAAATTTGTCTTAGAGCTACTGCTGCCTGGGAAATTCATTGAGAAACTAGTAGCCTAGGATAACTAGATGTTGGATTTGACGTGACTGATTTAAAGTAGACTTGAAATGTTAAGATGTATACCGGGGCCTGCTCCAACAAATTGTTTCCCAAGCAAGAAAGCCTCAAGCCAATGAAACCTACCTTCTATATAATCTAATGCCAGCATGCAGTCTAGCAAAGCTTCCAACTTTACTGTCAATCTTTTGCACTTAATCCTTGAGCAAGCAACATCTTTCTGGGTACTATTATAGCTTTCGAGAAAGTCTGAAACTTTAAGAAAAGCTTTCTGCAGGTGACCATATTAATAGAAGAAGAAGAAAATGTGGCTGATCAAGAGGAGGAAAGTTTAGGCTCTTGATACCAAACTGATATAGGACAAGATTGGAGTAATCTTTCCTACAAATGCTAGCAAAAAAAAAAAAGTGTGAGCCATAACCGAAGGGAAACAAACTAACAAGATAAAAAACCAAAGTAATTGAATTCTTTATTCATCAATCACCATAGTCTAGTGGCAAGGGCATTTCTAAGCTATGAACTGCCAATAAAAGGAACTGTTTTTTAATTAGGATTTCTATTTGCACATTCTAAAGAAGTAATAAAACAATTAGTTAATTATTCAAGACTCGAGAAACACAGTTGCTGGAAATTTCCTGCGAACAATTAAAAGACCAAAACACTGCTGGCAACCTAAAATTCGAGAAAGTGTAAAAACTGAGAGAATAAAATTATGATGCAACTTAAATAAAGACAAATGTTTTCATGCTCCCAATTAGATTGCTTATCCTCAAGGATTGCCTCCTTGCAGCTTTCTGCATCAAATGCTTGCATCATTTTAAGTATTATTACAAAATTATACAGTTTGACATTATCAATCAACAAAATTTTCTAGTTTGATTAGAGCCGAATTCCCCAGTTATGGTAGACATCTATCAATCCAAAGATAGGATTTTCATAAGTGCAAGACACGCTAGTGGATATGCTTAAACCCGATCTTGCTCCATCCGGTAGTACTCTGCATCTTTATCACCTCTTAAAAAAATATTTCGAATTTGAAAAGGAATGTACTGGAACCAAAGTATGATTGCGAACAAGTTTGACTCCAAAATGGAATTATAATATGGGAGAGGAAGATTGGAAAGAAATTAGGTTGAGCTTCAAAAGTTGAGTTGCACACATAAAGTAAAAATATGTATGCTTACTTTTCCTGTTTCAGTAAATGCAATCAAAAAATGTTTGATGTATCTCTCAAAAGAGGTGTCAAATACTCAAATTAGAAAAATTTCAATTAAGTGTCCAGGATAATTATTCAAGGTCAAATGATCAACAGAAATTCAAAACCCTAGTATTTAGCTTTAGTCCACAAAAAAAAAAAAAAATGTGACTAGCATAAAAATAAAAAAAAATCCAATTTGTTTCAGCAAACAAAGGGAGCCCATGCTTTATTTTTGGCTATTACTTTTGGCTGTAGTTCAATGTACCAACCGTATAGCCCACAAAGTTTGGAGAAAAAGAAAAGATACATGTTAAGAGAACAAGGATATTTTTTAAATGTTAACCATGCACTACTATTATAAATATAGTTAGGTCATTCATATTGGGTTACCGAGTATTCCTTCCAAGATTCTTGACACGGTAACAAAGCAAAATTCTGATGGGGAAAACATTATCCAGTTTCATTTTGCTCCCAGAGTGAATAAACGTACATCTGCAGCATTCATGTTAGTTTCATTCTTCATGTTTGGGGTCCAAGTCATATCATTTGAAAATTGGGTTTCAAGTTTGTAGTCTTTGTTGATGATGTTTCTAGGGCCACTTCGGTTTATCTTATGAAAGGTAGTCATGAATTATATTCTATATTCCGTGCATTTGTCTCTAAAACAAAAATACAATTAACCTACTTGTGTGTATACTCCGGTTATAATGCAAAATAATATTTTTCCAACCCATGGCCAAGACAAGTATTATTCATCAGTCATCTTACCTTAACACTCAACAAAATGGAGTTGCTAAGAGAAAGATTGGGTCTTGTAGATGTTGCATGAACACTCCTATTGCACATGAATGAACCAAAAGATTTTTGGAGTAATGCAATTTTAACTGCATGTTATTTAGTTAATCGCATGCCTTCGACTATTCATAAGAGTCAATTAACTTATTCTATTCTTTTTCCTCGTGAACCTATATTTGCTTTACTCCCACGTATACTTGGGTGCGTGTGTTTTATTCATCAACTTACTCCTGGAGTCGATGAGTTACCCTCGTGCCATTAAATGTATAATTTTAGGGTATACACAGTACTAAAAGGGATACAGGTGTTATAGTCTAGAGTTAAATTATTTCTGTACTCTTATTGATGTTACTTTCTTTGAATCCAATCCATACTTCTCAAACCAAAATAGACCGAACGAGTTAGATCAATTTTTACATTTTGCATTTCGTATATTAACTGTTACGCCCTCTCCACCAGAGATATATCAGCCACCCAGTCCATCAAATCAGTTTTCTCGTCCTGATCTTCAACTTTAATCTAGACCAAGAATTGAGATGCCCACTCCTAATTTTGATATGCCAATTGTTTCTTTACCATCAAATCCAGTAATTACACCTCCATATGATTCAGATCTTCCCATTGCTTTGCAAAAAGGTAAGGGATTTTTCACTTCTCATCTCATACCTAACTTTTTGTCTTATTGCCATTTATCTCCATCCTATCATTCATTTGTTGTCTCACTTGATTCTCATCCAATCTCCACATCCGTTAGCGAAGCTTTGTCCCATCATAGTTAGAAGTAGCTATTGGAAAAGAATTGCTTGCATCGCAACATAAGAAATGAGGGATCTTGTAACACTTCTCGCAAGTAGAACTGTTGTTGGTTGTCAATAGGTGTATGTAGAAACTACATCTTGATGGTTCTATTGATAGGTTAAAGGCTCATCTTGTGGCAATGGGTATACACGGGCATGTGATATTAATTATGTAGAGACATCTACTTTTTGCTAAGATTACAGTAGTTCGTCTTCTTATATCACTCGCAGCAACTTATAAATAGCCTTTGCATCAGTTAGATGTAAAAAAATGCCCTTCTACACGGATAGCCTGAGGAAGAGGTTTATATGGAGCAGCCTCTTGGTCTTGTAGCTCAGGGGGAGAACTCCAAGCTAGGTTGCTAGATAAAGTAAGTTTTATATGGACTAAAGCAGTCTCCAAGAGCTTGGTTTGGTCAACTTAGCAATTTTGTGATAAAGTTCGGCCTTAAGAGCTGCAAAGTGGACCATTCTAGTAAAACTATTCTAGTTGTCTATGCACCATTCTAGTAAAATTATTCTATTTGTTTATTCAGATGATATTGTAACCACAGTTGACAACTATAAGGGAATTCAACAGATTAGTTCCTCTCTAGAGTCAAAAGTTTCAAACTAAAGACTTGGACCATTTGAGATACATTTTGGGTATCAAAATTGCTAGGTCACAACATTGAATTTACCTGTGCTAGAAAAAGTATGTCCTTGACATGTAGACTGAAGTTGGGAAGTTAGGTTCTGAATGAGTGGATACTCCAATGGATCCTAATGTCAAGTTAACGCCAAGTTAATGCCAGGACAGGGTCAGTTGTTAGATGACCCAAGATGATATTGAAGACCAGTTGGGAAGCTGAATTATCTCACTATCACTAGACCAGGTATCACCTTTCCAGTTAGTGCATGAGTCAAGTTCCTTGATACTCCTCGAAGAGTAAGAAGCAAGCGGTTGTTACCAGATCAAGTGCAGAATTTGAGTATCATGCTATAGCTCAAGTTACTTTCAAGTTGATTTCGTTGAAGAATAAGTTCATGAGTAGGAATTTGACTAAAGGCAACCAACAAATTTGGTTTCTAATAAGGAAGCAGCAGTGCATATTGCATCTAATCTAGTATTCCATGAAAGAACTAAGCATATAACGGCAGACAGTCATCTTGTTAGAGGGAAGTTGCATAAAAAATAATTGAAATCGGTAGATCAGTTAGCAAATTTGTTTACCAAGGCAGTGGTGCATATTAAATCTGATCTATTATTCTTATGAAAGAACTAAGCATGTAAAAAGTAGATAGTCATTTTGTTCGATAAAAGTTGCTTGAAAAAAGTGATTGAAATCGATAGCTCACTTAGCAGATTTTTTTACCAAAGCATTAGGGGGTTCACGAGTACAATATACTGTAATAAATTGGGAGCTTATGATATGTATGCTGCAACTTGAGGGGGGGAGGTTAACAGATTAAGGATATTTTTGTAAAACTCAATTTTGTACTACTATTATAAACATAGATAAGTTACCTGCACCGGGGTATGAGTATTCCTCCCATAATTCTTGACAATTCGCTCATATATTTCATGTAACAGGGCCTAACACTAGCCATAGATTCATTTCGGAGGAAAATAAATCAAGAGTGAACATGAAATGTTGCTTCTTCCTCTAGAAACTTCAAGAGACTGAAGAAAGCAACCTGGACAGGCAAATCACCAAAGATAACGGTTTCCGAATGAAACCTGTGCTAATACTTAAAATACCATCTGACCATTCTCAAGCAAGTCTAAAATTGAGGACATCTTGCCCAAGATTTGAATCTAATCCACTTGACACAAAAGCACACACTTCGATACCTCCAACAACCTATGACCAACTTTAATCATCACCAGTTTCACCACAAAATCTCCAAAAGGATACATTCTTTTTTATTCTAAGGTCAAAAATGAAATTCTTAAATGCACAAGCAAGTTTCCATTAGAGATGTAGGAGCAGACAGCTTTTGGATAAAGGCACACTTCTACTATGTTTCTTATATGCATAGTTCAGTACCCCAAATTTTAATAATATTAAACAAAAAAGAGAACTGCTTGACGATGAGATAAGAGCAAGTTTAATATAATACTGGAGACGATAAGCTGGCTAACTGTGAAAGAGGAAGTGTGGGTTTTCCATGCCTTTTCTCTCAGATCTTACTGGATAAAATCCACACAAAAGAGCAAAGGAGTAAGCAATATATCCAATCCCAAGTATCCATCAGTCTTAAAAAACATGCCTATGCTCTTCATGTGAGTTACCGCTGGGTATGGAGCAATGTTTATACATTCCAACGGTTTCTTCTGTCATCATGACATAATAGAGTCCGTTGGAAAATTCCTCTCTTCTAGCAGGATAACACTGTGAAAGAGGAAGTGCAGGTTTTCCATGCTTTTTCTCTCAGATCTTACTGGATACAATCCTCACAAAAGAGCAAAGGACTAAACAATATATCCAATTCCAAGTATCCATCAGTCTTAAAAACACGCCTAAGCTCTTCGTGTGAGCTACTGCTGGGCATGGAGCAAATAAATGTTTATACATTCCAATGCTTTCTTCCGTCATCATGGCATAATAGAGTCCGTTGGAAAATTCCTCTCTTCTAGCAGGATAACACAATTCCTTTTTGCAAAATGTCTTGTGACCGTGATATTTATTTCCAAAATTCTGTCTATTTCAAGTAACGCAAAAACATTACACAAAAAATGGCTAAAAGGGTGTGCCTTCTTCGGAATAGATATTGGTTGTTATGAACCAAATAACAAGTGCAAAATTTTACGCCACTTAATTTCTAGCATAGTAAAACCTAAAAAGAATTCCACATAATTAAAACTCAAAACATACCCAAATTGATTCAAGTTCAAAAATCATTTTGTATTTATACACATAACCTACAAATATACTAACATATTGACACATTTGTATCATAAAGGTATATATAAAAACACTTATTCACACAACATACAAATCTAGAAAAATCTATTTTTATCTCACTGTCTGTAACCAGTACGGCAAATGTGTTTACCTTTCTTTAAAGGCTGCTTGTCTTTGCCAGAACACTCACCGGCCTCTGACTTTGATGATTCCGTGACACTTTCAGATTCACCAGAAACTCTCTGCAAATGCTTTTAAATTTAAATGAGCAAAACGGCCAAAAATCAGCAGTTGTCAAATATGTGGTGTACATTCCAGACCAACAAATAGTTAAAATCCATACATTTGATGCCTTAATATTTAGAATAGATATCATACACAAAATTTTTCTTTGTCAAGGTACATCTTCAGGACCTATATCGCCAAACATTTACCTAAAAGAAAAAGGTGCTGAAGCCATCTAATGCAAAGCAAAATACTTCAACAACTTATATTTTTCTTCTTTTTTCCATCAGAAGCTTAAATTTTTGCCCTTGATTTTAAGCTTTTATTTGTCACAGTTTCTGAATATTGTACCTTCTCAAAATCTTCAAGGTTGTAGGGAACAAGCTTCTTCAAGGCTTCAGCAGAGGCCTGAACATCAACTTCATCATCATCACTGGTTTCAGTTCTTACCTCACCACTGCTTGTCCATCCATCTTCATTACTCGCATCATTTTCATCCTCAACTTCTGACTCTGAAGTACATTCTTCACCCGATTCTCCATTTTCATCATCTGATTCAGTTTCAGAAGAGCAAACCTCGCTGAAGTCCTGCATAAAGTCACGTAATCAACCATAAATATATTAAAAGCTGTGATAAACTAGTACAACAAGCAAAAGCCATATTGCTCTGACCTATCTTTTAATATTATCTTTTCTGCCTCCTCATTCTAGATATATGCATCATCACATCCTATTGAATCTAATTAAGTTAAAGTCATTGAACGTCTTGCTAATTCAGAAGAAGGCACTACAAAAATTATTGTTCACCCACCGTTTTCCTACACACCAGCCATCCCAAACCCCTACACCCAAAAAAATTGTGCAGGAAATTCTCCTCCTGCCTATCCAACCTAACCCTCATTCCCCAGAAACAGATTTTGCACATTCTAGTTAGAACCAAGGACTTCCACACAAAAATGTGTACCTGCATATTACCTTTTCCAGACAAGAAATGTATGAAGGTATTAATAATGGTGAACTCTGTGTCATTTCCAGAGTCTGTCCACAATACTTAAAAGTGAAAAGACTCCCCATGTTAACTTTGGACTGAGCTGTATGTAAATGTGTTGGTGCAGATACACTCCAAGGAATATAAATTAGTTCTGAAGGTGACTTAACCTATTGCAGGATTACATCTTTTGAGGTCATCAATTCACAGAATTTAAGCAGAAAAGGCCATTTTTTGCCCTTATGCATCCTTAGTAATTTCAAAAATTTCTATGTGTTTATATTTAGGTGCTACAAGGATGAAGTCTGCTATTAATCAAAAAACAACGCATTTCCAGTAATATTCAATAAAAGAACAAAAACAACAACAACAACACTGATTCCGCTTTTCTTTATTGTTGACTGGGAAAAAAAAAAAAAACCCAAGACAAAGTAGTTCACAACTTACAAAAGGAGCTAGAACACTACTGTCAAGCACCAACAGAGGAACCTTTAGACCCCTTGCTAGAGCCCTGACCAATCTTTCTCGATAAAGCTCAGTACCTGCCAAAAATTACAGCCAATGATTTTCATTATTAGAAAAACACCAAAAACCCTTAGAACTCCCTTCTCAGCCAGAATGCTAAAAAGCAAAAATAGCAAAACGCTGGACAACAAATTAACCTGGAACGCTTTGAAGAAGAATTCTCCCACTTGAGGAAGTTAAACGGCCACCAAAAGCTTTAGTGGACTTCTTATGCTTTACATGAGAAGCAGCACATTCCACCAAAAGGTTTTTGGTGTTGTCACTGTAAGCATAGTAATCCAGATCACTAGAACAGGCAAATAATCAAAAGAAATTTCAAAAACATTTTTAGAGATGTCACTCACTGGATATAATAGGGAAATGTATCCCACGAAACTGTAATTTTCTCCCAAGGCACAATCCGCCGCAAGAACTCATTTTTATATCTTTCTTGCCTAGGCAAAAAAGGAGATTCCTTCTTTTTACTTTCAATTGCCAGCTTCTCATTATTAAGCCATTCTTTTTGATCTTCTTCCCCAAGTCGAGCATGATCATCGGAGGGCCTCGCATCATCTTTGGTCTTCTTTCCCTTTTGAATCTTACCCTTCTCAGGATTGGCCGCCCCATCTTTGACATTTGCATGTTTATCCTCGCTTGCATTTCTTCCATCACTTTCAGAACTATAGAACCTATACAGACCACTTCTCCAGCTGACAGGTGATCTCCCATGCAACCTTGGATACAAACTTCCAGAAGCAACACGGGATGTATAGATACGCTCTAGCACATAGCTTCTGATCAGATTACCTTGGAAATTGCAGTTCCGAGCTGTTTGTGTACAGCTTGGAGAAGAAGACGAAGAGTATTCCCAGCAAGAATACTTTCCCCTTTGAAGCACAAGATTCCATATAGGCGTGTTACTCCTTAATTTCCTTGCATACATTGCACCCTATTCTTAGGCCGACTGCAGGTACCTAGGAAACGAAACGATAATTATTGCTGATAATGGATGGTTGGTTCAGCAGCACAAACCAATAAGTCTCATGAAACCGATAATTACAATTGATTAAAAATAGTTCCATGAAAACACAGACATTCTTTTTTTAGTTTCGAAAGCACTCCATTTCAAATTACATCAAACATTTCCAAACCTTTTGTACTAACAATATTGTTCTGCATTAAAAAAAAAAAAAAAAAAACAACAACAACAACAACGATGGGAGAAATCATAAACACCTTATGTACTAGTATATTTTATTCCCTATTGCACACACAACTTCCTTTCCTATTCACAGACCGAGAGCAAATGCAGAAGAATGATTATTAAAAATAAAAAATTTACCTTTAGTACCGCGCTTTTTGTAGCCGAAACTTGAATCCCGGATTGTGCGTCTCTGCTGATAATATAATTTTGAAATTATGGGCTTCTCTTTATTACCATGGAAATGGAGAATAAATAGAGAGATTGAGAGAGGGGAAAGACGGTTGTTGTTCCAAGAAATGGAAGTCAGCAATACACAAAGCTCTTTGTAATAGTTAGAAACTAAACGAAGAGAAAGAGAAGGGCTATAAAAGGTGCGCGATAGCCGTTTAAGAGAATGCCCGAGAGAGTGCGGGAGATATATAAGATCTGGTTCGTCGGAAGGCGGGCTTGGAAAAATTACCTCAAGCACTCTGCTTGGCTAATATATACTAGCAACTAGGGGATATTGATTAGGGGAGGCATCGATTACACAGACCGTCGTGGATCTCGTATATTCTAAACAATGCCATATTAGTTTAATTTAATAATGCATACTAGCATAAAAAATTATTAATGTGATTCTTATTTTGATTATAAGGTCCACAATGGAATTATAGGTTGGATTCATTCAAAAAATTTTCCAAACAAGATGTGCATAGACCAATTTATCATTTTACTTATAATTTCATTGCTCTAATCGTTTGTACTGTACAACATAATTGTTAACAACATAACTGCTGACCATAGCATATCTTATTCAATTCTTATAACTTACTTGATTAAATAATATACAAGATAACCTAATGTTTATTGTATTTGCCAAAAAGAAAAGAGAGGTAAGCTATGATTTGTATCTAAAAATTAGATTAACAAAATGAATGACATTATAACTTTACGACATACAATATCTGTCCAAATTAACATACAACTTGTGTCTAATAGACCAATATTGATACGGTAAATATTCTATAAGTAGACCACTGTTGCGTGTGTTATTTTATCTTTGAACATTCCATGTCACAACATTAAACATTTGAAATCATAAAACATTGCTATTCCATTTGTTTTGATTTTCTCCGCTTCCCTAAATTCATCGAACTTATTTTTCAATATAAAATACACCTTAATTTTAACATTAAAATTAGTTAAATTTATATATATATATATATGGACTAGTTTGGATAACCGTTGCTATTGAGAATAAAAACCGTTGCGTGACCTTATTTTCTCATATAAGTGCATGTACCTGAACCATTTTTATAATCCGATTTTGTTTTGATTTGGACTAGTTCAATAATTTTAATTTTCAATTTTTCTTTTGGCACACCCCTAATCCTAGTTCATGATTTTGCTACCTATACTATATAAGAAAATGAAAAGTTACTGTGGCACCCATAGTTGGTAAAATATGGGTATAATATAAAATATCGTACATACTTATATTATACAAAATATTGTACATATGCATATTATATGAAATAATGTACATGGCATATTATATGATTTTTTTAAAGTTACAATTAAAAATTTGGCAAAATAATAGGAGCTTGACAAAATTACACAAATAAATTAGTACATGATTGAAAGGAATATATCTAAAGTTACGAAACTAAAATTACAGATAAATTTACTATACATTTCAGATATTATGCCATGCTAATATTTAGTTTATTCCTATCCTTATTTATGAGGCATTAAATTAATTAAAATATTTATTATATTGTTGATTTCATATGCATCAATGTATATAAATTATGATATAAATAGTTGATATAATTCAAAAGATATTGACATATCATTATACAAATTTTAAGTATTATACATATTTCATATAATCAGTTGAAAATTACAATTACTTTTCAAAGTATTCAAGTAATTCATACACTATGAAATCTTTTTTTTTTTTTCTTTTTGAATCATACATTTGAATATATAGTACATGGGTATGAGTTTTTGCTAATTATGGTAACACCTTCCCTGAGAGCTATTTTGGCTCCTTTCGATGCATTGTGTGAAAATGATTTTTGTTCAAACTATAAGGCTTCTAGCTGTTTTTTTTTTTTTTTTCCTTTTCAAGCATTTAGTTCTATTCATGGTATTATTGCCAGATAAATTCCAGTCATCTTTTTGCCTTGTTTGACTTTTAGAATTTTGTTTATAATTATCATTTAGGATAAATTTTATGGGCCATGCGTTTATGCACTGTTAGTGATTTTGTCACATTCTATATGTTGCAAATGTTTTTACATTAAAGTATTTTGTTTTAGTCAAAAAAATTAAAATTCTATTTTTCATTTTCTCAAAAAGAATATGTTTTCAAGTTGTATAAAATGAGATAGGATTAAAAAAATTTTGAACAATTTATAAGGAATTATTGATAGTAATTTATGAAAAAATTATATAATTTTATCTTTGATGAAAAAGGTAATATTGAATTTGCAAAAAGCAATGAAAATGGCAACAACAAAGAATGCTCCCCTTTATATTTAGTCAGATAAGATCAAGTGTTATTATGTTGTGCCTAATTAATTAATACAACTGGATGTTGACATAACCATTAAGTCAATATTATATGATCCATGTTTAGTTTTTTTTTTTTTTTATCAATCTATGTTGTATTACAATGTTTGTTGTCTCACATAAGTAGAGTGAGGCTCCCAATAATGTGTTGGGGAAGCCCCAGACTATTTGTCATACACAATTGGAGGTATGGCTCTCCAAAATTTACTTAACCCCATCCCTATAAATCCAAATTCCTAACTGTCGCAGTTAGGAATTTGCTCCTCTCTTCACCAGTTAGAGTTTAGGTTGATTGCCCCTCTCTTCACCATGTTTAGTTCTTAATTGCCCCTCTTCACCATTTAGAGTTTACGTTAGTTAAGAGTGTTTGGTTTAAATTTTGATTGCAGCTTCCCACATATGATGGACAAAACAAGTGAACTATTGTATTTGGTAGCCTTTTTGATCGATTTTGCTTTGAAAAAATTGCCGCTTCTCTTTGCTTATACTTTCTTCTATCCGTCTAACAAATTATCTCAAGATTAAAAATGGATTCGATATCTTTTTTTTTTCCTTGTTTTTTTTCCAAACGGCTGATTTTTATAATTATAAAAAGTCATCTAAATACAACCTTCTCTATCTTTCTTCTCCAACCTACAATTTCTCTTGTATTTTTTTTTTGGACCTTTTATCATGCCATATACTGCTGTAAATTGATACTCTCATATTTTGTGTGATTTGTTGTGTTAATAATTCAATTTCACAAAATATTTCTTTCACTTTTCTTTGCATTTGTATCCCAATTCCTATTATATTCTTTTTTCCCATTTTTATTTCTACAACTTAGTCAAAATCTTCCATTTAGTTTACTAATTAGAATCATTCTACGATGGTAATATTTTGTCGTGGCACTATGGGATTAACAATATTTAGTCTTTTCTTGAGATTAAATTCCTTAGCTTATGGCAAAACAGTGATGCTCTTACCCCCTCTCCCTGAAACTTTTAACCACTGAAAAGTTAACATTCTTTTGACCTGCTCCTTTGTTTCTTTGTCTGAAAATGTTGCTTTGTCTATTGATGTAATTGATAAAAACTATTATACATTTATTTATTTTTAGCTAGAACATATTGTATAGGTTATAATGTATAGTCCTCTTGTTTTGTTGGATTGCGCAGCAATAATCTCTGGGCCTTTGTTCCTAATTTTATCATAACAAAAGAAAGAACACCAATACAGTAGGTTAAAATTTTTCAGCAAATGTTTATTAGCCATGCGCTCCTAATATGTTGTCAAAGTTTTGTGCTATTCAGGCTGTGGACCAAAAAAATTATAGAATACCATGAAAGTATAGTATCTGGGGGCAGAAAATTAAGCTTAATTGAATCTCAACATCAAGTAATTGAATACAATAATATGTATATAAATTACGTACCTTCTTGAATATATCAATCTTTTTTTAGAAATAAAAATACCACAGTCAAATTGGAAAAGCTCAATCCCAAAGAAATAAGACAAAAGTCCCACGTACGTTATCTCAAACTACTTAATTATGTCTTCCCCAAATTCAACAGTCATAAAAATTAAATCACTTCTTTCATACTCCTAGATTAAATAAGGATAATGTAGTGAAAGGATATTAGTTATACAATGACATCATCATTGACAGTTGATTCTTACGATATAACTTTTCTTATTCACTTGGATGGTCATGATGTGTTGCTAGATGCCGTTCTTGATCTATAAGCACAAATTGATTAATTAGTTGGATTAATTCTAAATCAAAGTGTTTAATTTATCCAGCTCTTAATTAATTAGTGAGTTATAATTTGTACTTATTACTAACATAATAAAACGTAATATGTTGCACACATTACGAACGAGATCTTAAGATTAAATTGTTATCAAAATGAGAATGAGATATTCATGCATTTAATTTATGAGATAAATTAACAGTAAAGCGTATGTACATTTAATATAATTCTTGGTAGATTAGGGTTTTGATTTCCATGTGGAATTAGACTTGCTTAATTTTGTCTTGTAAGATAAGCTTCAATCACCTATTGGATTCCAACTTCTAAGATAAGCTTCGAATTACGTATGGGATTTCAACTTATTAATTCCTACCAGTTAAGATTAATTAATTATAAGTACCTTAGTCTTGACTCTTGAACATAAGACACACTACACAATAAGAACACAAGAGTTGTGTGTTTGTGTGTGCGTGTGTGTGTGTGTGTGAGAGAGAGAGAGAGAGAGAGTACACATTATTTAAAAGTTTTCTTTCTTGGACCAAATTTGCTCTTCTTTCTATATCCTTCATTACGTATTGAATTTCAAGAAAGTCAACATTCGAAAGGCAAGGCTAGGTAGGCGATAGAAATTGCTGTTGATCTTTTTCATATAGATCACCATTAGAGATTTTATACTTTGAGGGCTTTTTGTGATAGGATCTTCGCCAAAGATAAAAGGAACATCCTTTGTTGTGTATAGAAACCTTATGGGCGAAGGTATAATTTTATGTTTTTATTTATATCATATAGGTTATATCATTGAATGATTCTATGACAAATTTTTAAAATTCCTCTATCTTACCATGATTATTACCTTATAGTATAATTGTTGTAACTACAATTAAATCAAAAAATGTTGATGTTTTGAAAAAAAATATTTTTTGGCAACAAAAATAGAAACTTTAGTGATTATCTCCAAAGTTTTAGATTTTCACATGATTAACTAAAACCTCATACAATACTATTACAATTATAATTTACATAAATGTATAAAACTTTTAAGATTACGGTGCATGTAATGCTATCTGATGTGTAGTAATAACGTGAAAAAGACACCGAGTCTCCTCTAAGATAGTTTTAGAGAAACTAAGAATATAAATTTTAGTGAACCCAAGACAATAATTTGAGAAATACTTAGTATTATTTGAATAATTGATGGACTTTATTCTATTGCAACAGTATTTGTAACAAAAATATTGCCATAAAAAAGAAAATAACTTAAAAATAAAATAACCTCCAAAGAATAAGAATGCTAAAAAATAAGAATAATAAATGACAACTATGGTTTACTTAGCCTAGGTAATAACTTAAAAAAATTAGGTGGTTATTCCACTAAAAAATAGTTCAAAACTATAAATATAGTATCCCAAATCAAACCCATCCATTTTGAAAGAATTCATCCGTGAATTTCATGAAGAATTTTGAAACAATTCCAACAATTTGTTACAATTCCTCCACAAATCTTGTTAACAGATGTTAATGTCTTAGTTGTTTTAGTTTCCTAATTGTTATATGTGTATATTTCTTAATTACAGGCAAGTGTTGATTAGCAAGACATCCTTGTATAATAATTCTAATTGGAAAAGGTTATTGTATATACATTATACTAGAATGGATTGGCTGTGCATACGCACAGCCACTGCCCAATAGATGCATTTAGTTGGATAGGATAAATTTGAAACCAAAACTATAAACATGTTCATTACTCATTGACCTATTAATACATTTCTTGAGCATCTCCAAGCAATAAGAGCCAACTGTTCACACCAGTGATCTAAGAACAATGGTTGCCATAGCAGTGACTTTGTTTTTCATTTACAAAAGTGTCAAGTTTTGCCAAGTCACGAACTTGGTATATACTAAACAGATCAACAAAGGATAACTCACTTTGAAATTTATATTCACTTCAAGTTTTCAAACATCACTCAACTGTGAGACAACCATGGTATGTCATCAGCACCAAGATGACACGGAGTCACTATGCAGGATGCAACTGCTACAATTCAATTCATATAAATATGGTCAAGGGATATCCATGGAGATATGCCACAATTTCCATCTTGAGATATAGCTTAAAATTCAAATTTTCTTCAGCAAGGATTAGTTTAACTCTGAATCACGTTAAGTATATATGGTGAAGATGGAAAAAGTGAACGGCTAGGGGAGGAAAAAGAAATGACATAAAATATAAGAAACAACCATAAATATGATTACAAGCAGCTTTAGGGAAAAGCACATTTAAAGTGCAAAATTTGAGCAAAAAAAATTATCTAGATCCATACTCCATTATTCTTCCATGAAAAAATAAAAATGGATCGGAAGGAAAATCCTAGAAAAAGAATAGTGGGAGGAATTACATAGTCGTTTAAAAAAAGTAAGCACTGGCTATGGTCAAAATAAATTCCACGAAGGAGAGCGAAAAAGTGTCAGACTGCTCAATGTAGAATTATTGTGACATTCAAATTTTAATCTTAACTATAAATATAGTAGGAATTGTATTGCTTTTGCAGACTTGTGAGGCATTTTTGCTTCATTTCAACTCTAAAAAAAACACATAATTAACTTCCAAAACTTTCAATTGTGAGTTCATCATCATCACAAGTACTACATTTTTCCTTTTTATCACATAACAAGGTTTTATGTGCCATATCTAAAAAGAAAGATATGGACTAAATTCACAGAGTTGAAACATGTTTCAACATCTTTCTATCTAAAAAGAAGAGATAATTACATAAAAATAAATTTAAACATGCAAATCCTTTTCAGTAGGTTCCATACTTGATAGGATCCGTTGGACGCTTACTGAAGCCATGCTTATTGAAGATAGAAGGATTGACAACTTAGCTCATTGGAGGCTTGAAAGATTGCTGAATTTGCATGATCGAGCTAAAGGTTGTTGGCCAAAGTTCTTGTACAATTATGTTGTTCATCTTGGGCTTGGAGATTGCAACGTTTATGCTAATTGTTGGGGCTAAGTTGTGAGCTTATATTTGTGGATCAAATACGTCTTCAAGGAAGGATTAATGGAGCTAATTAAGCTGTCCAAAGAAGCTCAATCCATGCAATCCAGCTCAAGAGAGTCATATGCCACTTCTGGACTTGGATTCGATTGAAGAGCCCGTTTGCCACTTGAGGTTATGGGTTTCGTGGGCTTAATTCATTAGTTTAATAGCCTAAGTTGTATCTTTAGTTGTACGTTTATGTTATGGTACAACTAGGGTTAAGTTAGTTTCCATATTTAGTTTATATCTTGATGTTATGCGCCTCTTTATAGAGGGTGTTACTATTCATCCGAATTTTGAACAACATTAATCAATAATATTGAGTTTTTCTCTTCAATTGTGCGCAAGTACAAATTGGGTTTTCTTAGTTCTTTGACTAAAGAACTACTCTTGATTGCTTGGCAAGGCGTTTGTTGAGTATTCAAGAATCTTGCTTAGGGTTCATCTTTGAGGGTTTGAATCTGTCCAATAGGATTGTCGACTAGGTGTCTACACCACGTTGTTGGTTAGGGGTCTAGGATCATTTCTTAAAGGGGGGAGTTCAGCGAATCTAGTTGAATTTGAAGCAAAACAATCCGAGTTGTTCTTGGCGTCTTCGACAAGTTACGAAGGGGTCAAGAAGATTGGGTTGCATACTTGGAATTCGAGAGTCTTGGACCGTCATCTCTTCCGTTGAACGCATCAATACTAACAAAAGCAGAAATACAAATACAAAGAAAGAGGTAATAAAGACGTGAAATACACAAATGTATGTGCACAACAAGCTCTTCCATAATCCGAAGCCCAAAAATTCTTAAAGACTCAAATTCAACACAAAAATCTGTAAATCCACGGCACAGTTATGGTCAAAAAAGGAAAGCAAAGAAAGGAAAGGAAAAACTAACTTGTGCTTGGAAGCAAAAATAGCATAGCACACAACCTTTATAACATCTAGAGCTGTGCAATATCTCTGTTCCATGCGTTCATCCTCAAGCAGTATCATCCCTCCAGATGCTGCTCAAATACATATTGAATTAGATACATCACCCAATTATTCCAACTCAAAAACACAGGTATACATGTTGAATTAGATACATCATCCCAACAATTCCAACTCAAAACCACAGTACAATCATTCTCATAGATGGTAGAAAGGAAGCTTGAAATTAGGAAAAAATGCACAAAGAGGCAAGTAAAAATCAAAAGTTTTAGAAGAGCACAATAATCAATTGTGAGTTTTTTGTTGAAAAAAAATTGTTAATTAAGTTTGGCTCGAATTCTCCTTTTATCAGACAAATAGGAAAAATGCTAAAACAATCACCATGGCTGCAAGCAATAGTTGCATTTGTAAGGAATGATAATTGGAAAAAGAAATCTCATCCTTGCAGTAGACATTCTGAGCTATCCCACCAAAGCCATGGTATTATTAGCTTCCTAAGTCTAATTTGTTTCCTAAATCAGATTAGAAAAATTCATGACAACCTCGTATTAGAAAAAAAGAGAAGATTGTGTACGTGCACATTTGATTTTTGCAATTTCTGAAATTCCTTGGATCTGCCAAAACCTAAACTCCAAAATATAACAAGATGAGATCGGAAGAGAACTTGAAAAAAAAAAATTTTAAAGCCAGTAATAATGAGACAGAAGGAAAATGCTATATAATCAATTGCAGAGAAAAAAACCACCACTTGTAAAGAAGGAGAAAGAACACCGGCACATGAAAGAAAAAGCATACATAATTATGAAGGAGCAAGCAAAGCTTCAGTCTTGTTGTTTACTTTGTCACTTTGTGAAAAGTGCAAAATTAGGTGGAAATAAAAAAAAAGTACTGAATCTATCTGAAAATTTGAATATTTAGTGCAATCTGACGATACAAATCTAACAAATCATACCAAACCAAGTTCCAAAGGTTATGATGGGTTTGAAAGTGTGCCCAAATCTACTATTCACTCTCAGCCGTTTGACCTTTGCAGAGTAAGAGTCAACCAAATGGTGAAAAGACGAAAGAGGATGGGAACAGTTATAAACTATTCATGGAAGCAATTGTTCTCAAAAGGGCACCCATGTCAAATCACGACCAAAGCAGGGAAAAGAAAAGAAAATAATCTCACAATGACTAAAAAGTACACAAAGTAACAAAAAAAAATTTGTTTAGTTTCAGGTCTAAGAAGGGGTAAAAACGTAATTTTGAGAAAAGGTGGGGAAGGCTGGCTAACCAGCCTCTCCAAAGTGTTGCCACGTGGCTCTCTCGATGAGCCTCTCTACTACCTTTTTATATAATAGGTAGATATACATTATAGTGTGTGTGTGCACATACACATACACACACACACACACATATATATATATATATGTATCTATGTATACATGTATATGTGTATGCATTTATGTATGTATGTATATGTATACATTATATTACATACATGTTTTATACAATTGTAAAACACAATTCAACACAGATATTTTTGTATGTTATCTCATGGTATCAGAGCAACCAAAGAATGGTTAATATATTTTTTGCAAAAGTTTTTTCACCTTCAAAATTAGGTTTTCTTTCTTTCAAAACCTGAATTGATCTCCACGCATTTTGGGCATCTTCTAACAGTAATATCTATACACTATCACTAAAAATCAATTTCTTATCACTATCCAAGTTGTTGATCACTGTCAACCGTTCTTGATTCTGCGGGTCATGCACTCAAACACGCCAGATCTAGAAGACAAATTAAGTCTATAAATATACAAGGGTTATTTTTTTCTCCATGTCATTCGGCCATATCATCAAAAGTCATTGCTATATCAACAAATTTATAGTCAAATGACACGCTACCAGATCACGCCATCCCAGTCATCAATTTATGCCATCGATCTACCATTGCCATGTCAACAACATGTTAGTCAACTTGTCTCTCTATACAACATCATCAGTACCACGTCAGCCACATGTAAGCACCATATTATCAAGTTTGTTGACTTTAGTTTGGTTCTAATCAAATCTGGTTTGACCAAATTTGATTCACTGATCATATATATTTTCTTCTATGATTTGGATTGTTTTGTCCTAGTTTCTTCTTGATTCGATTTTGTTCCCTATTAACCAAGTCTTTTGAATCTAACCATGAGCTTAGTTTTTTGTAAATTGGACTTTGCAACATAGTTTTTTTTACAAGGATATTCCTTGCGAATTTGGTTATTTGTTGGGTCATTGATTCTCATGGACCATTCACATCTCATATCCTATTTCAGCCATCTTAAGTGGTCCCAATTATATTTCTTGGGTTTAGCCATGCAAAGTTTTCTCAAAGGTTGCAAGTGATGGCAAATTGTCAATGATCCATCTATCATATCTACTCTAAAGATAGATGAATCAGAAGATTCTTGTGCTGATTGTTTAGAGATTGCAATGGAAAAATCATCAAATTATTACTTGAATCCCAATGCCTTGGTCACTTTAATATAGACAACGATATATAGGACTTGTAGATACTAAATTTTGACACACCCTTTAAAACAAAAATGTATTTTTACTTCATTTGGGGATGCTTTTTATTTTTCGGGGGCTAATTGTAGCTTTTGCATAAATTATGTCTAATTAGTTGTATCAAGGGTAAAATGATAATTTCACGATGTAAATATTATTCTATTTTATTTTATTTCTTACATACATAATTTTACTGTTTGATCATTATTTCTAATTTTAATGATTTTTGGGAGTCATTTATTATTTATTTAAAATTTTAGTATTTTTAATTCAATTGCACATTTTCCAATGCACTATTTTTACGAGAATTTTTAAGTGAAAAATTTTATATATGCATTTTGTATATTCATAAATTTTTTGTAAAAAATTTCATGATTTTTAGAGGTCGTTTAGTATTTATTTAATTTTTTGTCTTTTTGCTTATCAAGGGCACATTTCCCAAGAATGCGTTAATTCTTAAAATCTTTGGGTGAAAAACTTTAGTATATGTGTTTTATGTGATAATATATTTTGTGTAAAACTTTTGTGATTTTTAAGAGTCATTTAGTATTTTTGTGATTTTCATAATTTGTGGCATATTATGTCACGTTTTCCAATGCACCTCTATTTAAGAATTTTGTGTGAAATATTTTATATGTGCATTAAATGTATCTATAGATCTTATGTAAAAAATATTTACTAATTTTTAAAGACTATTTGGTACTTATCTCAAATTGTATCTTTTTGTCTATAGCATGTTTTTCAATGGTGAATTAATTTTAAGGTTTTAATTTTTATTATTATCGAATTTTTTTCCTAGTAATGATGAATTTTAGTTTTAGTTCTTTTTTAATTTAATTCTAAGGAGTCCATTGGTTATTATTTTTTATTTCCCCTTATTTTTCTTACAAAATTTTCAAAAAAAAAAAAAAGAGAGAGAGAGAGAGCTACTGCTACAGCAGCTGCAGTAGCAGCTGCTGAACACAGCAGCAAAATAGGATCAAATCTTTCTCCCATCATCAAAACCAACTCCACCCTCTAATCATCACTCTCATCCCCACTTGCAATCCCTTCATCAGATTTTGAGGGATTTTGCTCAAATTTCCTTCTCAATTTACCATTATGACATTCACAATTCACACTCCATTCATTGACCCTCTCAGCCTTTTTATAACTCACACACTTTCTTCTTCACTCTCACTTCACAATTCTCAACTTTCCTGATTTTCCACTCCACCACACAGACACAACAACGCACACTTCACTCCCTTGTTGCCTGCAAAAAAACCAGTACACTCACCTCACTCTTGCACTCATCACTAGAGATTTTAATGAACCGAGCTGTTCGCGAACACAAGTTGATTCAGCTCATGAAAGCTTGAATTCGGCTCGTTCGAATAGTTGAATGAGCCGAACTCGAATAAGGATTCGACCTCATTTATTAAACGAACGAACTCGAATACTGTTCGCGAACACTTGTTTGTGTTCGCGAACATGGGTAATAGTGTCTTTTCACATTATTTTCAAAATAAAAACATTCGAGCTCAATCGAACTTTGTTCGATTGTGTAAAAATTGAGTTTGATCGAGCTCTATTTGGTTGTGTTAAACGAGCCTAGCCCGTTCAAACTTATTCGAACCCGGTTCATTTATGTTAAACTAGCCGAATCGAATTTGATCTCGAGCATATGTTTTATTTGACGAGCCGAGTTCGAATATAAATATTAACTCATTTAATAATCGAGTCGAGCTGAGCCGAGCTGGTTCGTTTATTAAACGAACAGAATCTGAACAAGGAGTATTCGGCTCGATTCGACTCGTTAAAAGCTCTACTCATCACTACCAAACAATAAGCTCACAATTGACTCTCCCTCTCGCCCTCTTCCAACACACAAAAACACAAAACTGCACCCTCACTCTATCCCTCCCTCACCAGACCAACACACACATATTGCACATAACACTCACAACTCCATCATCTTCATTTGCATGCCTGCACACACAAAACACACACCAGACATTTTTACTTGCACAAACACACTAGAAAACAAACACAAGACTGCACATACAAACACATTTCACACACATACAAACATTCACAGCACACAGGCACACACATTTCACCTGCAAACACACTGCACACACTCACGCTTCATCAAGATCAGGACACCCATTCGCACACACAACCACACAGACATCACCTATAATTCACACACCTCACTTTCACTCTCTGCACCATCTCCACTCACCAGCGAGCTACGCAAACACACACCTGCAAAACAAACACAACACACCAGCATACAACCCAGTTCCAGCACACACACACACACACACGCATACATCCCAATCAAACACACATACACACGCCCATTGGCACACATACACCTGCAAAACAAACAACACACACCAGAAGCTATACACGCACACATACATGCATCAAACAACCAACAACAGTCTCAATAGCACCAGCCCAACCAACCAGCCGAACTCCTCCACCACCACAATTCCTCCACCACCGAACTAGCACCACCAAGCTTTGCCAATTTCTCGGCCAAACCAAGTAAGATTCATGGCTCCCCTTTCTGGTGCATAGATTAGGTTTATGTTGATTTATATTGATTTAGGGTGGAGAAGATGATTTAGGGAGAGGAAAATTGATTCGGGCAGATAGAGAGAGACAGAGAGAATCCGAGAGAGAAAGATAGAGAGAATCTGAGAGAAGAGAGAGAATCGTGAGGGAAACCAAGAAGAACACAGAGAGAGAGAGAGAAAGAACAAGCTGAGAGAGAGAGAGAGAATTCGACGGCGAGGAAAGAGAGAGAGAGAGAGAGAGAGTCGGAGAGGAGAGGGAAGAAATATTGTAAGCAGGGAGGATTTGTCATGAATGAAGTGGAACGGTGTCGTATCAGGCAAGAAAAGTTAGTTAGAATCAAACAGTTAGATTCAGGCAGTTAGTTAGTTAGAGGAAAGTTAAGGGGAGGGAGTTAGTAACTGAATTAGAGAAGAGAATAAAAAGGGGAGCAGGGGGAAAACAAAGGCTATGGAATTGGTTGTAATCTTTTCTGATCAATAAACATTCCCTCGTTTCTCTCTCTATTTCTCATCATCTCTTACTTCCTTTTCTTTTCTTCTATTATTGCTGATTTCTCCCTAACTCTCATAATATTCTTGACTAGAATTGATCCATCTGAGCTCAAGATCCTGACACTCCTCTTCCAGGGAGTTTCGCATCACTTAAACATAAGGTAAATACTAAAAATTTAGAATCATAAATGATGGCTATGCCAAACTTATCCAAAAATAATAACTCCAAAAATTTTGCAGGCTTTTTATTGAAAAGATGTCACAAAACTCCAATATTGCACAAGACTCAAAATCATGAGTATTGTTTAGAAATGGACCGAGACACGGAAAGTTCGGAGTGCATACAGATTTATAGAAGTCAAAGAACAACATTTGTTGAAAAACAAAAGCTATACTTAGTTGCAAGCCGCGTGTGATTCTAAACAATTCTACCCACTTGATGATGCGAATCGTTAGATTTAAGCCCCAGTCAAAATTTGAGAAGGCACTGCTCATAGTCGTCGGCCATGATGTCTACATACATACATACAAATACTAAAAAAAATTAATCTTTTTTTTTTCTTGGTAATACTATATCTAAAAGCTTATAGAGGCATTTTTAGCATGGGATGCCTTGATGACAAAGGACGTTAATTGCTTTCGCTAGGAATGAGTTTTCTTTCTGCATTTGCACGTTGTTGCAGATCACCACCGGGGCCAAAAAAAAAGGAGAGAACTCAACTATTTATGTACTGAAAGAGAAATTTTCTAGTCAACTTACTATTGTAGAGCGCAAAGGAGTTTTCAAATGTTCTAAAATTTTAGTATGAATCAACATCTTTCTCTTCCAATTCTATTGATCTTCTTGTCAGGGAAATTGGCTTTGGAAAACTTTAAAGCTACGCAAGCGATGTTCAAAGCAGTAAACATGTATGTACGCACAATTATTTAATCAGTGTCCCTGGTAGACTTCATGTTTCTTTTTTTTTCTTTTTTTTTTTTTGGGGAGAACCCCCGTTGAATAAGTAAAGAAATATATAAAGGATTCTGTTGCCATTAAATTTCTCAAAACTTTAGTGAATATATATATATTGAACTTATCTTTCTCCTTTGCATCATTTATATTTTTATATCCTTGTATCAGAAAAACAATCATGAATAATTTGTAATAAAATAACCAAACATCAAAACCAAAATGAACCAAAAAAATGAGCACCATATAAAATTTAAAGGCTTGGTTTGAAAACAACACCCGCAGCAGGAAGCCACTTATCTCCTTTGATGAACGGCTTCACTGTGAACTTGGCAACTTGTTTGGCATCAAGTTTCAGTTTCAGCCCCTTCCAGTTAACCCTATTTTTGGTCACAGCGCCCGGTCCAAAGTTCTGATACTCAACATAGAATATGGTGTCTGGTGCAGAACTGCCCACCCATGGTAACCATCCTTTCGGACTAATCAGATTTCCCATCATGTTTTGCATGTAAACAGTAGTGGAATAGTTTTTCCATGGCCGGCCCAAGAATGTGTCGACACCGGTGAGGTTTGCTGATGCCCAGATGGTGCAGTTTTGTATGGAAATGCCAGTGTTCTGATTGGGGTCGATCTTCCCTTGAGCTGTTATGGTGTTCTGTTGGCCAGGCATCGGTTTTTTAGGAAGAATGTTGCAGTTTTGTAAAACAACGGCTGAGTTTCCAAATATGAAATCAACTGTTCCATAAATGCTGCACTCGCGATAAAATTGTCGGTTTGAATGAGTGTAGAGAGTGTCTTGGAATGCGTCCATGGCACAGCGGTAGAAAACTGACTGGTCTGCAGTTGACATCAATGCAACAGCTTGATGCTTGGCTGCACCAGCAGTATTTCGAAATCCCATATCGCGAGCAATGAAACCCTTCCCAAACACGGCTGCATTGCATGCAAAGAAAAGAACACGAAGGTATTCATGAGTTTACGTTTCTACGTAGACTTAATTTTTATTGTCTAGTTCAATTTCGGTTCAAGATCGAATTCTTTTGAAGCTGCATATTACTCCATTTCTCACCCCATTGACAAATCTGTTTACATTTCATGAAAAATTTTCGATATGCTAATGTGCCTGAGTAACATAAATTGTTTTTGACAATAATTCTTATCTAAATTGATATTCAAAATTTCTTTTTGTTTAATATCTCTTGAAATTGATCTATTATTTTGATCTACATCATGCACTACAAAACATTTTCATAACTGTATAAAAACAATATTGCACTTAAAAACTTACCAAATGTTGCAGTTTGAAAAGTAGGAGTTCCATCCACAAAATTGAGTGTGCCAGATACAATTGTAGCATCCTTTCCATCACCAATCATCACAACATTCCACAAATCTTTCTCAATCCTTACATTTTCCACGTAGATCCCCTTCTTCACGTAGATCACAAACTTCTTATCGCTCTTTTTAGGCACAGCTTTAACGGCTGCTCCAATTGTCTTGTACTTTCCTGAACCATCTTTCGCCACCACAGCATCAGCCTTTATTTGTGAAGTTTTTGTCTGAAGAAGTTTTCTGTCCACGGATGACAGCCAGCTCGGTCCTGCGTCACTGAAAGAACTCAGCAAACGTCGTCCGATAGACCCCAAATTACCGATAAATGCTACTGAAGACTCGAGAGAGCTAACAATAGCAAGACTGTTGCTTGTGTACTCGGTAGAGTTTTTGAGTTTCTCAAATATGAGACTACCCAAATTTAATTGAGGCGCTGCAGCTTCTAAGTCGTCTATGCAAGTTTGCTGGTAAGTTCCTGCAGAACTTAGCCAGGTCCTGAAATCATCAAAGACCTCAAACAACGTCGTGTCACGAACTGATAAAGAATTATTCAGATGATCGAATGCTAGGGAAAGTAGTTCTTGGCAACTTTCAAGTGCCGCAAGTGCCATTTTGTCAGTGACATTGAGCTTGTGAAGTTCAGCCTGAGATACCCTGGAAAGCTCATTTAAGGCAACCTGAACAGATAATTTGAAGATATCTTGAGGCTCGATTTTTCCAGACGTCTTAACCAGGGGAGAAAGGCTGTTGTAGCACGAATCCGGGTACAGAGTTACGCTGCACGCAGCCTTGATAGTGGCAGAAATAGACCGATCTTTGCCTTCTCCTGATTTGCTGTTCTTACTCTGAGATATGCCTCCAACAACAGCGGCAACAATAACAGCAACGAGAACAACGGATGATAAGGCAATGATGGTGATTCTCTTCCTTGTTTTCCGACGGGCCATGAGCCTCTCTTGATCAGCTTCATTGACTTTTCCATAGGCGTTGAGAGAGGCCATGGTTGTTGACTTGCGAACTAGTCTCACGATCAATAAATTGTTTGTGTGATTGATTGATTGATTATTTGATTGTTGGTTGGGGGTAATGGGAAGTCAGGTAGATTCCGATTGTTTATATAGGGGATCATGCAATGGCCTTTTCTTTGGTAAGAGTAATTTGCTATTTAGAAAAATGCAAGATGGTCATACGTGCCAGGCATTACCCTTCACCGCGTTGGAGGTAGACATGATCAACTCATTAGGGTGCTTATCATGTTCTCTCATATTTTATTTTTATTTATTTATCTTTTTTGGGCAAGATCGCAAAAACCTTTCCATGGCAACACTGGTTTCACAACGAAATGGCTAAGATAATCATCTTTCAACTACAAATTTCTAATGTTATGCAGCGAAAACGTGTAAAAATTGGACCTCTAATAAACTAATTCGATCGTCTTATAATCTTGGCATGGTAGGGGAAAAAATTCTTTGTCTAGTAAGTCTGCCTAGCTTGAGCGGGGTCAATGGTGCTCTAAACATTCTAACTGGAAAAAAGAGTGCATGTCATGTTCGTTTGCCATGATATAATTCAAATATTATACGGTAGAATCATTTCCACCTTGTCTTGCACCGGTTTTGGAAGTTTATGGACTTATATGTTATAGTGAATACATTAAGTAGCTATAAATTTTGACAAAATTTAATGAATCAGTACACTAACTTTACTCAGAAAACGATAATCTTTAACAATTTTAGATGACTTACTGAGTAACAAAATCTTACCGTTTGCTCAACAATTGACAACTGAATTGGTAAATGTACATCATAAAACGGTTTCTACAAATATTTTTTGGCACACTCTTGTGATCAAAGTATTACAATAGCTCGTGTGGACACGATTTTACAAGTCCGAGCTCAACTTTCATCAATTATGATTCCTCAAAATGAGCAACTAAAATATTATGTCTAGCAAAATTTATTTCGGATCCAAGTAGCTTTTAGTTCATGTACATTGAACTGAAGTACGTTGAACTGGACTTTGGGGCTATAGCTGGAATGAAAACGTATTCTTGCTAAAATGCACAATTGTGACATGCACGAATTTTTTCACGAGATGTATGGGTCTTGTGTTGTTGGTAGTTTGTAATATTTGAAATCTAGATGAGATTCGGATTTCTGAGTCTCAATATTCAGACATCCAAATTAGCCTGCAATAGCTGAATTTCATGAACAAATTGTATTAGCTTTCTGATATATTTTGACATTCGTTTCGAAACTTTTCCAAGTCCAAATGTTTCTTTCATTTTCAATTCTGTAAATCGTTTCTTTTGTCCCTGAATTTGGAAAATTGAATGAAAATGAACTTTGGGATCAACCGGACACACATTTTATATTTGAAGTACTATTTTAGTTGATTTTGAATGTGATTGACTTTTTTTTTTTTAAATGTGAGGGACCACATTGGTTAATTTCTCTAATAATTAATATCTTTATTTTTTTGCTTTGAGAGATTAGGGAGAAATTTATTATATTCTTGTGAAAAATTGCTTATGGTATGGGCAAATATTCTTTAAAGGAAATGATCTTTAGGGAGAATGTAACAATGTAAAAAGAGAAAAATAACAATAGCGTTACTCTAAACTACCAAAATCATGAACAAGTCATTTTGTTGGACCGTGTTAAAAGCATCAATTTTACTAGCTGAAAGAACAAGATCGTTTTCCTTCTTACTACTTCAGAGATGTTGTACATATTTAATTCATTCTTGCCAAAGATACCTAAGTCAAAGCATAATGACTCTTAAGGAGTCATTTATGAAATACAAAAGAGTTCAGAGAATGATGTAGAAGATTTTCAAAAGAAAAGTGGTGATTTCAGATGGAAAGCTAAGCCGCGAGCTTAGCCGCGGGTGAAACACCCGTGGATGAAGTCGCGGCTCGCCTATCCGTAGCGCGGTTAACACTGCGGCCACCAACAGAATGCATCTGGCCTTCTGGGTGATTGAGCCATAGGTAGGTTCACCCGTGACTCGTGCCGCGGCTCACTGCCTGGAGGCAGCAGCAACCTCAGCTGTGACGCGGATGAGGACGCGGCTCGCATTAGAATTTGAAATTCTAAATATTTTTCTTGAAGAATCACCCCCTTTTGAAGAGATATGTCTTCTACTTTGATTCTAACTGATATCCAGCGAATTATAGTCAGTTTTAATCCTTTAAAGTGATAAGAAAAATCTATATAAACATGTTTTTGATGATTGTCTTGTTGCAAAAATTCATTCATCAACTAATAGCAATACAAAATCACTTAAACACTCTCTAGGCTTGTATTTTCTGATTCCAAGAAATACAAGGACACTTCATTTCATCCTAAAGGGAATTTGTCTTAATAGAGGACAAATTTTGCCTAAAGGAGAGTGTAGTCCTACACAACTTGAAGTTAAATTATTCTTTATCTGTTCTACCATTCAGTTTGCAAAATTTTTCTGCAACAATCTTTAGGCAAAACCTCTCTATTGACTAGTGCAAGCATCTACACGGATGGAACACTTACGGAGTTGGCTTCAAACATTGTCAAACTTGAAAGATTTGATGGAGGGAACTTCATCCGATGGCAAAAGAGAGTTTATTTTCTCTTGACTGCACTTCATGTGGCCTATGTAATCAACACACCAAGGCCAATGGAGTCAGATAATGAGACCTTGGAGGAAACTCAAAGGAGACAAAATTGGGAGACGAATGATGAAATATGCAGAGGCCACATCTTGAATGCAATGTGTGATGCATTGTTTGATGTCTACCATGCAGTGTCTACAGCAAAAGAACTCTGGGATAGATTGGAGACAAAATACATGCAAGAGGATGCAACAAGTAAGAAGTTCCTTGTTTCTACCTTTAATAATTATAAAATGGTAGATTCTAGACCTATTATGCAACAATTTACAGAAATAGAACGTATATTAAATCACTTCACACAACATCGTATGCATATGGATGAGACTATAATTGTTAGTTCTATTATAGACAAACTTTTCCCTTCATGGAAAGAGTTTAAGAGAACTCTTAAATGTACTAAAGAAGATATCACTCTTGATAATCTTGCCAAACCTCTTTGTGTGGAAGAAGAGTTCCATATGCAAGAAGATGTCAAGGATAATGTATCCAAGACTACAGAAGAGAATCAAAATTCTACTACCAAAGGACATACCATTGAAGAAGGGAACTCCAACAAGTCCACAAAGAAAAAATTTGGACAAGCAAAGAATCTGCAAAAGTTCAAAATGCAGAAGAAGAAGAAGAAAGGAAAGTGCTTTTTCTGCAACAAAGAAGGACATTACAAGTCCGAGTGCAAATTTTTGAAAGCCAAACTTGAGAAGCAAGGTTCATCAAGTGAAGGCAACTAAAAATCTAGTTGCTATGATCTCCGAAATCAATATGATGGAAGATGAACTAGGTTGGTGGATTGATTCCAGTGTTACAAGACACATTTGCAAGAGCACAGACTTGTTCAAGAGCCTCAAACCAGTAGAAGATGGGTCTTTTATGTACATGGGAAATTCAGCCACCGCTCAAATAGAAGGAGTAGGTGAAGTTGAATTTATCCTTTACTTCTGGGAAAAACTTAACTCTTACAAATGTGTTATTTGTAGCAAAAGTTAGGAAAAACTTAGTTTCCGCTGGTTTGTTAAACAAGTTTGGTTTTAAAGCTTGTTATGGAAGCAGACAAACTTGTGTTATCTAAAGGAGGAACGTTTGTAGGAAAGGGATACTTTTGTAATATAATGTTCAAGTTAAACCTTGATATCAATAATATTAATGCTTCTAGTCATATTGTTGAGTTACCTTTTCTTTGGCATCATAGATTAGGACATGTAAATTTCCAAAGACTTTATGAAATGTCTAAATTAAATTTATTGCCATACGTTGATAAGACTGAGAAAAAGTGTTCAACTTGTATGCTAACAAAAATAACTAGAAAATCCTTTCCTAATATTCAAAGAACTACTAGCATATTAGAACTCATTCATAGTGATGTATGTGATCTACATAGTACTCTTACTATAGGAGGAAAGAAGTACTTTGTGACATTTATAGATGATTACTCTAGATTTTGCTATACATATTTATTACATTCAAAGGATGAAGCCTTGGAGAAATTCAAAACTTATAAGATAGAGGTAGAATTACATTGTCAAGCTTTGGTTAAGTGCTTAAAAACGGATAGAGGAGGTGAATATTATAGTCCTAGTTATTTTGAGTCCATTGGAATCAAACATGAAGTGACTGCTCCGTATACACCTCAACAAAATGGTGTAGCTGAACGTAAAAATTGAACTTTAACCGAAATGGTTAATGCATTGTTATCAAACTCAGGTCTAAGTAAAGGGTTTTGGCGTGAAGCACTCTTGACAGCGTACTATATTTTGAATAGAGTACCTAATAAAAGGAATTCTATTACCCCATATGAACTTTGGAATAAAAGAAAGCCCAACTTAAGCCATTTAAGAGTTTGGGGATGTAGAGCTATTGTCAAAGCACCTAAACCCAAGAAAAGGAAGTTGGGTGAAAGAGGCATTGAATGCATATTTATTGGTTATACACAAAATAGCAAGGCCTATAGATTTATAGTTATAGAGCCTAATGACTCAGTTTCAATTAACACTGTTATTGAGTCGAGAGATGCTATTTTTGATAAAAATAGATTTAAATCTATTTCAAGGTTGGATGACAATACTCAAAATTCTTCTCAAATTTTAAGAGAAGATAATGGTGTCTTAGATAACGCGAATAACAATGATCACATTGTAATTAGAAGAAGTAAGAGAGCAAGGAAAGCAAAAGATTTTGGTTCTGATTTTGTTACCTTTCTAGTTGAAGGAATAAGAGAAGAAATTAGTAATCAATTCTTTTATGCTTATAATATTGATTCAGATCCCAAAACATTTCAAGAAGCTATGCAATCGCATGATGTTGCGTTTTGGAAAGAAGCAATTAATGACGAAATGGATTCAATAATAGGCAATAATACCTGAAAATTGGTAGATTTGCCACAAGGTTCTGAGGCCATTAGGTGTAAATGGATTTTCAAAAAGAAAATGAAAGTAGATGGAACCATAGATAAGTTTAAAGTTAGGTTAGTAGCTAAAGGCCTTACACAAAAGCAAGGTGTTGACTATTTTGACACATATTCACCAATTGCAAGGATAGCAACTATACGAGTTCTTGTAGCACTAGTTTCAATTCATAAGTTGGAAATTCATCAAATGGATGTCGAGATAGCATTCTTGAATGGTGAATTGGATGAAGAAGTGTATATGGAACATCCAGAAGGTTTTGTTGTTCCTGGACAAGAACACAAGGTGTGTAAGCTTGTCAAGTCATTGTATGGATTGAAACAAGCTCCTAAACAATGGCATCAAAAGTTTGATCAAGTTATCCTTGCAAATGGCTTTATGATTAATGAATCAGATAAATGTGTTTATAGTAAATTCATTAATGGTAAAGGAGTAATCATATGTCTTTATGTGGATGACATGTTGATCTTTGGAATTGACTTAGAGCAAGTTGAAGTTACCAAAGAATTTCTTTCTAGCAACTTTGCTATAAAAGATATGAGAGAAGCAAATGTCATTCTAGGTACTAAAATAATGAGAACTAATGAAGGGATAATTTTATCTCAATCTCATTATATTGACAAAGTACTTAATAAATTTTACAATAAGAATTGCATACCTGCCTCAACACCATTAGACCCAAGTATGAAATTTGCCAAAAATACTAATACACCGGTAGCTCAATTAGAGTACTCAAAAGTCATAGGATGTCTCATGTATGCTATGACTTGTACTAGGCCAGATATAGCTTATGCTATTGGCAAAATGAGTAGATATACAAGAAATCCAAGCCACATGCATTGGCATGGAGTAAGAAGGACCTTAAAATATCTTAAGAATACTCAAAATTATGGTATAATATATAAAGGATATCCTTTAGTAGTAGAAGGATATTCTGATGCTAGTTGGATCACGAATAGAGAAGATTATGCTTCTACAAGTGGTTGAGTTTTCATGTTTGGTGGAGGCGCAATATCTTGGGGATCTAAGAAACAAACATGTATAACCAATTCAACTATGGCTGCTGAGTTTGTAGCATTGGCTTCAACTAGCAAAGAGGTTGAATGGCTTAGGAATCTATTGCATGAAATTCCTCTATGTTCAAAGCCTATTGCACCTATTTGTATACATTGTGACAATGCGGCAACATTATCAAAGCATAAAGTCAAGTGTATAATGGAAAGTCTAGACACATTGGACTTAGACATAGCTATGTGAAAGATTTGATTTCAAATGGTGTAATAACTGTTGATTATGTAAAATCAAGTTGTAATCTTGCAGATCCTTTGACTAAAGGATTAACTAGGAACTTGATATATAAAACATCAAGTGGGATGGGTCTCAAGCCCATTAATATGATCACTAATGAAGGAAACTCAACTCAACACTAGATATAACATCTAAGTCTTGAGTTCAAAGAGTTAAAGTTCTTCATTTTAGTGATTGAAGCACTACGCTAAGTTGATCATCCCAAGGTGAAATAGTGCTTGAATACTCGCTAATATTAAAGAAGGTTGAGTGTAAGGCTCTTAATAGATTTTAAAAGGTGCTTAAATGGCGGGGGCACTAAATCTACCTATATGAATGTTATATGGTTAATATATCAAAAGTTTAACGGCTTGACTTTTAAGCATTCATGAATAGGATGTGAATACAAAAGGTAATTGTATTAAATCATCGAGAGTAAAATATTTGAGTAAGTTTGTATGTGTGAAACAAACTTATATACTTGTCAAATATAATACATGGTTCAAAACTTGACTACTATTATTAGGATAGGTAATAATAATAGTTTCACTAAATTGATGGTTCAATCACAAGATACCATCACTCATGCATACAATCACAAAAATTTGCTTATAATGGTTACAGACTTTTGAAAATGGCGAGGTATTGTAGAAGATTTTCAAAAGAAAAATTGTGATTTCAGATGGAAGGCTGAGCCTCGAGCTCACCCGCGGATGAAGCCGCATCTCACCTGTCCACAGCGCGGTTAACACCGTGACCACCAATAGAAGGTTCTAGCCTTCTAGGTGATTGAGCCACGGGTAGGTTCACCTGTGACTCATGCCGCGGCTCACTGCCTGGAGGCAGCCGCGGCCTTAGCTGAGGCACGGATGAGGACATGGCTCACATCAGAATTTGAAATTATGAACGTTTTTCTTGAAGAATCACCTCCTTTTGAAGAGTTATGTCTTCTACTTTGATTCTAACTGACATCCAATAGATTATAGTCAGTTTTAATCCTCTAAAGTGATCAGAAAAGTCTATATAAACATGTTTTTGATGATTGTCTTGCTGCAGAAATTCATTCATCAACTAATAGCAATACAAAATCACTTAAACACTCTCAAGACTTGTATTTTTTGATTCCAAGAAATACAAGAACACTTCATTTCATCCTAAAGGGAATTTGTCTTAATAGAGGTACAAATTTTGCCTAAAGGAGAGTGTAGTTCTACACAACTTGAAGTTAAATTCTTCTTTATCTATTCTACAATTCAGTTTGCAAAATTTTTCTACAACAAATGAAACTGAAAGTATCACTCGTATATTGTTGCCCACTCAAAATCCGGACACCCATAGAGACAGTGTACAAACATGAGAATGTAGGCATTGACACATTTCTGATTGTTTGAAGTATTTTGAATTAAAAAAAATGCTTGGCAATAGTCCTGTCATAAGTCAAGCACAAGAAATGTTGAGCAATAAACATGGAGAATTGGATATTAAAATTTTGAGTTCTCGTCCAGGACAATGATATTGTCTAAATTCCATCTACATAAAATGATTTTAGAAAGATTTACCATGATCCAAACATACAAATAATTGGACAATTTTAAATCACACTTGCAAAACACAATAGGAAATCATAATCAAGATGCTATCTAAGTTGGCAATTTCCTCTAATTATTCTTAATTTTTAAAAAAGTCCCCATTTTGGGGTCACTTTTTTATTCCATTGTGGGCAATTTTTTTTTCCACGTGTGCAGGTGTGCAGGTGTGTGTCAGGAGGGCTTTTGTGCAATTTTTGAGCAATTGTGAGAGTCACCGCACAAGCTTTGTGCGGTGACTCTCACAATTGCTCAAAAATTGCCATCTAAATTTTTTTTTCTTAATTGATGGGGGTCTTTGGAAATTTGTGGCAATTGTGAGAGTCACCGCAGGCAATTGTGAGAGTCACCGCACAAGCTTGTGCGGTGACTCTCACAAATTGCCCAAAATAAACATCCAAAAATTTTTTTTTTCATTGATGGGGGGAAATTGTGGGCAATTGTGAGAGTCACCGCACAAAGCTTGTGCGGAGACTCTCATAAATTGCCCAAAATTGCCATCCAATTTTTTTTTTAATTGATGGGGGGTCTTTAGGCAATTTGTGGGCAATTGTGAGAGTCATCACACAAAGCTTGTGCAGTGACTCTCACAAATTGCCCACTTCTGAAATTTTTTTTTTAATTGATGGGTTATTTTTTTTTTAATTGATAGGGCTAACATGCAATTTGGATTGAATGTGAGAGTCACCTCACGGTGGTTGTGCGGTGACTCTCACATTAAATCCTTAATTGCATTTTAGCCCCCTCCTCTTTTTTTTTTTTTTTTTTTACGTTTGGGGGTGTTTGTGCAATTTGAATTTGGTGTGAGAGTCACCGCACAAGTAGCATGCGGTAACTCTCACACCAAATTCAAATTGCACAAATTGTCCAAATTGAAATTGGAGGTATTCAAATTGCACAAATTGTCCAAATTGAAATTGGAGGTTAGCCTACACGTGGAATCCGGCTTTAATCAAATTTTTGCAGCCTTGGCATGCATGCTACGCATAAGGAATCCGGTTTTAGTCAAATTTTTGCAGCCTTGGCATGCATGCTACATAGAAGGCTGCATTGTCAGGCATGCAATGCAGAGAAATGCAGAGAAAGTAATGGCTTTGTTGACCAAAAAAAAGCTAAAAGTGGTTTAAATTTTTTTTTAATTTGTTAAATGATTGGCTGAGTCTATAATTATCGGTAGCTTCTTTCTTCTTCATTCACAATCTGAAGCAATCTCTTTCTTCTCTTTCACTCCTCAGATTGTTTCCTCCGAAATCTCCTCTTGTAGTTGCTCTCTGGCAAAATTATTTCATTTTTGGTGATTTATCTTTCTCTAATTTACGTGCATAAGGTGAGAGTGAAATATTGTTTCCTTTTTCTCTTATTATCTCGTCCCTAACTATAATGTTTAATCTTGTAGGTTGTTGGAAGTTGCAGAAGGCTGTGAGTTGCAGTGGAAAAGAGGGTTGGAGAGGCTAGAAATTCTCACATTCAGTAGGAATTTGGCATTGAAGATTAGTATTCCTAAAACCAATTTAAATATTTTATAAGTAGAGTTAGGTTTAATAATTGTGGTAGATGTTAATAAACTGTGATTTTTAAATTTAAGATTTTATGTCGTTGTTATTGTTGCTGTAATTTCATCTATTGGTATGTATATTATTACTGAAATTTTGTTTTCAAGCATTTGGTGGCTGGAATTTTCATTTAAGGCCATCAGGTAGCTAGAATTTTCATTTAGGCCCATTAGGTTGCTAGTAATTTGATTTTGACACAAGGCTACTACAAAGCCCAGGTGTAGGAGGCCACAAGAGTCAATGGAATATTTAAATAAAGAAGCTCTCCTAAGGTTAATTAAATATATTCCTTCAATTTTTTTTAACCTACCAAGATTTCATTGAAGTCACAGATAAAAGGCCAAGTAAAAGAATTAAATTGAGCAACTGCAATTCAATTATTCCTAGAAATTATCCTTTCCTCAAGGTCAGGGAATATATGGCACTAAGACACCAAAAGAAAGTATTAGGTAGCGCCTTCAGCAAGGCGTGGATCTCCTGGTTTTTCTTGTCAGTCGAATCTAGTTGGACTTCTTACTTATTCCAGAGCAGAGCACGCATAATCTGCCTTTAAAACCCCTTGCAACACATATGGATAAGAGCATGCTCTCAAAACATTTTATCAATAGTTTCTCCTGCAACTTTTGCTTCAATAATGATCATAATATGTGGCTTGCGGATATCTAATTGCCTTAGGAGATGAGTTATAAGATTGAAACTAGTTGCTTCTCTTCCATTGCACATGAGGACATTTATTGGACTATTCCTTGTGCTTGAGGTTGATGGTTGTGTCAATTATTGTGGCAGTAACTGTTTTGTACTTTGTCCATGGGTTTGAGTCCCAAGTTCAGTAAGACCTTGGCAGGAGATATACTTGGTATTGTTTTAGTCTATCCCTTGTGTTTCAAAAGGATAAAATATGCATTTTTATGCCTAGGACATCTCGAAAGGGAGATACAATTATTTCCTATTTTCTTAGTGAGGTCAATATTATCCTTAAATGAGAGTGGGAAAGAGTCTCTAACTTCCATTCCGTGTTTTCACCCTAGCTGATGACTTTGTTCGAGCCCATAGCCTCCTCTGCAGTTACAAAGGTAGAGTATATATTGGAGCAATTCAAGAATTGAGGAATAAGTTAATTCCTTGCATGCATGAGTCTCATGTTGTAGGCTATTTTGGAAATCTGGGAAACTTATCAAAAACTTGAAAGATATTTTCTAACCTAGAATGAAGAAACAAGTAGTATATTGGGTCATATTTTTAGTCTCTTACAACCTTTGCATGTACTTATCCAAGCATGGTAGCATATTTCTATAGATTTCATAAAGGAATTTCCTAAATCATCAGGATAGGAAGGAATCCTTTTGGTAATATACGGATTTACAAAGTAGGCTCACTTTATGGAGCTAATTGCCAAATATTTAGCTTAGTTGATTGCTACGTTCTTCTTTGAGAATATATACAAACTACATGGACTTCCACAAAGCATAATTTCAAATAGGAACAAGATTTTCACCATTCTGGCAGGAGCTGCTTGGTAAACTTAGTACTGAATTGCAACTTTCATTAGCTTACCATCCTCTGACAAATGGACAAATTGAAAGGTTGAATAGGTGTCTTTGAGCATATCTCAAATTGTGTGCTTTCAACAACCACATAAATGGAAGCAATGGTCATCTTCTGCCCAATGCGGTACAATGCTAATTACCATATTATTATAAAAGTGACTTCCTTTCAGGAATTGTATGGTCTCTATCCAGACACCTGCTACTGCTGTAGAAGATTGATTATAAAGAGACAGAAATAGAATGAGATGCTCATGAAAATTTGTTACATGCATGCACAGAATATGATAAAGATATTTGTTGATAAAATAGATCAGAAAGGAGTTTTCATACAAGAGATTTTGTCTATATGAAGTTACAACCTTATAGGCAATCATCAGTAGCCTTAAGGAGGAATGTTAAACTGACATTAAAGTACTATGGACCAAACAAGATGTTGCAGAAGTTGGGAAATGCAACTTACAAATTGGAGTTACCAAAGGGACCTTCGATGCATCTAGTTTTCCATGTATCATTACTGAAACAATCTACCAAAGATCATGTCATTACCATTAATCTACCATAACTGACTACAGATGGACAGATGAAGATTGCTTCTGAAGAGATTTTGGACAAAAGAGTGTTAACAAGGAAAAAGAAGAATGTGGGATTAGTGCTGGTTAAGTGGTAAAATCTAGCACCGGAAGATGCCACTTGGGAAGGTGTAACAGTGCTATAATCTTAGTTTCTAGGATTCTTATCCAAGAGATCAATATCCCTTTAAGGAGAAAGGATTTTGTCGTGATCAGCTACACTGAGGAAGAACATTCAAGCCATTAGCTGTAAAACATTCCTGAATACCAAAAGATTCTTAAAGTTGTTAAGAAGAACAAATATGCGGAAAAATATTTTTTGTATTCTACACTATTCACAGATAATACAGCAGCCTATTTATGAGTGTATACAAGTAAAAGATATAATAAACCTAGACAGGTTTAAATTTAAATCTAGTCTATCCAAATATATCAGAATCTTACCTTATCCTTATCTCTTATCTATGATTTGAATACAATATTTGCAACTCATCTTAATACTCCCCCCACAAGTTGGTGCATATATATCGCACATGTCCAACTTGCCAGGTGAATTATAGGAAATTTTAGTAGATATAGCTTTAATAAGTATATCAACCAACTGATCTTCTGATTTGACGAATGGAAATCGTATCACCTTATCTTCAAGATTCTGTTTGATAAAGTGCCGATATATTTCAATGCATTTGCTACAGTCATGTTGAATTGGATTATAACTGATATCGATGGTTGCTTTGTTATCACAAAACAAGTTAATCACTAAATTAGAAGATGAACCAATATCGGTCTGTAGACTATGGAATTTTATTTCAATTGAATTAGTCCAGATTAAACAAATTAAATTGATCTTGATTAAGTTAAGTTAAATTAAAATTATTTTATAAGTTCATTTATGTTTGGGCTTATAAATTGGACATTTGGCATGTAGGCTTCAAGTCAAATTTTAATATCTTCAAATTCATTTATGTTTGGATTTATAAGTTGGACTACCGATATGTAGGCCTCAAGTTCAAGTATAATGTCCACTAAATGAAAAGGGTATTAATTTTATTAATTCACATTAGACTATTTGGGCCGACCCATTAATTAAAGTCTACTTTAAATGGGTTTCTTAAGCCACAAGCAATCCAAGTTGGGAGAGAGTTCTAGAGAGTTTCCTTTTAAGCCAATTAAACCCTAATTTTGGCTATAAATAAGGGCTTCCTCCTTCCAAGTCACGATATATGACAAATTCTCCAAAAGTTTAGAGAAACCTCTACCAAATTTTTTAGAGATTTCTCTCTCTCAAGTCTCTCAAGCCCAAGTTCAAGTACAAATCAAATCCTCAAGTCCAAGTTCAAATTCAACCAAGTTCCTGTGTTCGTGTTGGAGGCTTGAAGATCCAAGATTCAAGTGTTTGAGACGACAAAATCAAATCAACCGTTTCCTGCGGAGACTCCAATTTTAATTCAAGAACGAGCCTTTTTGGGCCGTTGAATTGTTCGTGAAGAGAAGAATCAGGGGATATTTTTTTTTTGTAAAGAAATTTATCCAGAGATTGTAACTTTTACTTCAAATTAATAAATTTAATTTGTGCAATTTTTTTGTCTTTTGTTTGCAGACACGAAATTTGTGTGTACACGGTCATTAACCTTTTAGGCTATAGAAGTTACACTTTTAACCATTCCTCTAAAGTTGACTTTTGCACTCGACAATGCCAACACTTTTTGTTGCTTAATCCTCCAAGTAACTAGATTATCGTTGACAAAGCTAAAATAGCCTAATGTCTATTTCTGATCGATAGCATCTCCTGCTCAATCGACATCAGTGTAACCTTCAACGTTGAGATGATTGTTCATGGAGAATAGAAGACATTTATGAGGTGAATATTTCAAATATTGAAGAATCCTAATTATTGCTTCTATATGCCGATTACTAGGAGCATGCATGAATTGGCTGACTACGCTGACAGCATAAGCAATATCAAGACTTGTATGGGAAAGATGAATCAGCTTACCAACTAATCTTTGATATTTCTCTTCATCAGCTGACTTCTGATCTGGATATTTTTTCCAAGTTTGTGATTCTAAACAATCGGTGTACCCACTAGTTTACAGTCTAGCAATCCAACTTCAGCCAAGAAATTGAGTATATATTTTTGTTGAAATAGGAAGATGCCTTGTGTTCATTTTGCTACCTCAATCCCCAAAAAATATTTTAGACTTCCAAAGTTCATCATCTCGAACTTAGCTGCTAATGACCTTGCAGTTTGGAAATCTCTTCATCATTATCTCCTGTGATAATTATGTCATCAACAGAGACTATCAAAGTTGTTACCTTTTCATGCCAATGCTTCAAGAATAAGGTCTGGTCTACATTATTTTGTTGATAACCATATTATTTCATGGCCAAGGTAAATCGGCCGAACCAAACACATGGTGACTGTTTGTTTTCTAGCCTGCATACTGTATTCCCATTTGGAGAAGCAGTATATCCAGGTGGAATATCCATGTATACCTCCTCCTCAAGATCACCATGTAAGAAGGCATTTTTTACATCGAACTGATATAGCAACCAATCTAGATTGGCTGCAAGAGATAATAAGACTCTGACTGTGTCCAATTTTGCCACTAATGAGAAAGTCTCCTGATAATTGATACCATATGTTTGTGTATCTCTTTGTCTCAAGCCACGCCTTATACTAATCAATTGATCCATTGGCCTTGTACTTGATTGTGAAATCTCATTTGCATCCCACTATCTTCTTTATTTCTAGCAATAATGTTTTCAAAACCATACCGACAACTGAACTAAAGAAGGGATTGGTTGGATTGTGGTACAACCTTTTTTTTTAACAGCTTTAATTTTTCTGTTGATTGTGTAAGTGTCATACAAATGACAAACTGAGAAAAGATATAACCTGTACCAAAATATAAACATTAGATGTCAACATTTTGGAATCCACTTTTATTTGAAGCAAAGAACAACCATCATCAGTCCGATTTCACAATGGCCAAAACATAGAAGCATTGAACCAAAAGACCAAGATACTAAAATGTGAAGCAACCATTTCATATCGCAACCATCAGTCTAGATAACAATTTTTTTAAACACTAATAAACATCTTTCATATCACAAACCATAATTATGATAAAAGATGTTCTAAAATAAAAAAAGACAAAACAACAGCCCACATGCTGAGAAATCACAAACAGTAATCATCAATGCTAATCATCATCTTTATTATCGACAAAAAAGTTTCTACGTTGAAATGTTTCTAAATCAGCATTTTTTGCTCTATCGTTATTATCTAAAAAATCAACACGTTTAATTAATCTCACACTGAACAATCAAATACAATATTAACTTTATTATCAATTTTACTTAATATTATGAATAAAGTTACAATTTTATCTTTTATTAATGCATCAAATTAATCTTTAAGTTGTTCAAATTTTGAACATTCACTGTAAACTAGAAGTTCTTCAAGCTCTTCCTCCAACTCATCATAATCAAGCTTCCTTTCTTGTTATTCTTCAACCACCCAAAATTCTCTTTTATTAAAAGGATCATACAATTTTTTTGGTTTATCAATTTTTTTTTTGTTTATCATGCCTACAACATATATATTAAGTAGTAAAATACCTTAAAAGGAATGAAATGTGAAATGTGAAATGTGAAATGTGAAATGTGAAAAGAAACCATTTACATGTACCTATATTGGAAACACAAATTGTAATGAATATATACAAGATCCTTGAGCCTTTGATGCTCTAACCTATTTCTTTTCTTAGTGTAAATTCGCTCAAAAACACTCCAACTGTGTTCACATCTTGAAGAAGAAGTTGTTTGACTAAGAACTCGAATTGGAAGTTTTTGCAAATTTGGAACATCACAACCAAAGAGTTTCCACCAATTCTTTGTCATAATCAAAATTAGAAAATTTGCCAAATATTCATAAATTAAAAATATTTTTAATAAGATTCAAGTACTAGAAAAAAAAGTAAATATTACCTGGTCTGTTTTTCTTGCTAGAAAGAATAGCAAGTTTTCTGCCAACATTCCCCTCTTGCTTTGGATATATTTCAAGCTCTTTTGTCAAAATTTTCACACTACACCAATCCATCTTTGATTCTATGTAATCAAACAAGGCATTTGTAACTTTATCCTTGAACAACTTCTTGATGCCAGTAATTGCTTTAAACATATCATCATAAGCATATCCCAATGAAGGCCTTTCATGGTGTCACAAACTCTCAACAACTGAATAAGAGGACCCATTATTCTCAACAGACTCTCAACAACCATAATTAAATAGTTATTCCAAAATCTCACATCTAAAACAATTTGTGTGACTTCTTTTCCCTTGCTCATTTTGAAGAACTTTATGTAATCTCCACTAGTCTAAAACTTGTAAGTTATCTTTGTGATAATGTAAATTCTTAAGTGCAATAAAATTAGTAGCAAATTGAGTTTATTTAGGACGATGAATCTCCTGTCACCCTTTACTTTTTTTGAACCAATTCAAAGTAAATTTGTGATTATACACAGAAACAGTTATTAAAGAAGCAAGAGTCACTGGAGATTCAATATTACTCATTTCACCAATATCCTTCAAAACCAAATTAATACAATAGGCAGCACATGGCGACCAACAAATGGTTGGATTTTTTTCATTTATTAAAGTTTTAGCAGCCTTATAATTGCTAGCATTATCAGTTACTAAATGCACCACATTCTTTGGACCAACCATTTCAACAATTTCAGCAAATAGATTGCACAAATTTTTCGCATTAGTTATAATGTCCAATGCATCTATAGATTTGATAAAAGATATACACTTGGGACAATAAACTAGAAAATTGATCAATGGTCTCTGTCTACTATTTTTTCACTCATCACCCATTATGGTGCATCTAGTTTTAGCCCGCGTATTTCTAAATGAATCAATGACTAAGTGTACGTCTTTCTTAGCATCTCGCAACAAATTGATTTGCAAAGAATGATAAGATGGAGCTCTATAACCGTGACCTGTTGATGCTATTTGATCAATACCTTTTTGAAAATATGGAAAATTAACAGCATTAATGGGAATGCATGCATCATAAAACCAAAGAGCAATGGCCATTTCAGTATTGTGCTACTTTTTCTTATTTTACAAACAAGCCTTAATAGTAGGTTGAGAATTATCACTGTCCACCTTTAAAGAAAGCATGAATACCTGTAGGAGCAGTGGCTTTTCTCTTTCCTTTACCAGATGATGCACTAAGCTTTCGTTAATTGAAATTCCCTTTACTCGAGGAGAAGGAACTCTTTGTACTTCATCAGTCATCAAATTCATGTGTCGCTCGACCAAAAGGATTTTCCACCCAAAGTCACCTCTCCTTTCTTTAGATTTTTTTTTCATTCTCTTGCAAAGATGCTTAACATTGCAACTTCTCACTGCTGAGATCAACCTTTGGACATGAACTAACACTACCTGAAACTCCTGCTAAGTGTTGTTTCATACGATGGAATGCCACCTCCAGAAAATACTTTAAAACATTGAGTACATAGTCATGGTTTTTCTTCCTTGTGCATTTCTACCCTCAGAAACATATCCTCATGCTATATCCGTCTTCTGCCTATGAGCATAGTGTTGACTTGCAGATTCTTACTATTGAATGCTCCTGTCAGTTAAGATTGTGAATTACTGGCACTATCAGCATCCATTTTCTATATATATATATATATATATATATATATATATATATTCAAATATGATTAGTCTTGTAAATTAATACTCAAATGTTGAACTAGACATAAAGCATAAGTCAAACAAGAAAGAGTGCAAATCAAAATTTTGAAGGATTGGCATTTAAAAGTGAAAATTTCTTCAAGAAAATTAGTGTAGAAGATTAGAAAGACATGAGTGAGCTTCCAAAAACTTTATAAACCCATCAAAAAACAAAGGATTTAGGATTAACAAATTGGGAGCACTAATATCATATCCTAATTATATTTCTCAATGTAAAGACAGTAAATTGTGTTGAGTAGGAAAACTAAAAAACTTCAGCATCCGTCACCAACAAAACAGTAAAAGAATCATATCAAAATTAAAAAAAAGAACTAGCATTTCATATTTTCACAAATTAAAACAAGTGTAATAATATCAAGGTCAAGCCTATAACTAATTTAATTTAAGATGAACCATCAACATGATTTAATCCAAAGTGAAAGCAATTCCAACAAGTAGCATTATTTCAATTTTCACGATATCACCAACTCATAAGCAAAAAAGTGCAATTATCTGTATGTGTAATTCCTTTGAAGTTATATAATAATTCAATGACCATGAAAACTTACAGTGGTAGTAAAATTGAAAACCAACAGTCTAACATCATCTGATATAAATAATAAGGTAAGGTGGTAATTATTTCAACGAACAAGAAATCTGAAAATTCCTATTACCTCAATAATACTACCATACCATCAAAATGATGAAGCACAAAAAATTAAAAAAAAATCACACTAAAAAGAAATATTGCTCGACTATAAAAATAAAATTTGAATAAGTTACCTAATTTTGATCCCAAGGTCTTGGAATTTGACAGGCTGGCCAATGACTATGAAGATGCTGAAGTTACCCAACAAATCCTTGATATTCTTAGAAAAGGTAGCAATCCAGGTACAGAAAATCAACAGCTCTATAAAAGAATCTCTAATAAGAGCTACTACAAACGAAGACAGAGTGGTGAACCATTTGTGAGATAATAATGCCCAAATAACATGGTTGGTTGATAAGTGTTTATAACACGGAGAAGGCAAAATCATTCACCTCATTGGGATTTCAGCCTTATAGATGCCCAAATAAAAATTAAAATAAAAAGTGTAAAAAAAAGGCTTTATAGGTGAGTAGTTTGACAAATATGCAAATTAATCCCTAGTACAAGCCATCCAATTCTCTAGAAAGCTCTGGTTGTGTGCAAATAATTTTTAGTATACGAGACCTTAATTCACATTTACATACATAAAATTGAAAAAAAAAAGCAATTCTAGAAATTTAATAAACAATCTAGTGACATCAATCGTGAAGAATAGTACAATTAAAGGAGAAAGCAAAAAATCTATGAAATTAGGGCAATAATTATCAACATATGTGACAGCCCTACCTTACCCAGAGGCACACCAAAGGGCTTAGCGGACTGCCTGCCTAGCTCTCGCCAGGACTCGAATCACGCACTCACGCAAACGTCCAATCGTAATTAACTCAAAATAAATAAACTAAAATAAAATAAAATGGAATAACATAAAATACACTCATATTATTTACTTAAAGGGTACAAGTCACATCAAAAGTTTACATGTCATAATATACATGATTTTCGCAAAGATAGCCTAACACAGTCTGGCTATTACAATAACTAAAACATCTATAATAATAAAAACCAGTCGTTCCAGCTTTAATTTTTTCAGGAACCTGAGTAAAGGAAAACAAATAAATAGAATGAGCTATAATAGCCTAGTGAATGTCCAAGTCATGCAATCATATCAAGAACTCATTATTTTAGTAAATAAAATAATTGATAAGTTAAATAAACAAGATATGAACAATTTAATTATCAAGTAGTCAAGGGTGGATACAAGGCTCAACTACGGGAGCAAGCTCAACCGCAGGAAAAGCAAGTACTGATCATGTAACCATGATATTTAGATCGAGATAATAGCTCAGGTCGTGTATCAAGGAACATGCCAGTTTTAATCACGCAAGCCCTAACTGTGATACCCCGTCCCACATCGGAAAAGTGAAGAAACATGGACCAATGTATAAGTTGAGCCTAAGCATTCAAGTCCAATTTGGGATATCCATTTTGGGCTAGCGAGGACGAAGCCCAAAAGTTGGACTTGGCTGCTCAGACTCTGGTCGCGCGCTGGGCCTTGCGGGCTCGGGGCGTGACAGAATGGTATCAGAGCGAACCTCGTGTGGTTTCTGCACGGGGTGAGACTGGGCCTATGGTATTAGGCCGGACTACGCAAGGAAGTGGAGGAACTAAGTGCTGTGCTGGGCTAAGTGCTACATCGACCTAAGGGCGGGAGCCACCTCTAGAGCCCATACGAGCCACCTCTAGAATCTAACACAACTGAGTGGACAGTCCGGATTATGATATGGATTGGGCTTCGCGAGGACGCAAAGCCTAATAAGGAGGGGTGAATGTGATACCCCGTCCCACATCGGAAAAGTGAAGAAACATGGACCAATGTATAAGTTGAGCCTAAGCATTCAAGTCCAACTTGGGATATCCATTTTGGGCTAGCGAGGACGAAGCCCAAAAGTTGGACTTGGCTGCTCAGACTCTGGTCGTGCGCTGGGCCTGCGGGCTCGGGGCGTGACACTATCCACCATTCACCTTATAACCTCCATACAAGTTACCACATCCAGGGAGTACTCTCAACCTGGGAGGGCCAACACGCAAGAAAGTTCAATCCGGGGTTGGCCTCTTTGAGGATTCACAACTCAAAAGGGAAAGAACGTCACGCCCTAAAACACCCAACACCTTATAACCTCCCAAGCCTGTCCGGGTTGACTATTCCGCGAAGTAACGGTAAAGTTAGTCACGGAAGTCTCACGCACAAGTAACACGTTGAATAGTGAAAGTATATAACACATTACGGAATAGATGCGATAAAGTACACATCTTTCCTCAAGTAGCACATTTTATCACATAATATTTGCAAGTGTAACATAATATTTACAACTAGAACATAACATTTCATGCATCATGCACACATAAAGACACTCACCTGGAATGCCTAAGAAAATATCTCGTAAAATGGTCGTGATGCGTTTTTAGACCCTGAAATTTAAAAGAAATAATATAATGAAAACCCAAGTAAAACCCTAGTAAATTTAGTAAGAAAAATTCAAGAAAACACCCCACTTATTTCTAGGGTTTTGGTTTTAGGGTTTCTAGGATTTTAGGGTTTACTTATTCTAAGAAAATTTAATCTATCACTAGATCATTTCTAAAAATTCCTACACTTCAGTTTCCTTCAATTGAACATATTCTAGGCTTAAAATCTCACTTGTCAATTTTTCTTATTTTAATTCTACAAAAATTTCGGCAGTATTTCCCCTTAAAATTGGACTAACCCAAATTTTTTTCCTACAAGAAAAATCAACAATCCAACCCAATTCAACAAGTTCTACAACTTTTATGTTCAACTCAAGTTCAAATTCAATCAAAATTTCACTAAATTCCAAGAATTCTACTCCAAGAATCTTCAACTAAACAACATATAACACATGAAATTTCAAGGTTTAAAGGCCATATACTAGTCTATCTAATCACAAGAACACTTTATATAGCAAGTAAATCTCAAATTCTAACTAATTTCTCCAAGTAGTACCAACAAGAATCTTGGTTTAAACTTGCATAAAAACTAATTAAAACTTGAAATTAATAGGAACAGTTCATAGTAAATACCTTAGATATGCTTAGAACTTTGCTTAGAAAGGAAAGAAGCTCACTTCCTATGGTGGATTTGCCCAAACTTAAGAGAGAAAGCTTCAAGAAGTTGAGAGCAAAATCAGAGAAGAAGAGAAAAAAAGATGGCCAGCCAAGAGGGAGAAGAAAGAGAAAGAAATAGGCTAGGAAAAATGGAAAAGAAATAAAGAAAAGGTGGGAAAAAGATTAACCAATTAAAACCTCACAAGAGTAAAGTAAAAAGGTAGTCTTTTAATGCAAGAGTAGCTAACTTGGATTAATTTGATTGGTGGAGCTCATTAATCTCTTAGCACTTAATACTAGCAATAATAAGACACAAATTATTAAAGCAAAAAGAGAGTAAAATAGGGAGAGAGAATCCGGCCATAAGAAGAAAGAAAAAGAAAAAGAATTTCGGCCAAAAAAGAAACGAGAAGAGAGAAGAATTTTCAGCCAAGAGAAAAAGAAAAGAAAGAGAAAAATTTCAGCCAAGGGAAAAGAAAATAAAGCAAGAAAATAAGTGAAATTTTTAGTAAAATTGAGCTGAAATTCAAGTAGTCAAAAGACTAGAAAATAGTAAAATGAACTAATCAAAATTTAAACACTAATATAAATTAAATGGTCAAGTAAAATTATTCTAACTTTAGTACTTAGGTGTTCTTGCTTAATAATGAAAATCTTAGCTAATTAACCTAATTAACTCAAGAAATCTTCCAACTAATAAATCAAGGATTAACACTTAACCCTAAATAAGAAAAATGTCTCTTGTAAGTGCATTTCTAGGATGTTACAACATATCTCAAACAAACATGAATAATTATTAGTAGTGGCCTAGTAACATTAAATAATAGCTTAAGCTACTACTACTAGTAGTGGTTCACAGTTAGTAATATTACCATATTTGATGTCAATTCGATCCAGCCTTTCATATTTAGAGAAAAGTAGTTTTAAGTCTCATACTCAAAATTCTCGCACAACACTGCCCTTCCTTTCAAATTATGTGACAAATCACAAACCAGAATCTTAAGAAGCTTAAGAAGATTGTAAATTTGGCAAATAAAAAAAAGATTTATTTTGGTAGAAGAAAAGTGAGAATTGAGAAGTCGAGGACCAGAGTGGTAGTATGTTTGAGGAACTAGTGATATTAGATTAGGCTAACATGGTTTTTTTTTTTAATTTGACAAAATTAAAAAAACCACAATCTATACGATTCAAACCAGCTCAACGGTTTATACGATTCATGCGGTTTTTCATTATCCAAATCAATAGTAGGAACAATAGAAGTACTTACCTCAAGAATATTCTCAAGGAACTAATGGTATAGTACTAAGAGAGAAGGGATTATATCAGCAACATCAAGAGACATAGCTACAGCAACATTATCAGGAATATCATTAGCCAAAAAATAAAATGTACCACCATCAATCATTGGAGAATCAGCAAGCAAATCAACAGGTAAATCAACAGTAATATCGATAGGCAAATCGATATCAATTGGAAAATTAGCACTTACGTTCACATCAGGCTCATCAATACTTGGCCATGATGGCTATGCCAATCTCGGCCAATTCTACACTTCCTTATTCCTTATCCCCCTTTGAAGTGAAGAGTTGGATATCAATGAAAAAAAGTCTTTGATTCCAAGAAGGTAACATCCGTTGTTTCTTACATTTTATTAGTAGTTGGATCATAACACCAACAAGCCTTCTTGTGCACTGACATATCTCAAGAAGATACAACGGACAACACAATGATCTAATTTACTTTGTTGATTCTTGTGTTGATGTACAAATACCATATAACCAAATATCCGTGCTGGAATCATTAGTACCAATGGTAAAGTGAAAAGTTGAGCTAGAGTCTGCAGTAGAGTTTGAAAATTAATGGCCTTTTAAAGTAATCAATTCAATAAATAGACTGCTATTATGATCGCATCAGGCCAATATCTAGGTGGAACATTTGCACCAATCAATAATGCTCTCATTTTTTTCAATATGTGCTAATTCTTCCTTTCAGCCACTCAATTTTACTGCGGGAGTTTGAGTACAAGTTGTTTCATGTATGAGACTGTTAGTATTGAAGAACTCTTTTAGTAATAGATTATCATATTCACCACCGTTATCAGACCGAAGGACCTTAACTGTATTTGAAAATTGTGTTCGAATCATCAAACAGAATGATTTGAAAATATCTGGCACTTCATTCTTATGTTTCAACAAGTACACTCAAGTCATTCGAGTACAATTATTTGTAAAAGTTACAAACCAATGAATACCAATAGATGAAAAAATTGGTAATAGTCCCCAAAGATCGTAATGTACTAAGGCAAAAGAAGTATCACATTTATTTGGGCTGATAAGATAGGGAACTCTGTGACTTTTGACAAAAATGCAGGTCTCACATTTCATATCAATAACATTGATACTAGAAAACAAATTTGAAAAACAAGTGCTTCATGTATTCAAAAGAAGAATGCTAGAGTCGCTGATACCACAACAGGATCTCTCTCTCTTTGATGTTATTGATACTCCTCGTCTGATTTACTCTACCAAAATTGAAATCGTCCTTGTAATGTAAATCCTTGGTGAGAATATTCTAAAGAAGACAAAAGGTTGGATGCATTAGTGCTATACATTTAAGATTAGCTTGTTATTTGATTAACAAATAACGACTTATTTGATATAGAGGAAATTAATAAAGTATTAGATAAAGAAAGAGACGAAGATAGAATGACAGTTTCAGCCCTTGTAAGTAGATATTAAACACTATTGGTATTAGAGATCATCGACTATATTGGTTAAGTGACACATGAGAAGTCATCTGGATCAAAAGTCATAATAGGAGTAGCTTTTGAATCGACAATTTGCTCATTTTCATGTCAATTAGGGCTATAATTATCTTGATGTGGATTGGCCTTTTTTACATTAGCAGGATAGGCAAAAGACTCCTATGCAATATTAAGCGCTATGGCTAATACTACTAATTCAGTAGCTATAGTTGCAACTCTTCCAGAACTCTCACTTTGATCAGGAGCATTTAATTGACTCGCTCACTGATTTTGTCCTTTCTGCTCTTTCCACCATGCTGGGATACCCACGAAGTTTGAAACACGTATCATGCATGTGTCCCTTCTTATTGTAATGAATACAATTATTCTTGTTGGTTGGTATTTTGGATTGAGTTTGGGGCAACATAATTGGCTCACTTTTTGCTCCTTCGATGCTATGATAGAGCTGATTATGTTGTCTTCCCCTATTCGGCATTATTGATTGCCTATTCTTTTCACGCAAGACTTAGGCATATGCCTTTTTCACCTGTTGAGAATGGTTTCATCATAGCACATCACTATGGATCTTATCTAGTCAATCATCTAATCTATCGAGAAAAAGGTGTACTCTCTCTTCCTGTATGAGAGAGTTATACTTGTTGATATTGGCAGCACATTCTATTAGATGCGCTCGATGAAAATCAATCTTACTCCACAAGCCTTGCCAGTCGTTGTAATATTTTTCAATCAACCCTCCAACTTGTATCATCCTAGTCACCCTTCACCGCAGAGCATATAACTGGGATGGTATCAAACCTTTCAAAATATGTTGTGATAACACCATTGCATACCAATTTGGCAGTAAGGAAGTAGATGAAGTTGCCAATCAGGGACTGGTGTTTATCAGCCATCATTTCATAATAGAATCTTTAGCCACTGTCGATATGTCGAATCTATTGATGAAGATTGAGAAAGATCGCTATTAATATATCTCAACTTGTCTTTATTCGATATATAAATCTCAACAACTTTGGACTATAATGCATAGTGGGTATCATCCAACTTGACACCAATCTGAGCCAGATAGGAGTTATTGCTCAATGTAGACTTCGGACATCTATTCAAGACTTCCATCATTCTTGTGGCCAAGTCAGCAAAAATTATGTCAGCTAGTCCACTTCCACTTTGCATAATCTCGGATGATTCTACCATGGTTTCTCTTTTGAGGTTATACTAGAGTAATATTTGAATAGAATCTCTAAAATCTCTACTCTTATACCATGTTAAGAAGAAACAAATGGAGGATAATATTTTTTGTATTCCACACTATTTACAAACGGTACACTAGCCTATTTATAGGCATATACAAATAAAAGATACAATAAACCTAGGCAAGCTTAAATTTAAATCTTATTTATCCAAATCTGTCCTAATCTTATCTTCTTCTTATTGCTAATCCATGATTCTAATACAATATTTACAACTCATATTAACAGATGCAAGTTGCTGAGCTGTCAAATTAGTTAGAAACATTTGACAGAGTTAGTTACTAGAATGCTGACTCGGCACTCTTATCGAGCTAGTTAGTTAGGATGTTAGTTGTTGTCGTAATAGTTAGCTTCATTTGTAAGCCAAGTATTACAATAAATACATTTCATTGATTATACATAATGGGCAATTTTTAGTGATAATTCTTCAATAAAGTAGTTCATTTATTCCTTTTTCTTATATTGTTCTTGTCTTCAACTTTTTTTCGGTCTTTTTGTTCTTTTGCTTCTTCATTTTCTGTCTTAATTTCCATTTACCAATTTTGGATCAATAGTTAGGATCATAAATGTTCTTTGGGGAGAAGGACAGTAATTGAGCATTGTTGGTTATGTACTAAAGCTAATTAATTCTAATATTATAATTTATGCCAAGTGGTTAGAAACCTAAAGGGTCAAACTAGGGGTGTAAACAAACCGAGCTACTTAAGGCTCGACTCGAGTTCTGAATTGATCGAGCTCGAGCAGCTCGAATAAATTATCGAGCCAATTTTGAGCTTTTATGTATCTAGCTCGAGTGCTCGTCGAGCTATTCGAGTACACACATTTATATTATTATTTTTATTTTATATATGTAAAATTACTAAAAGGTTCAATTTTTTAGGCAAATTACATTTTTTCATCCATTATAACTTTAAATATTGTGGGTAATTTGGTAAAATCATTTTAATGTAAAAAGAAAAAAATAACAAAAAAGAAAAAATGGGGCAATTGGCCCATTCTTTTCCACTGCCGTCTCATTTCTCTTTGCTGATTTGACTGTCTTCTCTTTGCTTCATGTCTGCAACTTCACTGGACACACGGACTCACAAAATCACACCCACAAAGACACGCACAAACACACTAGCAACGACATCCACACTCACACAAAACCGATTGTTGCTATTTTATGATGTTTGGTGGTATTTTTGGAGCGTTTGTTGAATCAAAAACTATGGCTTTTTGAAGCTCATATTTATGCCTTTTCAATCTTGTTTGTAGGATGATTGTTTATGGATTCTTGTTCTATGGACTATCCGATCATTTTGGTGCAAAGATTATCTCAATAAGAGATGATTTGCCAGTGATCAATGTTTGCCTACTCGTGACTTTTTCTTTAGATCTACGCAATTTGTTTCATTTTTTTCCCAAATCTAAACTTAGATCTATAATTTATGCCAAAAAATGAGTCCAATGATGCATTTTTAAAGCGAAAAAATCGTCGACGACGATTGTAGGCGGTGGACCGCTAGTAGCTCATGGCAGCCGACGGTGGTCAGCCACCCACTTTGGCTGAGGACCTTTGTCTGAAACTTAAAAATAATTGAGGGACTTGTATGTAAATATCTAAAGTAAATAACTTTTTATTCCTTATATTTTTAACCCTTATAAAATTTTCTTAATTTAAAGATTGACCCCCTAAATTTGTAAGAAAGTTGGGATTTGATTCGAACTCGAGCTCGAGCTCAAATATGTTCTAATATGGCTCGAGTCGAGCTCAAGCCTTAGATTTGTATGCTCGACGAGCTCGAGCTCGAGCATGGTTATTTTGTAATCAAGCCGAGCTTGAGCATGTGGTATTCGAGATCAGCTTGGCTTGATTACACCCCTAGGTCAGAAAATAGAATTAATTATTGGTTTAAATTGATTTAAATAATTATGAGATAATTATGGAATTAATTTGTGATACAATTAATCCTAAGGACTTATTAATAAATAGCAATTCTAATAGTGGAAGAATTTCCTTTTGAAGGAAATTAAAATATATCGAATATCTTATTTGATAAGATAACCTACTACTAAATTTTTGTTGGACAATATATCTTAATTATTGCTCTATAAATAGTCCCAAACACCAAGACTTTACATAGTACAACACACGAAAGTTTCATAGAAAATTAGAGAGAGAAAAAAAGTTTTTCTTTATTCAATTTTCTCCACATTGGTGGTGTGTCAAGTGGATCTAGCATATTGACTTAGTGTCGATTAATCCTAATGAGGATCCTAAGAAGGTGTTCGTGTGGATACCTTAGAGGCCAGACACGTGGGGTGCTGTGGTTGACATCGCTACATTTTTTATATCCATACTTATTTTGTATAAATAATCAATAATCCTGATTAAAAATCAATTTAAATTCTATTGGGTCAAATTATTATTGGCATATTGATTTTCTAAAAGTTGTATCAAAGTAACACCTTTTGATTATCTATATATTATATGTTGTCATGAACAATTTATTTGTCATGAATGACTTGTTTATATGTATGTGTGATTTAATCGATAAATATGAGAAGTTGCATTTTGAAAATGTGTTTCAAAATATTTAAACAAAATTGTCTTGAAATTTTATTTGATTTTGTTGGATTAAAATTTTAGTGAAAATTTTGTTTCTTAGAAAATTCATCCACACATCAATTAATGGAAATATGTTTTCTAAAAAATTTTAAAAACCGTTTTCTAGAATTTTTGGATCACTGTTTCAAAAAAAAAAAAACTTGAAAATTGTTTTAGGAATTTTTCAGTTATTTTTTAATTAAACAAAAAGAAAATTCAATTTGGATTGCCAGAACAACCAAAATCTGGGCATAATTGCCAAAAGGGTTCTAGGAAAGCATACAAGAGATGCGACCGGTGAAACTTTTGGAGTACGGCCAAATCAAGTACGGCCGCGTGTGCCAAAGGAAAAGCTGGAGCAAAAGCCTCTTCTTCAATAGAGCAATTAAGGACCACAATCGAGCGGGAATTGTTGCCAGAAAGGTCTCCAACATGACAAACAACGAATGGCAGCTTGGAAGGCAGGCAGTGTGTCACCGGATTCAATCTAGCCACAACCAAACCAAAAACCAGGCCGCACACCTCTACTTTTAGCGAAACCACACCGCGACAAAAAATTGTTTTGGTCAATGCACCTCCTATGAGATCTTGTCAATGGAAGAGGAAAGTGGCCAGATTTGGCCAAATATTGGCCAACAGTGATGGTCTAATAAGATCTAGAAAGGCTCACCAGAGAGCCACTGTTGGAGAAAAGAATAGATTCGGGGAAGAGGACCAAATGATGTCATCTAGTTTTATCTGGGCTTGAGTGAAAAACGACGTCATTTGGGTTGCCAGAATATTAAAAAAATAAAAGGGGAGAAAACTGTGCGGTTCGACTGCAATTGTTCGACCACGCGATTTAGTCAAGAGGGGCGAAAAAAAAATCTGGTCAAAGCTATTTGACCAAGCTAGAAAAGGGAAAAGTTTTCCTTTTCGCAAATTGGCCCTTGGTTTTCTTCCTTCTTTTGTTCATTGGCCCAATAATTTTCGTTTTGTTCATTTTGACCAAGAAACTTCTCAAATAATTTAATTAAATCAATTCTAATGTGATTAAAATTAATATTCGTATAGATTTATTACTGAAATTTTAAATATTCTTTTAATGAGATTACTTGAATGATTTATCAAATGTGATTTATATTTGATAAAACAATGTGATTTATTTAAATGCATATTGTATGCTTTATTTGATCAAATATATTTTTTCCTTTTCATATATGATATATGTGCACGATGATATCATAATTTATCCCTCAACCAAAAAAAAGAACATAACCATTATTATAACTTAAATAATTCTTGTTAGAATAACTTGTTGAGCTAACTCAAGGTTATCCTGACTAGAATATGTTTTTACTATGGGATATGATCTCTGAATAATGATTTTGATTTAATAAAAAAATATTAAATCATGAATGGTTGCTTTCCATTATTATAGTTTAAACAATTCTTGTTAGAATAACTTGTTGAGCTAACTCAAGGTTATTTTACCTAAAATATGTTTCTACTATGAGATGTGATGTCTAAATAATAGATTTGATTTAACAAAGACTCATAGCTTGTGGAGCTAACTCAAGATCATGTGTCTTTGGGGCAACGAGTTAGGAAACATATGTGATATGTGTATCAAGAGTTGATACTTAACTATTTAAGAGTTACAAAAGTTGTAATTGGTAATAGTTACCTACCTGTTGAAATTATTTTTGATTTGTTGGGCTAACTCAAGATTAAAAATAATTAAAATGGGATCCTAGCCCACTAAGAATTTTATAAAAATTCTCAAATCAATTTTGAGAGATATTGGTTTTGATAAAATAGTGAGAGCAAAACTGAAATTTTATGTCTATATATTTTCTATTTTGGTTTTGCTTATTGCATACATATTAAGTCATATTCTATTTTTATTTTCTAGTTGTAGAATGCATAATAATGTGAACACAAGACTCACCTTTAATGACTCCACTTTAATATAATTTTCTTGGACTAATATAAAACTTAAGAATGGTTCTTAAGTATATGAATAAGACTATGTCCTTGATACCATGATTTTATTTGTCCCAAGTGACAATAATGGACAGGAAATGCAACATGCATACGATGTGCATAAATACAATAATAATACTGCTGCTTGTATCATGTTATCATCTATGACTTCTAAGCTACAAAAGTAGCCTGATATGATGGATGCTTTCTCTGTGATTGTTTATCTCAAAAAGTTGTTTGACACACAATTTAGGACCAATATGTACGAGAGCAATCTGTTAAGAAATTACAGGGCACCTTATTGTTTGTCAAAGGAAAACCTAAGGCTAGTCTTGAGAAGGCCCAAATAGCCATGACAAAGAACAAATGGGTGATTAAAATAGAAAGGTCTATAGGCATGTATTTCTAATCTAGAAACAATTAGTATTTTAAAGGAAATTGTACGGCTTATTTAATATGTAGAAGTTGAAAAGGGTTGGTGAAGCTTGTACTTCTTATATGTTTATCATTGAGATAAATATATTTACTAATCAGGATTCTTAGGTGTTAGATACCGAATGTAGATCCTATATTTGCACAAATATGCAAGGTTTCAAGGATAGTAGATTATAGGCAAAGGGAAAATTTAACTACGTGCAGAGAATGGAGTAGGAGTTGCTGCATTAACCGTGGAAAGTTATATACTCTCTTTCTGAACTAGGCTTATTCTAGAATTAAATGATTGTTAATATTTTCTAGTGCATACAAAGAACATAATATATATATTTGTATTAAATGTGGATGGATTTATCATTACTTAAAAGAATAAATGTTGTTCTCACCTAATGGTGTTTTATGTGGTAGTAGTTCATTAAACAATGGCTTAAGTATTGTAGACCTTGATAAAATCCATTATCAACATAGACATTAAGAGAAAAAAACTTGATATTTTGAAACAACATTACCTTTGGCATTGTAGACTTGGTTATATTATTGAGAAACGTATATCCAAGTTACATAAAGATGTATACTTGAACTCATTCGACTATGAATCCTATGAGACATGCGAATATTGTTTACTTAGTAAGACGACCAAAATACCTTTTACTAGAAAGTGTGAGCATGCTAATGATCTTCTTGGGCTTATACATACTGATATTTATGACCCAATATTGATCCATGCTAAAGGCAGTTTCTCATACTACATCATTTCACAAATGACCATTATAGATATGGTAATGTGTATCTCATGAAACAAAATTTTGAAACCTTTGAAAAGTTCAAGGTCATTAGAGTTGAAGTAGAGAAACAACTTAGCAAGAATATTAAGATACTAAGATATAATTGAGGTAGAGTGTAGATACCAAATTTTGACACACCATTTATTTTCAAATATTGGGGGGCATGCTTATATTTTTTGGGTCAAATTCTAATTTTTCAATAATCTCGGAGGTAAAATAGTAATTTTTCTCTGTAAATATTTTTTCCACTAGCTTTGGGGGTTTTAACTTCATATTTTTACTTTCATACGAATTTGTTAATTTTGTGATTTTTTCAGATTTAATTGGTATTCATTTATATTTTTACCAGCACAAGGGCAAAATGTTAATTTCGCCTTGCGAATACAATTTTAGCTCGTTTTAGATTCCAAATTTATTTTTCTAATTCATTAAGCATGTTTCTAAATTTTCTTGATTTTTTCGAAGACGATTGCTATTTCTTCTGTAAATACTGCGTTCAAGAACAAAATCGTTATTTTACATTTTAAATTCATTTTTCATCAATTTTTTAGTCATAAATGCATTTCATAGGGTTTTAAGCTTATTTTTAATTTTAAATAATTTTTTGAGATCAATAGCTATTTTTCTATGAATTTTCATTGTTCAGGGGTAAAATTGTTATTTTATAGTTTAAATTTATTTTTTATCAATTTTTTAGTCCAAAATGCATTTCCTAAGGTTCTAAGCTTATTTTTAATTTTTGGTAATTTTTCGACGCCAATAGCTATTTTTTGTGTATTTTCGTTGTTCAAGGGCAAGATTGTCATTTCACACCCCGAGCGCATTTTTGATTAGTTTTGAACTTTAACCTTTAATTTGAAATCTACTTTCAATGTTTTGGAAAATATTGGAATTTACTATCATTTCTTTATGTTAATTTTTAATTTTTTTGAGTTAAAAATATTTTTCTTAAATAAAATTAGAATTTTTATTACTGGTGACGTTTCTGTTATTTTGTAGTATTTTTGGTGACCAAGACAACTAACCCTATAAATGCCCTATTTAAATCAGAAAAAAAAACCAAAAAACCCTAAAAACACATGCTTATCCCCAAAAATTAAAAATCAAATACACACATTCATACACCATTAAACACACACAACGGCCGTTCATCTTCAATTCCGGTTACTGTTTATCGACCCAGTTGCTGTTCATCATCAGTTTGATTTCCAAGTATAAAAAGGTGAGTTCTTCTTTTGTTTTGATTCATTTTACTCTATTTCCCTATGTGAATCTGATTAATTGTATGTGTTTATTTGGGATTTGGGTTGAATATTTTGTTCTTTTTTATTTTTATGTTCTGTTCTTGTTCTTGGGTTTGATTCTCTCTGGATTTCTCTCCTCTACCAAATAAGTCCAGGAACCTGCAAAATCAACCTCATCTCTCCAAGCAATGCCCATAACCATCACCATTAAACAACCTCTGTCAGTAATCAAATTCTCCATCCAACCATCTCAAATCAATAGAACCACCGTGGACTACCCATCAAACCCAAAGCAACGCCTATCAAATCTCACCAGAACCACCAGTTCGTCGGCTCCGTCACTGGCCACCACCAGCCCAAATCACACATTGCCACTTAACACCAAGCCTCACCAAGACCAAAAATCACTCATTGACAATCAACTGCCGGCCACCAGAGAAACACTAATTGTCAAGCACACAACTACAGCCCAATCGCAATCCCACCACCAACGGACCTCATAGCCCCAATTTCACCAAGTTAGTCCTATACCCATCACCGATTCTCACTCTGTAACCTTCCATTTCCACAAAATCCACAACCTGCAAAAAGATAAGAAAAATAGAACAGCAACACCACTACCAATTGTCCCTCCATCACTGCAATGCCAATAACCATCACCAGATACTAGTCCCTCAACCACCATCGCTTCACATCGCCACCTAAAGCCACCTAACAACCTGCAAACGACCCAATCAAAGCATCCCCTGCTGCCAGTCAACTTAAACCCATCATCGCCATCTAACAAAGACCACCAATCAGCAAACAGCCGACCCATCTCAGCGCCACAATAAGTCAGAAACACCAGCACAGTCCACCACTCACCACCAAAACCAGCACACACCCTGCAACCACCAACGCCCCTCCTCAACTGGAGTCTCTAATCACCATTAATCGTCCACCAAAACCCACCTTTGCTCCACCGTCTTCAGGCACCAAATTAGCAAGCACAGTCATACCCAGCCCATTAAACCAATATCATCCCCCTTGCTTCCTCCATCATCTCCACCCTTTTCCCCTTGTAATTGAATGGGGAAGGGGCTGTGAAATGGCAAAAGGTAATAAATTGGGAACTAGAGTTTTGTCTGATCTGGGTTTTGATGGATATGTCTTGGACTGGGGGTGATTTCTTTTGGTTTTAATTTGATTAAGGCTTTTGTTTTAATTTTGGCAGATATGTTGTATTAGTTGGTTTGATTTTGTTCTAATTCAGTTAGGTACTTTTCTTAATTGAGCTAATATAGTTAGTTAATTTAGCGTTTATTTTAATTTTGTGAATTTCCATTTTTGGTTTATTTTTTAAGATGCACTGAATATTCATGACTTAGCTCATATGTTTTAAGTTTTATCAATATGCCCCCCTTGATTTCTTTTGTTTTGTGCAATTAAGTCCTTAATTCCATATATTGACCCCCCTTAGATTTTATTCTCTATCAATTAAGTCTTATAATTTTTACTTTACCCCCACATTTGCACAAATTTATTATTTTGTCCCTCTAATTTATTTCAATTTGCATCTTACCCCCTAGAATTGTGTAAATTTCCCAATTTACTCTTGCATTCTCTAGGTTTGTTTGAATTTTTATTTCAGGTCCCTTAGTTGCTATAATTTATATTTTATCCCAATTTGTTTGATTTTATATTTGTGCCTCTAAATTTGTTGAAATTTATATTTTTCTCCTTATTTGATTGAATTCACGTTGTTGCCCCTCTCAATTTGTTAGAATTTACTTTTTATGCTTTACTCATTTATACCCCAATACCTTAACGTGTTTATTTGTATTCTTAAACATTAGTACCGAGTCTCCGAGAGGTATTCCTATTCCTCGTTAATTTCTCTTTGTAACAACCCTAGAAGCATGTAGAACTTATTTAGAAATTATGTTAGTCATGTTAGAAAAAAAAAAAGAGAAACCGAAAATAGTTAGAAAATAAACAATAGTATGATTTCTTTTATGTTATAACATGTTGTACATTTTCCTTTAAGGGTTGTACCATAGAAATCTTGCAAATTAATAGGAAGATAAATGTTAAAAATCTCCTCTAATTATGTTTAGCCAAGTTAGTAGCTATTGTACCAAAAAGTCAAAACCCTATACTAACTTTTGTCTTATTATGATTGGTTGTTTATTTTACCCATTTTTTTCTTTATTTCTTTTCCATTTTCTTGGCCTATTTCTTTCTTTTTTTCCTTCACTTTGGCCGGCCCTCTTTTCTCTCTTTCTTTTCTCTTTTGCTTTCATTTTCTTGAAGCTTTTCTCTCCATTTTGATCATCTCCTTCCATTAAAAGTGAGCTAATCTTCTTCCTAAGCAAAGTTCTAAGCTTGTTTGAGGTATTTACTATAAACTTCTATTATTCTTTCCAAGTTATAAGTTGTAGAATGTAAGTTTATACTCATGTTTTTGTTGTTAAGCATGTATAATTAGACCATGATTATGAAGTTTTGCTTGTTAATCAAGTGTTTTCTTGGTTAGACTAACAGATAGCATTTAAACCTTGAAATGATATGTATTATATGTTGAGTTGTTGAAGAATCTTGGGGTTGAAATCTTCAATTGGTTGGAATTTTGAGTGAAATTGAGTTTGATTGAGACATGGAAGTTATAGAACTAGTTAAAGTTGGGTTGGTTGGTTGATTTTCTTGTAGGTAAAAATTTTGGGTTAGTTCGATTTTAGGGAAAATGCTGCCGAAATTTCGATAGAATTTAAAAAGCAAAAATTAGATAGGTGAGATTTAACCTAGAATATGCAGAAATTTAGTGATTTGAATGTGCAGAAATTTCAGAAAATGAGCTATTAGTGAATCGAATTTTCCGGGCAAAAACCTTAAAATTTTTGAAAACCCTAATTCTAAAAACCCTAAACCCTAGGGTAACCCTAAACTCTAAAACTCTAGAAATTAAACCCTAGAAAGAATTGGGGTATTTCTTGAAATTTCTTATTGAATTACTTAGATTTTAATCAGGTTTTTATAAGGTTATTTCTTTTGAATTTCAGGATCCGAAAGCGAATCCCGACCTTTTTACGAAATATTTTCCTAAGCATTTCAGGTGAGTATTTCTGCGTGTGCATGTTGCATGAAATGATATATTATATCTGTAAATGTTATTCAATGACATGTGCTAATTGAGGAAAGGTGTGTACTTTATTGCACCTTTTTCGCTAAATGTTATATGCTTTATTGCTTTAATGTGATTGTTTGTGTATGCGACTTTCGTGGTTAATCTCACCGTTATTCCACGATTAGTCAAACTTGGTGTGTTCGGGGTGATATAAGGTGCTGGGTGTTATAGGCGAGTGTTAATTTCATATCTGAGTGAAGTTCTCGAAGAGGCTAACTCAGGATTGAACTTTATGAATAAATTTAGACTTCCGTGACTAACTTCACTATTACTCCACGGTTAGTCAAACTTGGTGTGTTTGGGGTGATATAAGGTGTTGGGGTTATAAGCGAGTGTTATTCTTTCCTATTTGAGTTAAATTCCTCAAAGAGAATAACTTTGGATTGAATTTTATAAGTATCTCGGACCTGAGCTATTATCTCGGCCCAATACCAATGTTATATATTTTAGTGAATGATACTCCTGAGCTTGAGCCTGCTCTCATAGTGAGCATGTATCCGCCTTTGATTATATAGCACTTCACATTTCTTATCCATTGTTTACTAAATTTTTTAATTTTATCATTCAATGTTTTATTGGTTTAATGGTATGCTGCTTGATTGAAGTACTCACTGGACTATTATAACTCATCCCTTTTATTTGTTTTCTTTAACCAAGTTTCCCGTACTGCTAAAGTTGAAAAAGTAGATTTTTGGATATGTTAGATGTTTATTTATATTTTTTATAGCCAAATTTTTTAGGCTATTATTGTAAATACAATGTATATTTTGGAATGTAAAACATCTTAGTGGTACTTGTACTTTTAAGTTAAATTATATGAATGTATTTTGGGTTAAATATGTTTGGATTTTTTTTTTTTTTAGTGAGTGCTTGGTTTGAGTTCTGGCAAGAGCCAGGCAAGCAGTCCACTAAACCCTTTGATGCGCCTTTGGGTAAGGTGAGGCTGTCACAGGTGGTATCAGAGTTTAGATTTGAATCCGGTCTCTTGTACTAGAATTGATTGTGTGTCGGGTAGGAAATTTGGGTTGAGTCAGTTACTCTTGAGCCTGATCAACCTAAGTGTGAGAGATAAGATTCAAATTTTCGTGCCTGAACGTGTATGTGAATATGTTTGAGAATGGTTTTAGTTCACTTTTAAGCTTGATTTTTGAGTGTGATATTTAGGTATTACTTATTATTAAGCACTTTTGGTTAGACCTAATTGATTTGTTATTTAAACCCGTAGGTATGTTTGAGAGCGGTCAGGGAGAGGCATCACGGCCATCTGATATGACTCTGATACAATAGGAGCACCGTAGAAGACCGGTAGTTCGATATCGCGAGAGATCGGGACATCCCTATCGTATGTTTTCACCGGCTCACCGAGTGCGGCCCACATGTGGGTACTGGAGAACATACTTCTATCCTGATTGTGTTGTACTTTCATTGATTGAGAATAGTAGACGGGTTAGACGCTCAGGCGACACCTCCCGAGCGCACGTTCATGAGTTGAGAGAGATGGTGAGAGTTCAGGCCCACAGGATCCAAGAGTTAGAGGCTGCTGTTCAGACCGATGCTTTCCGAGTACAATACCAGGATACGCGTGGCCGACTCACTCGTGTTGTGCTGCATGTCCAGGATCATACTGGACGTCTTGTAAATGAGTGTGGCCTGATGATAGACCACATGCTAGGCGAGGTACGAGATGAGGCACAGCAAATAGGGCCGAGACAGGTCGTGCATCCACCTCTTGGGGCTGAGGAGGCTTTTGAGGACGAGCCAGAGAGGGAGCTCATTGAGGACGTGAGCTCTGCAAGAGCAGTACAGTTAGACTAGATCATTAGATAGGAATATGTACAAAGATTTATATTTGTTTTGTTATGCTTTGTATATGTGTTATGTTTTGTATGTTAAATTTTTGAAAATATGTAAACCGAACTGCCTGTATATATATGTGACTTTGTTTGGCACAAAAATTTGATTTCCTTATTGATTCTTGAATTTGTGCATTTTTGAAATATATCTTGTCACTCATTATATGGAATTGAAATAATTCATTAATGTTATTATAGAATATTAAATCATGAGTGGATGAGGTCGTGATAGAGGACGTCCCCGTCTCCAAAACCGGGACGAAAGCACTATTTCGGATGTAAATCCTACTCCTAGGGCTGACCTAATGATCGCAGTACTGAATCGAATGACTGACGTTTTGACTCAACTTGAAAATCGGCAGAATCCAGCAATGGAAACTGATAATCCTCATGGAAACCCCGTAGTAGGGAAGGACGTAACCCTTGAAAGGTTTCAGAAATTTAATCCTCCTAAATTCACAGGTGGTCCAAATCTTGAAATTGCCTAAAAATAGTGAGAGGATATTGAGAAAATCTTTACTGCCCTGAAGTATACTGATGAAAGGCAAGTGACATTTGCTGTATTTAAGTAGGAAGGTGCTGCCACCCTTGGTGGAATTTAATAAATGCCAAGTGGGAAAGATATCAGACCTCGAGAACGTGGGCCAATTTCACTAGAGAAAAGAGAAATACATTCCTGTGCGAGTACAGGAGAAACGAGAAGACGAATTTTGAAGTTGAGACAGGAATTACTGAGTGTAAATGAATATGAAGCTCAGTTTACCAAACTATCCCGTTATGCTCCTGAATTAGTGGCCACCGAACGAAGGAGAAAAAGAAGATTTATTCAATGTCTAAATTTAGAAATTCAAGATGCCCCCGCCACCGCTACCATTGAAATTTATGAAGCCGTGGCGAAAAAGGCGCAACAAGTAAAAGAGACAAAGTCCTTAATTCGGACGGTGAAAGTGAGGAAACGAGGAAGCACTAGTGATTCCTGACCATCAACCTGAAATATTTCAGCCCCTAGAACGGGAAGAGGAGTTGGAGGAGTGAGAATTGGACAAGGTGCCCAACCTGAAAGGACAAGAGGGACTCCGATGGGGAGAACTCCGTCAGGAAATGAACGAAAGGAGGACATTCAGAAAGGAACTCAACCTTTGGCAGTTCAAGTTACCTGTGGATATTGTGGTAAAGGTAATCATACTGAAGAAAATTATTAGAGGAAAAGCCGTAAATGTCTGCTTTGTAGTAGTGCCGATCATCAAATTAGACAATGCCCAAAACAAACGGCCAGTGGACAGGGTATAGCTCAGCCGGGGCACAAGGATCTTGATAAATCCAAAGAATGTAGAAACAAGCGAAAGGTGTCGGCTCAAGTTTACGTTCTAGACAAGCAAGATGCAAAGGAGTCGTCAGCAGTGATTGAAGGTACGATTCTTGTTTTTCACCATCTGGCTAAACTGCTAGTAGATCCTGATTCTACTCATTCATTCGTGAATCCTCAATTTATGACTGCTATAAAAATACAATCTATTAAATTATCTTATGAATTGAAAGTGAGAACTTCTACTGGGGACCATTGCTTGACAACCGACCTTGTTTACAAAGATTGTGAGCTTTGGGTAGGAGAGAGAAATTTTCTAACGAACCTCATAGCATTGCCTATTCGAGGTTATGATGTGATTTTAGATATAGATTGTCTAACCCGGTACTGTGCTCAGTTAAATTGTGGGACGAAAGTGGTAGAGTTTAGTATACCGAGAGAACCTATCTTAAGGTTAGATGTAAAGAAAACTCTAATTTCTTCGAACCTCTTTCCGCCATGCAAGCTAGGAAATTGATGTTCAGAGGGGTAGTGTGATATCTTATTTATTTAATTAATACCCCTGAAGATAAAGTAAGACTTGAAGATGTGCCAGTGGTAAGGGAGTTTCCTGATATTTTTCCTGAGAAATTAAGCTCCCTACTCCCTGAGAGAGAAGTGAAATTTGGGATAGAATAGGTGCCAAGAGTTACGCCAATATCTAAGACACCATATCGCATGTCTCCTGCAGAATTTAGAGAGCTTAATATTCAACTCCAAGATTTATTAGAAAGAGGGTTTGTCAGGCCAAGTGTATCACCATAGGGAGCTCCAATGCTATTTGTAAAGAAGAAAGATGGTACTCTTAGGCTTTGTATTGACTATCGAGGGTTAAACAATGTCACAATTAAGAACAAATATCATTTACCTCACATCGATGAATTGTTCGACTAATTGGAGGGAGCAGTAGTATTTTCTAAAATAGACCTTAAGCAAGGATACTATCAGTTGAAAATTAAGAAAGAAAACGTGCTTAAAACTACTTTTAACTCTTGATATGGTCATTATGAATTTGTGGTAATGGCATTTGGATTGGCTAATGCCCCAACGGCCTTTATGGATTTGATGCATAGGGTCTTTAAGCCGTACTTGGATTAATTTGTGGTGATATTTATTGATGATATTTTGATAGTTTCCAAGTCTCATAAGGAGTATGAGCAACACTTGAGAATTGTGCTACAAACTTTGAGAGATAATAAGTTATATGCCAAGTTCAGTAAATGTGAATTTTAGAAAGACCAAGTGTCATTTTTAGGTCATGTCATTTCTGGAAAAGGAATAGCGGTTGATCTCTCTAAAGTGGAAGCCGTGGTTAATTGAAAACGACTTGAGAATCCAACTGAAGTTCGTAGTTTCTTGGAATTAGCTGGCTATTATCGGCGGTTTATTAAGAATTTTTCGAAGATAGCCACACCACTTCTTATTTTGACTCAAAAGAATGTTAAGTTTAATTAGGATGAACGGTGTGAGCAAAGTTTTAATGAACTCAAGAAACGGTTGACATCGGCTCTAGTGTTAGCTTTGTCCAATAGGAAAGAAACTTTCAATGTGTACACGGATGCTTCACGGGAAGGTTTGGGATGTGTGCTAATGCAAGGGAAATAAGTAATTGCTTACGCCTCTCGTAAGTTAAAGCCTCATGAAAGAAATTACCCTACACATGATTTGGAATTAGCCGCTGTGGTATTTGCACTCAAGAAATGGAGACATTATTTGTATGGAGTCACTTTTGAGATATACACAGATCATAAGAACCTGAAGTATATGTTTTCTCATAAAGAACTAAATTTGCGGCAGCGCAGATGGGTGGAGTTATTAGAGGATTATGATTATACCATTAATTATCATTCGGATAAAGCCAATGATTGTCGCAGATGCCCTAAGTAGGAAAGTTCAAGTGACTAGCTTGGCCATCCGTGAGTGGAGCTTGTTAGAGCAATTTACCGAGAGCAATCCACGGATAGTTGGCTCTAAAGTGATTCGTGGAAACATAAATGTACAATCTGAATTGTCAGGACAAATTAAAAAAGCTCAAGGTAAGGATCTTACGATACAAAAGCGGATAGAGAAAGTCAAAATAGGGATCTTACCTGAATATAGTGTTGGACCGGAAGGATTGTTGAGGTTTCGAAACCAGATCTATATACCAAGGGATGAAAATTGAAGAGAATAATTTTAGATGAAACTTATCGTTCCAAATACACTGTGCACCCGAGCAGTACAAAGATGTATCAAGATCTGAAAAAACTTTATTGTTGGGACAACATGAAAGAGAGATAGCACAGTATGTTCAAACTTATCTTACGTGTTAGCATGTAAAAGCCGAACATCAGAGACCATCAAGATTATTACAACTTTTGGAAATCTCGGAGTGGAAATAGGAGCACATTACCATGAATTTTATTTCTGGTTTACCAAGAACTCAAAGAAGGCAAAATACTATTTGGGTAATTGTTGATCGACTGACCAAATCTGCTCATTTTCTACCCATGAATATGACTTATCCTTTGGAAAAGCTTGCCCGAATGTTTATTGATGAGGTGGTTAGACTTCATGCAATTCCAGTAAGTATCATCTCGGATCGGGATCTTCGGTTTACTTCTCGACTTTGGAGACAAATGCACGAAGATTTTGGGACAAAATTAAACTTTAGCACGGCTTATCATCCCCAAACTGATGGACAGTCCGAACGAGTGATCCAGATTTTGGAGGATATGCTACAGGCAAATGTGATGGATTTTGGTAGCAGTTGGGATCAACATGTAACCTTGATTGAATTTACTTACAACAACAGTTACCAATCCTCTATCCAAATAGCTCCATTTGAGGTCTTATACGGAAAGAAATGTAGAACACTTGGCTATTGGGATGAAGTAGGAGAACGAAAGATTTTAGTTTCGGAAAAGGTACCATGGATAGAAGCAGCGTACGAGAAAATTAAACTGATACAACAACGACTCCCAACTGCACAGAGTCGACAGAAGAATTATGCTGACCATCGAAGGAAGGAGTTGGAGTTCGAAATAGGAGATAAGGTGTTTCTCAAAATCTCTCCATTTAAAGGAGGCATTAAATTTGAATAAAGGAGGCATTAAATTTGAAAAAAGGAAGAAATTTCAACCAAGATACGTAGGACCATTCAGAATCGTTAAATGTGTCGGCAACGTTGCATACTGTCGCGCCTCATTTTTCGAAAAAGAACTAGTTAAAGTCGAAAAAAAATGAAAAGGAAGTGTTAAATGTGGTCGTGTTTATTGGAAAAAGAAGCGTGTAAATTTCTTGTAAAAATAATTTTTTAGAAAAATACTTTGTAAAAGATGATTCGACAAAAACACGATAAACAAATACTTTATTTTAAAAATAAAAGAAAAAGGGCCTAAAATGGGACTTTAAAATGCGACGGTTTTTGGGCCCAAAAATAGAGTCTAAAAAGGGTTTTTGGTGAAAAAGGAGTCGCCACTTGGTATTGAGTTTTGGTGTACCAAGTCACCCGAAAATATTTTGTGAGAGGCAAAAACTTGGGAATGATTTATTTAAAGAAATGATTTTTTGAAAAAATATAAGAAAAACAAGAAAAACCCTTTTAACCGACTCCAGGTCTTTGAAAACAAGAGAAAAAGGTTCGGGAGTCACAGTTGAAGAAAGGGAAGGCAAAGGCTCGCGCCTAAGGCACCCTTTCAACCTAGCCGAAACTAGTTGCGAGGTTTAGTCTAAAATTTTCCTAATGTAACCCTAAAGTTTTATCACATTTGGATGCAACTATATGAATGCAAATCTAATCCTAAAAATGATATTGATAAGGGACGAAATGTTCCACTGAGGTTTGGTCGGAGTTATCGCATTGATTGCGAAACTCGAGTCTAGACCTCGATGGAGTCACGGGTATAGATGCAAAATGAAATACAAAAGAAAAGGAAAATAGTAATATAGATTGTAAGTGAATAAAGAAAGTAGGGATGCAACATAACGGGTACGGGGGACTAATAGACTCGTGACTACCTGTTTCTACTCACGGAGGGGGGAACGACATGTACGCCATCGCTTGCCATGTGAGTAGATGACTATTTCTAGTCAAATCACACAAATGACCTAAAATTCTATGTGTAGTGAAATCTAAATATTATGTACTAAACATATGTTTTAAAAATAGATAATAAATGATAGAGTATATATAAATCATTCAAAAATGGAAAAAGGGCCTAAAAAGAGAAAAGGTGTGTGTAATGGTCATGAAATGCACACAAGAAATGATCCTAATGCTAAAATGACTTAAAGGCTTAGCAATTGGACTAGTCTATTTTCTAAAAATTATCCGCTAGCGTTGGACTAGCGAAGAAACTGGAATTAACCACAACTAGCTTTGGACTAGTGTGGCGACGATACACATATATGATTCAAGCAAGTGAATAAATAAAGCATGTATTAAAGCAATAATCACCAAAAGCAAATAATAGCACATAGGAGCACATAGCACACAAGCATGATATTCTAGATGCAAAATCCTAAAGAAAGCGAATAAAACACATAAGCACATAGCACACGTAGCACACAAAGCCCTAACTATTACACCGGAGAATAACCTAATTACAATCTAAAAAATGGAAGGAGAATAAAAGATATCCTATCTAACCTATCTATTACATTTTCTATCTAAAATACATAGGTTTTAATTAAATAGATAGAACATAAACTATCTATTACATTAACTATCTAAATACAAAAATTTTTACTAAATAGAATATTACCTATCTATTACATTTTTTGAATAATCAACAATTAAATTCGAGTAAATAATACGACATAAATAAATAAACACTCACACATGGATAAAAATTATAAGCACAAATATACATGAAAACACATAGAAAAAACACATAGGAACACGTAAAAGCACATAAAAAAATATTGGAAGGGTAATAGGGGTACCTCCTATTCGAAGACCCGGTACAAATTGCTATCAACATGAACAAACTTAATCAAGGTATCATTATTTAAATAAATAAACCATTAATTAAATTATTCTAGAGCAATCACTATAAACATGCTAATGATAATTCAAACAATTGTAGCAATAATAAACAAAAATAAAAAAAAATATAATGATAATAATAATTAATTATTTAGGAAGAAAAAGGAAAATTATTTAAGTAAAAATAAATAAGTAGATAAATAAATAAAGTAGAACAACAAAAATAAAATAAATCATAATAATAATAATAATAATAGAAGACAAAACCTAATAATACATACATTGAAATTTTAACACCTCAAATAAGAATTATTAAAATAACTAAAACAAAAATAGAGAAACTAATTTGAACATTAATTAGGCTAACAAGACCCAATTTTAGAATATTAATTATAAGTTTGGTAAAATAAATAAAGAAAATATAAAGAGAAATAATTTAAAGCTTTGAGGACTTAACTAATTTTAATTAATACCTTTTTGGCAAAAATAAAATATTATAAGCTTTGGATTAAAAGTGAAAATTTAAGCAATATTCTAAAGTGGAAAATGTGATTTGCAATAAGTAAAAAGGTAAAATTATAATTTTAAACCCTATTTACGGTAATGACATAGTTTACAACGAATTTAAAGGCTAAAACATAATTTTCAGCAACTATAATGCCCAAAAATAAAAAATTCCAGCAATACTTAAACCCAAGAATATAATTTCAGCAAAGTCATTAAATAATACATAATTTACAGCAACATTTAAGGGCAAAATTTCAAGTTCTAGCTATTTGGAGAGTAAAAATATAAACTCCAACAACATTGGAGGACAATAAAGTAATTCCAGCAAAAATATAAGGGCAAAATGAAATTCCAGCAATGCATATGGAGCAAAAATTGAATTTCCAGCAATGTTGGGGGACAAAATAAAATTCCAGCAAGCATTCTAGGAAATTAGAACCAAATTCCAGCAACATAAAGTTTTAAAAAATGAAATTCCAGCAACTTAAGAGCTAAATTACAATTTCCAGCAATTATTCAAGGATAAAAATGAACTTTACAGCAACAATAAACCCCCATTTGTAAATTCTAACAAGTATTAAACACCAAATTATAATTTTTAGCAATATTAGGGACTAAATTGCAAATTCTAGCCACATTCAAAGACTAAAACAGAATTCCAACGACATTTAAAGCATAAAAACACAATAACAGCAAGCTTGGGAGGTAAAATTACAATTTTCATAAATATCAGAGGGTAAAATCGCAATTCCAGAAAAATTACAGGGGTCAAAATGTAATTACCGAAAAATATAGGGTCAAAAATGGAAATAAAAAAACGTAGGGGCCAAAATTATAATTATATAAAAGTCGGAGGACCTAAATGCAATTAATTAGGACCTAATTGAAAGAAAATTAAATTATGGGGGTCAATCTATAAAAAACAGAAACTTAAATGCATAAATCAGAAAATCTCGGGGCCACAGTAGCATTAATGAAAGCATAAGGACTATAAAATAAATACCTATTATTAATTAAAAATAAATTAAAAAACTAAACTGATCAAAACGACGTAGTTTTGAGTGAAACTACGTCAAAACGACGTAGTTTCACCAAAACATTTTTTTTTTTTTAAGATTTTTTTTTCTCTTTTTTTTTTCTCTCTTTTTCTTTTCTCTCTTTTCTTCTTCTTTTCTTTTTCCCTTCTTTTCTCTCTTTTCTTTTTCCTTTCTTCTTCCCCGATTCTGATCTTTCTTCTCTGCTCCTACTGTGACTCTCTTCTCTCTCTCGATTCGCTCTCTCTCTGTCTTTCTCTCTCTCTCTCTCGGTCAGCCTCTCTCTCGCCGTCCGATCTCTATTTCTTTCTCTCTCACTCTCGCCGGACTTATCTATCTCTCTGTCCTACTCTCTTTATTGTACTGAAGCCCCCAATTCCAATTTTTCAAATTAAAAGGTTAAATCCTTTAATGCATCTATCACAAAATCACCCATCAAACATGATTTCTGAGAAATCAATTATGCAAAAACAAATTGGAAAGGGCGAGAGCTTACCTGATTCGGGTGGAGGGGGTTGGTGGCGATGGAGCTGTTTGTGGGTGTTCGGTGGTCCGTGGTGGTGCGTGGCGGGGCTGGTGGTGCTCCGGTTGTTGTTGTTGTTGTTATTGCTGTTGCTATTTTTTTTTTTTTTTTAAATTTGTGCAGGTGTGTGTGTATGTGTTTTGCAGTCTATGTATTGTGTGTGTTTATTGGTGTGAAGGTGCAGGTGTGTGCGTGGGTATGGACTGATGTGAGTGTGTGAGCTTGCTGTGTTTGAGTGTGCAAGTGTGTGCAATTGTGGTGTGTGTGCCGATGATGTGTGTGTGAGAGCTTGCTGTGTTTGAGTGTGAATCTCTGGCTTGAATGTGTGTCGTGTGTTTCTGTGTGTTTACAGAGGTGCGTGAGTGTGTATTTGTGCTTGTTGCAAGGGTGTGAGCTGTGTGAGTGAGCTGGTGTGTGTGTGATGTGTTTGTGGCAGGGGCGAGGGAAGTGCTTCTGCAGGTGGGATGAATGTGCAGGAGAGTGTATGCGTGTGAAATGTGTGTTTTGCTGCAGGTGTGTTGTGTGTGAGGGTTGTGTATGGTGGAAGCTGAGAGTGTTTTGTGTGTGATTATGTATGAATATGTGTTTTTTGTGTCTGGTGGTGTAATGTGTGTTTTTGTGCGTTTGAATGTGTGTGCAAAATGAGTGTGTATGTTTGAGCTGTGTGCTTTGCTGGTGTTGTGAGGAAAGCCGGGAGAAGAGGAGTGTGAGTGAATTGTGCCTGTGTGCAGGTGAGCCGAGAGAGTGGAATGGGAGTGAAGTGTGTGTGAGTGTTTGCAGGTGAGCCGAGTGCTGTGTGAAGGAGGCAGAGAGGGTGAGGGAAAAGTGAGGAAAAAAATGAACAAAAATTCCTTCCAAATCCCTCAAAATCTGCTGAATTGCAGGGGGGTTGGAAAGTGATGATGAGGAGGCATGGTTTGGGGTATGGAGTTTGCAGAAGCATTCTGTCTGTCTTTTTTTTTTTTTTTTTTTTTTGAAAAAGAAGAAAATGAAGAAAACAAAGAAAAATGAAAAAGTAAAAATAACATAAAATGAAATAACCTAATATAAAATAAAAACTACTTGAACACTTTTAAAACTAAAATACAATATTATAAGAAGGAAAAAGAAAAATTCAGTGTAAAAAAGTTAATTCTAGGTTAGAAAAAATACAATTTAAAATAAACAACCAATGGTCTTTAAAATAAATTAATTAATTAATTAATTATGAAAATTTTCCTTACATAAAATTTATAAAATGCACACACACATAATTCTCATAAAGAAAAAATTTTAAATAAGAAAGTGCATTGGAAAACGTGCCGTTGAATTAAAAAATACTAAAATTTTAAATAAATAATGAATGACTCCCAAAAATCATTAAAATCATAAATAATGATAAAAATAGTAAAATTATGTATTTAGGAAATAAAATAAAATAAATTAATATTTACATGGTGAAACTACCATTTTTGCCCCTAATGTGACGAATTAGACATAATATGCGAAAATTGTACTCGACCCCCAAAAATAAGAAAATACCCCCTAAAATAAGAGTGACACACATATTTTTACAAAAGGTGTGTCAAAATTTGGTGTCTACACATACCAATTGGAATTGCCTTCATAATTGGTCAGAATGCACAATGTCTTCCATGTGTTTGTCTTGAAAAAGTACCACCCGAACCCACAACACGTACTTCAATCAGATGAGATTGAGTTTGACGAAACTTTAACATATGAAGAGCAGCCAGTTCAAATCTTGGATCGAAAAGTGAAAGAATTGAGAAATAAACAAATTCCTCTTGTCAAAATCCTCTGAAAGCATCATGACTTAGAAGAAGCTACCTAGGAAATAGAGGAAGAGATGCAGAGAAATTATTCTAAGCTATTCGAAAATCCAGGTAGAATTTCGAGGACGAAATTATTTTAAGGGGGGTGAATGTAACAACCCTAGAAGCATATAGAACTTATTTAGAAATTATGTTTGTCATGTTAGAAAAAAAAAAGAGAAACCGAAAATAGTTAAAAAATAAACAATAGTATGATTTCTTTTATGTTATAGCATGTTGTACATTTTCCTTTAAGGGTTGTACCATAGAAATCTTGCAAATTAATAGGAAGATAAATGTTAAAAATCTCTTCTAATTATGTTTAGCCAAGTTAGTAGCTATTGTACCAAAAAGTCAAAACCCTATGCTCACTTTTGTCTTATTATGATTGGTTGTTTATTTTACCCATTTTTTTCTTTATTTCTTTTCCATTTTCTTGGCCTATTTCTTTCTTTTTTTCCTTCACTTTGGTCGGCCCTCTTTTCTCTCTTTCTTCTCTCTTTTACTTTCATTTCCTTGAAGATTTTCTCTCCATTTTGATCATCTCCTTCCATTGAAAGTGAGCTAATTTTCTTCCTAAGCAAAGTTCTAAGCTTGTTTGTAAGGTATTTACTATAAACTTCTATTATTCTTTCCAAGTTATAAGCTGTAGAATGTAAGTTTATACTCATGTTCTTGTTGTTAAGCATGTATAATTAGATCATGATTATGAAGTTTTGCTTGTTAATCAAGTATTTTCTTAGTTAGATGGACTAGCAGATAGCATTTAAATCTTGAAATGATATGTATTATATGTTGAGTTGTTGAAGAATTTTGGGGTTGAAATCTTCAATTGGTTGGAATTTTGAGTGAAATTGGTTTTGATTGAGACATGAAAGTTATAGAACTAGTTAAAGTTGGGTTGGTTGGTTGATTTCCTTGCTGGTAAAAATTTTGGGTTAATCCGATTTTAGGGAACATGTTGCCGAAATTTCGGTAGAATTTAAAGAGCAAAAATTAGATAGGTGAGATTTAACTTACAATATGCAGAAATTTAGTGATTTGAACATGCAGAAATTTCAGAAAATGAACTATTAGCGAATCGAATTTTCCGGGCAAAACCCTAAAAATTTTGAAAACCCTAATTCTAAAACCCTAAACCCTAGGGTAAAACCCTAAACTCTAAAACCCTAAAAATTAAACCCTAGAAATAATTGGGGTATTTCTTGAAATTTCTTATTGAATTACTTAGATTTTAATCAAGTTTTTATAAGGTTATTTCTTTTGAATTTCAGGATCCGAAAGTGAATCGCGACCTTTTTACGAAATATTTTCTTAAGCATTTCAAATGAGTGTTTCTATGTGTGCATGTTGCATGAAATGATATATTATGTCTGTAAATGTTATTCAATGACATGTGCTAATTGAGGAAAGGTGTGTACTTTATCGCACCTTCTCCGTTAAATGTTATATGCTTTATTGTTTTAATGTGATTGTTTGTGTATGCGACTTTCGTGGTTAATCTCACCGTTATTCCACGGTTAGTCAAATTTGGTATGTTCGGAGTGATATAAGGTGTTGGATGTTATAGGCGAGTGTTAATTTCATATCTGAATGAAGTCCTCAAAGAGACTAACTCAAGATTGAACTTTATGAATAAATTTAGACTTCCGTGACTAACTTCACCGTTACTCCACGGTTAGTCAAACTTGGTGTGTTCGGAGTGATATAAGGTGTTGGGGTTATAGGCAAGTGTTATTCTTTCCTATTTGAGTTAAATTTCTCAAAGAGAATAACTCTATATTGAATTTTATAAGTATCTCAAACCTGAGCTATTATCTCGGCCCAATACCAATGTTATATATTTCAGTAAATGATACTCCTGCGGTTGAGTTTGCTCCCGTAGTGAACCTGTATCCGCCTTTAATTATATGACACTTCACATTTCTTATCCATTGTTTACTGAATTTGTTAATTTTATCATTCAATGTTTTATTGGTTTAATGGTATGCTGCTTGATTGAAGTATTCACTGGGCTATTATAACTCATCCCTTTTATTTGTTTTATTTAACCAGGTTTCCCGTACTGCTAAAGTTGGAAAAGCAGATTTTTGGATATGTTAGATGTTTATTTATATTTTTTATAGCCAAATTGTTTAGGTTATTATTGTAAATACAATGTATATTTTGGGATGTAAAACCTTTTAGTGGTACTTAGACTCTGAAGTTGAATTATATGAATGTATTTTGGGTTAAGTATGCTTGGTTTTTTTTTTTAAGTGAGTGCTTGGTTTGAGTTCTAGCGAGAGCCAGACAGGCAATCCGCTAAAACCCTTTGGTGCGCCTTTGGGTAAGGTAGGATTGTCACACTCTTTATGTACCCCAATGTGCCTTTATATGATTTTTTTATGCATTTTCTTCATATATCTCTTATTTTATTTACTTTTTGCATATTTATTTATTTTATGTTATTTAATTTTCAAATCTCATTATTTGGTGAATATTTTGTATTTAGATAGTCAATATAATAATTAGATTATTTTCTTTTTCATATTTTTATAAATATTTGTATATTTAGATAGTAAGTGTAATTGATAGGGCATTTTTAATTTCTCCCCTTCAAAGTGTAATTAAATTCCCCGGTGTAATAGTTTGGACTTATGTGTTGTTGCGTGCTTATATGCTTACTTGTTTTACTGCTTTCAATTAGGAATTTTTTTTTATGTGCTCCTATGTAATCTTACATGTCTTTATATGTTTATTTTGCTTTGATTCATATTTTACTATTTTAACTCATGTTTTTATCAACTTTATTGTTCCGTCACTACACTAGTCCAATGCTAATTGTGGCTTTATCGTTTCCCGTTATTCCAACGCTAGTGGAATTTTTTAGAATGAGTTAGTTCAACGCTAGACCCTTAGAGTATTTTTAGTGTTAGGTGCACTCGTGTGCATTTTACATCCCACTTCACACATTTTTAGTTTTCTCTCCATTCTGCATGATTTTTAGTATTACTATTATTTATTTATTTTGAAGTATCTTCAAATGCATAACATTTAGGTTGTATCTCATTTAGAATTTAGGACAATTGTGTGATCCAATTAGAAATAGTCGCCTACCCACTTGGGAAGCGGTAGCGTACATGTCGTTTCCCCCTCAGTGAGTAAAAACATTCAGTCACGAGATATTAGTCCCACGTACCCGTCGTGTTGCATACCCACTTTCTTTCTTCACTTATTATATATTATTATTTTCTTTTCTTTTTGCATCGCATTTTGCATAGATACTCGTGACTCCCTCGATATCTCAATTCAGATTTCGCAATTAATGCGATAATCCCGACCAAAACCTCGACGAAACATGCCGACCCTCCCGATACTCACATTTAGATTTAGGATTTGTATTCATTTAAATACATCTACACACGATAGAACTTAGAGTTAATTTAGAAAATTTTGATTAAACCTCATAACTAGCTTTGACTAGGTGGAAAGGGTGCCTCAGCACGAGCCTTTGCCTTCCCTTTCTTCAAATGTGACTTTCGAATCTTTTTCTCTCATTTTTCGTAAACCGGAATCGGAAAAGCGTTTAAAACTGATTTTTCTAAAATTTTACTTTTATTTTGTTAAATGATTTTTTCAGGTGACTTGGTACACCCTAATTCAATACCAAGTGGCGACTCCATTTTTTTAAATAAAACCCTTTTTCAAAATTAATTAGCCAAAACTGTCGCGTTTTTAGTCTCAGCTTTATTTTCTTTTTAAAATACCATTTTTCTAAAATTACTTTTTTACTAAAATCTTGATTTTTATCACACATGTAAGATATTTTCAAAATTCCTTATTTTCAACGTGCACGTAATATTGTCTAGTAGATCACTCAAACTCTCAACTTGAGTCCACCAGTCTAGAGATTTGAGCTTTAAAAATTGATTCGGTTGGACATGTGACCGTGGCTCGATGTGCACATAGCAATATCTAGGAGATCACTCGAACCACTGACTTGGGATCCTTGGAATTGACGGTCTTGTTACCTTTTGGATTCCTCAGTCTGAAGGTTCGGGAACCGAAACCTTAATTGAGTCTAGATGGATTAGAGAAAGGGCTGGACCTTTGCAGCCAGTGGCTAGGCAACAATTTTGAGACTTTATACAGTCTATGGCATTGATAGGGTGAGGACAATGGGAGAGAATTTGAGTGAATAAATGTGAAACTTTGGAAGGGATGTGTTTACTTTTAGTTATAACCATAGTCGAGATACAATGAATTTCAATCAATTTCAATTACAATAACAATCCAAATGCAATGAACTTCAATTAATTAATAAGTTATAAATGGAATACAAAAACTATGACCACCTGAGAGCTAGTACTCAAAGACACCAAGGTTAACCAGTCAACTTCGCTAAACAATGTAACAAAGTATCATTCTAAATAATGTCATGATTCAAATACATTGAATTTCAGGGTACTATGAGATAAAAGAGGGGGAAAAACAGCAAGACTACAAAAATGCAAACACTCAAAGAAATCAAGACTTGAAATAATCTTAGGAGTATATAGATAGATAGAGATTTTTAATGTGAAGATTCAAATGAGGAAATTAAACACAACTATTTGTGAAATCAAGAATCCAACAATTTGACGAGAATAAAACAGTATGAAATATGAGTCATAACAAAAAATTTAATGTGGTTCAGCTTAATTACCAAGCCTACCTCTTCTGCGAAAAAACTATTCTTTATTATGAGAGAAAATAAACAAATACAAGAATACAACTTGTATCCCAAGCCCCACCACCTTTGTATTTTTTCTTTCACTACCAAGAACTCTCCCACCCTCTCTCTTATATGTCTCTTGTACAATGCCAATTAACTATTTATAGGACACATTACTTAACCAATACCCAAGTAATCAAGAAAAAACTTGTCAAATGCAACGAAGTTAAAATATAAGAGACTAAACTGGGGACAAGTAGAACATTTGGGGGACCAAATATGTCGTAATTAATATAAGTTCCCAAAAGTGGAATAGTTTAAGACTGAAATGCCTAAAACTTCCAATTTTTCCTTGGTTGCCAGTTGGTGCAGTGGTTTCTCCAATTGTTCATGTCATACTGGTTGTGGCTTATCCAGAAAGATTGTTTGATATAAACCAATCATTTTAAGCATTAGTGTTGGGGAATGACTTCGTTATTTTACTCCAACGAGCTGAATTGAAGAAATGGGCTAACTCGAATGGCGATGAATTCATGTAGTCCTACTTTCTGTTATCTGCATGTTTGCCATTGAAGTCATCTTTCTTTTCTTCATGGTTGAGCAGGTTTTCATTGAAGTCATCTTTCTTTTCTTTATGTTTGAGCACGCTGGGATATATAGATGACTGTCAGATGTTACAATAATCGTTTTCGGTAGCCTCGTACTCGTCGCAGAAATAATGAAAGAACTACTTGTCATGTACAGACAATTGCACTGCTTGCAATATCAAACTTGAAGGTATAGATTAGAACAATAGTAGCGTCAAAGACGCTGTGATACTTAATGTTACAGACATTTAACTGTAACTTGTTATCATTGGTTAATATTAACTTAAACTTATCAAAAGAGTTCTATATTATCCCAAACTTACTAAAAAATATTCTTTTAAATTAATACTAATCTAACTTAATTTTTAAAGAGTCTCATATTATCCTAACTTACTAAAAAATAAAAATCTAAAATAGTTCTTAAGATATAAAAAGTTAATCATAATTTTCTTTAACAAATAAAAACCATAGTTACTATTATTTTCTTAATCTAATTAAAATCCTAAATTCTAAAATCATAAACCCTACACCCTGAATCCTGAACCCTAAATCCTAACTCCTAATCCCTAATTCAAAAGTAAATATAAAATCTAGTAATGAAAATGTCAGCAAAATTTTTTTTCCCTAAGATGCAATAAAAAAAAACTGAATGATACTTATGTAATAATAAACCAGTAAATATAGGTTACAAGATAAAGATAAGAGTTTGTAATTGACAATGACTCTTATACAGGTTAAGATGTGTCTGTAACTAAAAATCTCGTTACAATCTTTGACAATGCTATTTTCCTATAGATTATATCTTTTTCCACATAAAAGAAAGAATAATAGTAGCGTCAAAGACGCTGTGATATTCACTGACAAACACCTAACATAATACGTTACTTTTGGATTAATATTAATCTAACCTAAGTCCAAAGAGTCCTATATTATTACAACTTACTAAAAAAATATTTCTCTAAATTAATACTAATTTAATTTAATTTTAAAAGAATCTCATATTATCCTAACTTACTAAAAAACTCTAAATTTATTTTTAATAAATAAAAAATTAACCGTAATTTTCCTTAACAAAAAGAAAGCCATAATTAACTAAAACCCTAAATTCTAAAAGTATAAACCCTACAGTCTAAATCTTGAACCCTAAATCCTAAATCCTAATTTAAAAGTAAATATAAAATCTAGTAATAAAAATGTTAGCAAAAGTTTTTGTTTCCTATGGGTCTATGTTGCAATAATAATAAAAAGTGATACTTACATAAGAAACCAGTATTTTAGGTTACAAGTAGAATAAGAATTAAAGTTTGTAATTGATGATGACTCTTGAATGGTCAAGATTTTTCTGTAACTAAAAATCTAGTTACAGTCTTTGATAGTGTTATTTTCTTAAAAGAAATGTATTTGGCTCCACTTTTAATGGAAAATAGCATTGTTAATGACTGTAACTGATTATTAGTTACAGACACATCTTGACCGTATAAGAGTCATTGTCAATTACAAACTCTTATCCTTATCTAACCTGTAACCTGTATTACTGGTTTATTATTACGTAAGTATAATTTAGTTTTTTTTTTTTTTTGTTGCATCCTAGGGAAAAAAAATTTTGCTAACATTTTCATTACTAGATTTTATATTTACTTTTGAATTAGGGTTTAGGAGTTAGGATTTAGGGTTCAAGATTTAGGGTGTAGGGTTTATGATTTTAGAATTTAGGATTTTAATTAAATTAAGAAAATAATAGTAACTATGGTTTTTATTTGTTAAAGAAAATTACGATTAACTTTTTATATCTTAATAACTATTTTAGATTTTTATTTTTAGTAAGTTAGGATAATATGAGACTCTTTAAAAATTAAGTTAGATTAGTATTAATTTAAAAGAATATTTTTTTAGTAAGTTGAGATAATATAGAACTCTTTTAAAATTAGGTTAAGTTAATATTAACCAGTGATAACAGGTTACGTTAAATGTCTGTAACATTAAATATCACAGCGTCTTTGACGTTACTATTATTCACTTTTAATCCTTTTTCAAGGGGCCTAAGATAGGTGCATCAATCAAATGTGTTGCATTAGTTCCATATGAGCTACGCGGAGGTGTCGTACCATTGGCAAAGGCGGGCAAAGAGTATAGCGAAGTTGAAATGTATGTATTAGCAGAGTCGAAATGGGTTGTGAAAAAGGAGCACTGGACAATATTTTGGTTGTTAATCCTGAGAAGAGAAAAAAGTCGGTGTAAAAAGTTGAAAAAGTTCGACAAAACTAATGCAGAATCTTGTAAAAGAAGATTCAATTAATACAAAATCAAGGCACGAAAAATTTGTTCAATCATCAAGGTGGTCTGAATGCATCCTAGCTCAATGATAGCTTTGAACTGAAATTTTGGCTTGTGCTCCTCCTTGAACATATACGAAGGTGCAATCTGAACCGGGTTTCAATACTTTTAACCATTGCGGAAGCTCATATGTGTCCTCCTCTTGTGTTGGGTTGAGGCCCCATATGGATCCAGTAAGATTTTCAAATTTGAGCTTCAGATCTGTAATAGGCTTCTGTGATGTATTCTTGATTATCACCTTGTGACGATAATATGTCATGGTTCCAATAGTCCAAGTGTCAGTTATTGAGTGGAAGAAATTAACAGGGAACGTCTGCACGATGAAGGTTTTGTGAATTTTTAGTAACTTAGATGTGAAGAATGTAAATATTTGCATGTAGAAAAACATGTATCTCTTCGGCCAAGTAACTGTCTTCAATGGTAAACGTCGTCAACATTCTAGCTTTTTTCGGTTTATGGCCATTACAATTGAATAGCTTGGGTTGGTTTTTGAAGAATGGGTAATAAGGACCATGAAAGGCTAGCACCATTTTTGGCTTATGCATAGAGAATTTTCCTGCAACGCACCTGGAATTTTCTGGTATGGCTTGGGTAGGTCATGATGGGCAGAACCTGCACGAGAGGACAAAAATCTGTTAGATTCTCTTATAAACTCAGAAATAAATGTAAAATATTTTGTATCATGTTATCAAAGACAACATAATTGAAAACAAATCTTAATATATCTGGTTCTCACCAGGAGTATTTAAGTAAGGTTTTCGTGACACTGGAGCATGGTAATCTGCGAAAAAGGCCAAATTACACATAAACATCGAGATTTTCAGCTGTAGATTATGGGAAGAAACAAGAGTTCATTACATTAATTAGCTGTAAATTTGTTCAAGATATATTCTGCAGGTTGACAAGCATTATAGTGTCTAGATATATATTCTGCAGGTTGATAAGCATTATAGTGTGCTAGATATATATTCTGCAGGTTGATAAGCATTATAGCGTGCTAGATATCTATTGACTGATTGATAAGTCCACCTGTAAGGAACACATCTTTCCTACTGCAATCTAACTAAAAATCCTCTCCAATTATAACGTTGCACTAGGACTGGTTTTCCAGACACTTTACCTGGAGTCATTAAAAATTCCAAATAACCTCAATTGTTCACACTGTACATAAATGTGAAAAACGATTCATATGTTTGTGCATTTTAGAAATTTATGCTACTTTGCATCCACAAGATTGAAGATGGTGTGGTATGCATGCCTAATTCTCCATCTATTCCAATAACAGTGTATTAAAGCAGTGTTTGAAAAGCTCATATTGAGAGATTAGTATTAGTAAAATATTAACAGATCAGAGTAGTTTTTGTCCTAGATATTTCCTAGAAGAAGCCAAATTTTAACTTTACTCAAGATTTTGGAGAGTTCATAAAAATATTCTACCTGATTTTCCAGAAATAGATTGCAATCTGGAGAACAGTCCAATGAGAGGAGCTACACCAGATATCGTTGGCTCAGTTTGTTCATAATTAGACCGATCATCAAAGAACTCATCGTTATTATTGGGACCTCCAACAAGGGCTCCATATAAAACATTTGGATTTGCCTCAGGATGTCTGTACCAGCTTTCAAATCCTTGTACACATCCAATGACAGATTGAAGAGAAAATATGGAGGCAATGGAAGAACCCCTATGGTGAACACGGATTGGGTAGTTTTGACCATAACCAACAATATAGCTCATGGACTTTGGATTTTTGCCAAGAATGTAATCAGCCTGCAGTCAATGTGCCAGCAAGAAGATCAGTTTAAGCCATTTATTTTAGAGAGAAGTGAAGCATTGAGTTTAGCAGATCATCATTTCAAAAGCGACAGGTAGACATGCATGCCTGTGATTTAGCAAAATTGAGGAGATCCTGGGGTTGAATTTGAGCTTCGGGACATTTGAGTACGGAATTCGCCTCGGAGAGGTAATCAGAGTAGACAGAAAGGAGAAATGCAGCAGATGCGGAATACTGCAGATTATTCCACTCCCTCACGTAGACAAGGCCACCTGAATTGAACTAACAAATATCAATACAGGAAATTATGAAGTTCTGATTCCACAAATAACGGGTTTTTTATTCGAATATTCCTCTACATTATATCTTGAAGGCCTATTTTAAAATCTTTCTGACAAGCAGGATACGTCACGATAAAGCAGAACTAACCAGGAGTAGTGGCCACATTATAACCGTCATTCTTCTGCATACAAGCACAAGCAAAGAAATCCGCTTTAGCTTGATATTGTTGTAGAGTGGAAGTGTATGCTTTACCAGCGCCATCCAATAAGACCTACAGAGTGAAAAGATGTCCATAATCAATCATCTAATTTGAAGAGCACAAGTATGTACTTAGTCAGGTTGAGATCTTCTTTCAATCAGATTATCAATGGGAATTTGGAGAATAAATACTTGTATTATTCCTCAAAATAATATTTCAATTAACATTTTTGTAGTTTTATGTAGCATGCATGGATTGAATATAATGTTCATATATGCAACACCTTAAAACACAACAAGCATTGTATATCCAATCAAATCAAGAAGTCTAGTAATAAAAAAACGTTTAAACAACTCCGAAATTTGTTGAATATACTTGCATAACGAGGACTAAGACCGACTGGGGAGATTCAATCCCAATAAAGCATGATATCAAGGATCCTAGAAATCTCAAGCATGTCCAACCCTCAATTTCCCAGCCTGGCTATAGCTTTGTCAAATTGATCATGCCTTTTGTTTTCTTGATATTCAGTTTAAATTTTTTTGAAAATACCTTTGAGAGCAGAATTTGGATTCCTGCATATTTGGTGTCCCAAGAAAATTCTCTGACAGCCCAACCAGTTCCGCCCATAGAAGCAGCATTGTCCACAACATATTTCAGATAGTACTCATCATTAGTTGCTCTATATAGCCATGTGGCTGCCCATAGGAGTTCATCCTGCATCATTTAGTTATGTATGGAACAAAATAATTAATAAGGAAACTCAGAATTATGAGAAAATTTTGAGATGCAGAATGACATGATACTAACCGAATAACCGGATGAGGTATAAAATTGCTTAGCGCATTGGATGGAATCGTGATATATTCCTCTGAACCTATCCGCAAATGAGAAAAGCTGTAGAGTCCAACCAAATAATTTTGAGAGTTATGATTCAGGACAAACAAGCATCATACATTCATATGTCTGCGGATAAAATCAATCACACAAGTCATCATTGTTATTTCTAGCTAGGACTAGTTTGCCAGAGTGTAGGTTTCTACTAACGTGGTTAATACTTGCACAATTAGAAATGGGTCACGGAAAGAACAGATCTATAAACTATTCATGACTTGCCTTGAACTGTTGAGCTTATTGTTAATTCATAAGTCCGCTAGAGGAATGGAAGACTGAAGGAATGAATCAAATATGCAAAATTTGTGACGTTGGAAAATTTCAAACCTGTTTTGCGTGGATTAATAGAAGAGTTGAGTAAGAAGAATTGTAAGGCTTAAAAGCCAGAGAAGCAGCAGCCAGGGCAGCTGCAGTTTCACCAGCAAGGTCTGATCCTGGATGCTCTGGGTCAAGCTTGTAGGCAGTCCTTGGGGTTGTCATGTCTTCAGATCTCTCCCAGCAATAATGATCAGAGTATCCGTCACCCACCTGATATTCATACACTAATGTCAAAAGAAAATACAAGGGATTCTCTTTTATTCTTTTTCTTTTATCGAAAGAAAGTTGTACCTGTCCCCAGAGGACATTAGGCTGTGGATGAGCTCTGATGAAATAATCAGTTCCCCATTTGATAGCAGCCAATGTGTGACCCATCTGATTTAGATGAACAATCTCTTTCCTGTATTCAATAGCCCCCCAAGAAAGCATCGTCATGGTAAATGCCATTGGTAGCCCAAACTTCACATGATCTCCAGCATCGTAGTAACCCCCTACCAGGTTTACCTGTCCCCCCGTGCAGCATTTTACACACGTAAACATCGAATCAATGCATGGTTTAAGAAGCTTTACATGATAGATAGATACTGGAAGACTTTGAATGTAACTGACGGACGAACAAAAGAGAAAAAAGAAAGAAACAAAAATAAATACACGAGCAGAGCAATAGACAGAATTGAGAAAACTCACTCCTTGAAGAAAACCATCCTTAAGTCCCGAGTCACCACGCCATTTTACGCGTTGATTCGGAGGTAATTTGCCAGACCTTTGTGCTTCAAAGAACACCAAGGTCTTGTCGAGAGCGTCCGCATAATCGAAGCATGAAACCGTGGCTGCTTCAAAAGCAAGAAGACCAATTAACATGGCCAAAAGGGCATACGAACAACCTAATAACTTCGCCATCTCTATATATCTCTCTCTACCTAAAAAAATTGGAGAGGATTAGAAGATTTCTGCTCTGCTAAATTTAGATGAATAATTTTTCCTAGTTTCACATCGTATTTATAGAAAGAATGGGAAGTTATTGAGGAAAGAAAAGGGTGGTAGCATCCACGTTCGTTCATATAATGAATGAAGGAAACCTTAAGCAAGATTGAGCTCCCCACGTTGGTGTTGCATGTTTACTTAAAAAAATACAAGTGTAGTAGTACTTATTAGTAGTAGGGGGCACGGATTCGTCCCCAAGAATCAATTTTAATAAACTTTCAAGCACCAATGATACGTCTTCACGTTATTGGGCAATCACCAAACGAGATTAAATAATTCGGTACACTGGACTAAACCCCCTTGTAATTATCTATCTCCGAGCTTCGCTTTGCCCACTAAAAATAATTTTATACCACTTTGACGAACACACCTTTGCGCTTCATAACATTTGACACTAAATTTTGTATTTTGTGGCGAATTGCCCTTATTCTTTTTTTGCGGCACTGCTGCTAGTGACGATTGATTTTGCATGCCTGTGGTTGACGATTTGTTAATTTTGAGACCATACTTTGAATTTTATGTTCAAAAAAAAAATTGAATTAAAACCATAAGTTTTTCAAGTTCAATTGGAATGTGCGTATGAACAAGTACGCCGAAATTATGAATTTCTTAGCCTCTTTTGTTTATCTTAACAATTTAAAGTAATGTGCCGGCAATATTAATTTCTGGTGGAAAGAAACTTTTCTTTATGATCTGTCCACCAACTTCAAGCATTCCACAAAGATATACTGAAACCAAATTCACCCGTTGAGTAATTCTTTATAATTCGACATAAATATATACTTTTCTTTTACATAATACGTGTTAAGTGTAATGACATTGGAGAAAATAAAATAAAAAAGATCTTATTTACTTCTCCAAAAATAAAAAAAAAAATTGAGAGGGGCAAGGGTGAAGATTTTCAACAAACACTACTTGTTAGACATTCGCCACTTGTGGAAGATATTGTAGAAGAAATTATTGTATATTTGAAATTTTGTATGTAATAGCACTAGGAAATAAGATGCATAATCAGTTTTATAATTTATTTTTTTATTACAAAAGGTTACATAACTTGTTAAAATATGTTTATGAAGCAAACTACTCAAGAATTTTCATTACAATTTAATAGTTTGCTAAAAAAAATTTCTTTGAAGTGAGAAAAACCACTACAGTGCTTTTAGACATTGAAATTCATCTCTCTATTTTCATATCTCCTATATCCATTTCTGAAATAAGATATGGTCACAGGAGCAGTTGCCATTTCTAAGGCTAAATCTATTCACTGGGTTACTTGCGACAAGCTTTGCACTAAACAAGAAGATGAGGGAATGGGTTTCAGGCAACTTAAAACTTTTAACCTCACATTGTTGTCTAAGCAAGCCTGGTGTATTGCTACACAACCTTGTAGCCTTATTCATCAGGTATCCGAAGCTAAATATTTTTCCAGTTCTGATTTTTTTCAGGCTGATGAAGGATCTCAGCCTTTATGGTCTGGGCGTGGGCAATCTTAAGTTAAGAAATACATAGAAGCAGGAAGCAAATGGCAAGTTGGTTCGAAGAGATCTTGTCACGACCTGAACCTAAAGGCCATGACCGGCACGTAGCTCGAAATAGAATAAACCACCCCAACCCACATAAGCTTAACTTTTCTCTAAATTCTACCGAAATTTCGGCAACATCTCCTCTGTATTGGGACCTTTCCCAAAAATTTAAAAAAAATACCTGCACAAAATTTCAGCCAACCCAAGCATTTTCAACACATTCACAATATATCATATCATCTCATTCACAACTTTACACCATATTTTCATAGGTTTACAACCTACTAACACAAGTAATCAATCATCCATTCAACCATAAAATAAATGCTCATAAGAACTTCATATATTTTATATAAATATACCAAGATTCATAACTTACAACCAACGGAGCATCTATTCCAAAAATAACATTTACAATACCAAACTAGTCATATACCATATTGCCACAATTTCAAAGTAATAACCTTGTCCTATACCCGGATAAACAAAAATAACCGGGTGGTACCTTCCAATTTTGTGGCTATGCAATTCTCTGCTCTGATCCTACTCCTGCACTTTCTACAAAATACTGAAAAATATTGAGGGGTGAGTTTTCTACACTTAGTAAGCATAATACGTATTATAAACCATAATACATGCAGTCATACAGGTAATAAACAATCATCATTAACAATTATAAATCATACAATAATATTATTTTAAACAATTTACTTAAATCACCACTTTTGGTATAAAATCTATATAGTCATCACATATGACATAAAACATTCAATAAAATCACATTTTTAGTTTCATAAACAACTTTTGTTATTTCTCGAAGTCACAACTATGCAGAACCTACTATCCCCCGAAGGGTAACTGTCCCACGAAGGGTACTCTGTCCCCGAAGGGCTATCCCCCGAAGGGTATACTATCCTGCGAAGGGAGGGAATCACTGCGGACATTCCCTAGCCGGCATATACTAGGTGCACCCAGACTAACAATAACCCTGTTAGTTTTAGTTAGCTCTGCATAGAGTTACCTTCAAATCATCTTCACAACTAAATTCTTTCAACTTTATTTGACAAAAATCATTGTCACAAACAACCATTCACTTTCTCATTCTTTAATGTTAAAACTTTAACAATATATAAAACATACTTTGACAAAAAAAACGTCAAATGTATTATCTTATACAGTCAACGTAAATCATTCACCTTTCAATACTTTGCAAGCTCATTTAAACTTTCACGTACAAAATAAATCACTTTGTATGCATTTTCTCAACGTACATCTATTTAACAATATATATGTATGTCAATTTCAATTTATACATATTGCATACTTTAAATTACTCACAAAATGCTTTGCAAACAACATATAGTACTAGTGATTCATAATATGTATTACACTTACCTCAAATTAGGCTATGGACAAAAATCTCAACTCGATCAGCCCCTTAGGCGGCTTCCTCCGCCAAATGCTCTTTGAATCTATTATATCACATAACGATAAAAATTAACAACTAAAATACTTTAGAAAAAATAATATTCTAACTTTATCTAGTCCTAAGGCTTAACTCAATCACATACCCATCTTACATGGCCTAACTATAATCAAATCTCAACTTTAATTTCCCAAACCAACTCTTTCCTCTTCTAATTGGTAATTAACACCCTAACAAAACTATTAACTCTAAATAATACCAAGAAATCATTTTTCTCCAAATTTCCTAAAATTTCCTAAACTCTAAAATTCCATATACTTAATTTCTACTCCATGCATGCTATCATTTCCACCAAAAATATCATATACTATATCATAACTTACTTAATAAACAAAATTTAAGCATAAAAAATTTACCTTATTTAGCTAAATCCAAATTTTCCTTTTTCTTCCTTTTCTTTTCTTCCCTCTCTCTCTCTCTCTCTCTCTCTCTCTCTCTCTCTCTCTCTCTCTCTCTCTCTCTCTCTCTCTCTCTTCTTCTCTTGCTGGCTGGACTTCCCTCTTTCTTTCTTCTTCCCCTTCCTTCTTCTTCTTCTCTCTTTCTTTTCTTTCTTCTCTCTTTTCTTTTCTTTCTTTCTTCTCTCTTTTCTTTTCTTTCTTCCTTCTCGCAGCTTCTTTCTCTTTTGCCTTGCAGAAAGTTCTGCTGGCTTCTTGTGGGAAAAATCCCACCGACTCTCCTCTTTTTTTTTTTTTTAGGCCAAATGACCTTTCTACCCCTCACTAATATTGGGTATTACAGATCTATCAAAATCTGGAAAGATAGATGGCTTCTGCGGTCATCTATTTTCAAAATTGAATCACGATCTTCTGCAGTACTGAAAACTTCAACGGTTGATTGTCTAATAGACTTTGACCAAAAGACTTGAGGATTGATTTCCTGCAGACAATTTTTAGCCAGATGAGATTGAATTAATCCAAAGCATCTAGTTGGGGGCTCTCGCAACAGGGATACGGTGATTTGGCATTTTCCCAAGAATGGATCTTTTTGGTGTAAAAAGTGCATATCACTTGATCAAGCAACGATGTTCTAATTGGGAGAATTTAGCATCAAGTAGTAGTGGTTTGAAGCAAGGTGTTTATTCTTGATTATGGCATTTCAACCTTCCAGTGAAAGTTAAAATCTTCTTGTGGAGGGTATGTAAAGATATACTGGCAACCAACACAAAACTCTCATCTAAAGGGCTTAATCTAGATACCTTTTGGCCTTTATTCGTGCTTCTGTTGATGATATTCATCATACCTTCTTAACTTGTCCTATAGACGATGGGCCCTCAATTTCTTAAGCCAAAAAGTTCAACTACATTCGTCCAATCAAATCGTATCTTGATTACCCAATTTTCTTTTTCGAATATCAAGAAAGAAGATGGTGTATTACTCTTTAGAACTTATGGAATAATTGTAATGCAGATAATTTTAATGGATCTTACAGGGATCCTCTCAGTTTGGTTTCCCTATCAATCAAAATTGATGACTTCCTCTCTCAAATCAAGATTATCAGCATCTCATTGGGCATATCGAAGTACAGTTTTATGGAGGCAAACTTTGATGGGGCTGTGTTTATGGAGGATGGTTCATCAGGGATTGGTGTTGTTATCTGAGGTGACAAAGCAAATTTCATTGCTAGATTGTCCAAAAAATTTCCCCCGACATCGGAGCCAAATGTTGTTGAAGCTAATGCAGCTAAATATGCTATCCAACTGCTACATGATTTGGGTTTCGATCATGTTGCTCTATGAGGCAAAAGGTCATCAAAATGATTCAATATGTGGGAGCTGATGATTTATCATGTGTTCTATTAATTGATGATGCCATTGCCTTGATTCAAAACTTCCAGTGCTGGAAGGCTTCATGGACTCATAGATCTTTTAATATTCCTGCTCATATCTTTTTTGCTAAGCATGTTGTTAATCTTTTAGATTATTGTCTATGGAGAAACTCTCCTGCATCATTTATTAGTTCTGCACTTATCGTGGACTTGGTTTCACGATTAATAAAGTCATTTTATTTTTTTATAAAAAAGGTAGAATCTATTTATTTTAAAAATTGATTCTAAATCTAAATTTACAATTGCATCTAATAACCTAGTTAGATTTCGACTAAAGATTCCAAATCCAAATTAGCACAAGTCCCTCTATCCAAACAGATCCAAAACCTTCCACCAAATAAAATTGTGCGCTTATTAGAAAATAATTGGCAAATGACTTTGATTGAAACTGATCTTTACTTATGCATTCTTGTGGTTTGAGACTACACTTACTGCAGCATAGGGTTGTTCTTGCTCTATTAAGTATTTAGTAAATTTGTACAGCCGCAGATGTTGAAAGTCATATGAGACTGAGAAGCTACCTTCGAAAAGATACTAAATCACAAATGGACTCAGCACAATAAAGGTATTTAGTTAGGTTGGAGCATGTCGCTTCAAGGTCATGTAGGCCAAATATGAGGGAGAATGGAGGAAATTTTACGATTTTCTCCTTGGCAAAAAGAAAATTCTTGTTGGACAGAGTATATGATCTGGATATCAAGAATTTGAAAGTTGAGTTAGAATCTAATGTTGTTGAGCTTGTTCGAGAAACATTGACTATAGATATGCTCATTTTAATCCCAATTTGTAAATAATACATATGCTCATTTTGATCTCATTTTATAGATTATATGTTTGTCTCAAAAATTAGGTCAGTTATACTGAGATGCTAGCAAAAACTAGATTTTTTTACATAAACTTTTAACTATTTTATTGATTTCAATAGCTATAGTCTCGAGCAGAGCAATTCTGCACATATATATACTTAGTTGGTTCTATTACATTATTTTCAATATATTAATAAACTAACCATTACAAAAAATTTCCTGACTAAAGTTCCATCCTAATCAATGCCCAATTATCTTGAGTTTCTTCACCTTCCTCTAGCTTGCTACAACCATCTTCACTATGCTCATAATTTGTTGAATAACATTGTCTGCTGCTATACACTTTTCACAAACTGTCTTTGATTTCTTTCGTTCCATAATTGATATATTGTTACATTAAGTGTTGTCTTTCTCATTGAGTTGATGAAATTTTCTTCTTTTCCATTGTTGAACCCACCTTTCTAACTATTCCTAGCACCATACACTTCCCCATAGATTAAGCAATATTCCTGAATTCTACTCCAAACATAAGAAATGTATACATTTAAACAATAAATGTTCAACTAATTCTTCCTCAACAATACAAAGTGGACACCAATTTTCCATTATCATTAAATATCTTCTCAATACGTCTTTAGTAGCCAACCTATCTTTGCATACCAGCTAGACAATAAAAAGCAAGGCTTGGTACATGTTTTGCAAGCCATACCAGTTTGTACTAGAAAACTTTCTCTAAGCTATTGCAAGTAAATTCAAAGCTAACTACTAAGAGATTATTTTTATGTTTTCATGTATTATTAAATATCTTTGGTGTGTTTTTAGGATTTTAGGATAAATTTCGACTATTTTCATTAATTATTCCTTCAAACTAGGGTTTTGAGTCGAAACTTGCATTCCAAGAGGACAACTGCACAAATGCTTTTATATTTTTATAGGTTTTGACAAGTTACTCATAAATTGGAGTATAATGTGACAGATTTGAAGATGATTCAAAATAGTGGAACAAAGCAACCAAGTTGTATGCAATATAATGAAGCTAAAATGATCAAAATGTGAAAAAAGTGATCCAGGCCACATATTTAAAAAGTGATCCATAGATCCCTGAAGGCCACGGATCTATTTTTCGCAACAGGAAAATCAGGCTTTAGCGACAAAAAAAATGCCGTCAATGACAAAAAAACTGCCGGCAAAAACAATTAATGGCACTTTTCTTGTGCCAGAATTTTTGCCGACATAGATGCTGTCGACAATGTTTGGGGCAATTTTTAGCTTATGTCGGCATTACTTTGCCGACAAATTTACCGACATTCTTCAAACATGTTGGCAACACGATAAGCATCATTTTTACCAACACAAATTATTTGTCGGCAAAAAATTTATCCTATTTATTCTAATGATTAGCAATTGCATCAATTGATAAACAAAGGTTTGTCAACAACAAGATAAATAATATGACCCACGAGAAAGCATTTTCATCAATTTCTTCTTAGAATATACAAAATGACTAATCAAAAGTGAAGTCACAAATTCCATCAAAATGTCAAATAATTCATACCATCCTAAATGGGAATCCGAAAGTTATGTCATCAAGGAAATCACTAATCTACCTATTTTATCGGCAAATCTATTTCCAACATTCTAAAGGATAATCAGATCTTGACAAAATGAAGAGAGAAAATATGCAAAAGAGAAGAACTAAGCTAGGATGTTGCTCTTCTTTAGTCTTCAATTGCTTTTACTCATCTCCTGCAGAGAAAAAAGATCTTCTACGACTACAATTCCTGTTGAATATAAGACATATGGCAATGTTTTAGAAGATGAGTGCAAAAATTTTTAATACTGATCATCAGACAATTAATAACATCTTACACTAGGCTTTGTTCATTTCAAATGAACACACTGCCAGTTTTCAAGCAAAAGAAAATGACCAACACACTATTCCTAAAGTAGACCCCTTGTCATCGAGAATTTAACTCAACAAACTATATGTTATTAATTTTCCCCCTTCTACACACACAATGCCATATAAAGCTCAATCCTTCAAAATGGTTCATTAACAGACTATAATTCACAAAATTAACATTTTCTTAAAGAAAATAACAATGTACTTACCTTCACGCCTACCAACTTCTTTGCCTTACTTATGCTTTGCCTTTTTTCTTCGTATGACGCCTCTGCCATAAGTTAAACAAATCATGCCTGAACTTTAAGTCATTTAATGCAACATTTAGAATAACAACATCATCCTTGCATTGAGATAATCAATACCTATGTGGATGAAGATGGATGACTTGGCATTTGAGACTGATTAGAATATAAGCATGAAAAGTACTGCATTATTTGGGGAGGACAACTAATATTAATAATGATGTGTATATATATACAATGAAGAGGGATATGTAATGTTGACATATAAATATTTATAAAGCTACAATATCAACCACCAATATGTAATACCTCAGAAAAACAACAAAAGAAAAAGAATATAAACCCCAACTAGCTTCAACTTCATTCCACAATGTCTCATTTAAACACTCATAAATGCTCAATAGATGAAAGAACTGCAGAACTGAGGAAACTCCTAGATCTCAAACCAAACACATTTAACGGATAAAAACTTGACCAGCTCTGCACATCAAAAATCACAATTAAATCGTCAATCACAATGCAAAACCCATACAAAAATAAGCACATGCACATAGACAAGTAAAGCATGTATCTACAACTAACACACCATCCTACACTTGTATCACTCCCTAATCACACAACCTGCAATTGGCACAATTGGACCATCAATACCTCACACATTCCGCCATCTTTCACTATTTTAAATCAAGAGTTTGCATTAAAGGGGTGATAACAGTTTCACTAGCCATGATTAATTCTGGTGGGGAAAACTTAATTACCTATTTGGATGAAGATGGATTGCATGACATCTGAGACTGAGATTGATTTTATTGTGTTCCATGCTTTGAATATCCCAACTGATGTGAGCTAGATGACTCTGGTACCTAATACAAAAACATAGGACATAAGAACACCCTGCTGCCATATTTGTTAAGATATATTATATATTAAAAATAGATTTGGTCATTACTTGATAAGCAGGATGTAGAATAGGACATGACTTAACATGAGCTCGCATAGTTTCTAGATCAGCTATCCATTCCCTCTTGAAATTGTCAATTTTTTTTCCATTTCAGCTCTCATGTTTTCTTCTATCTCAGCAAGTCTCAAATTAACATGGGCATTAACTTCATCTTCAAATGCTTTTATTTGTGTGGCTGATTGCTAGGCATACTGACTCATATACTGACTCATAAACCTGAGCTAGAGTAGGTCCTGAACCAAAGGTGCGTACGTGACTTGGTTTCTCCTTTCCAAAAGCTTCATCATGAATCCCATCCAAGATAACATTGTCCAATTTTGAAGATTCAAGCAAGTTGTCCACCTTTTCTTTTAAACTTGCCTGTAATGTTAAAATCTTAGATAGTTTATCGAATATAATATTCAAGGAGAAAATGATTATATGGAAGGAAAAGATTTTGTCTAAAAATAAATTTCTTATACTTACAATCTTGATGGCAGAATCTTTGTCAATTGGCTGTCCATTTTTTTGTGTTCATGATCTCACAAACACATCAAGCTTTGAAGGTGGAGCTCCCTTTTCCACTCGTAACTATATAAATGAAAACCATTTAATTAAATGTTCTGCTTATTTTATGCATAAAAAACTACTAGATGTTTTGAATTACCTCTTCTTTTAGGCTGTGCGAGACCTTTACGACCTGTTGTGTGTCCCATACTTTGCTTTTTGCGATTCTTCTTATTCCTTTTACTACGTTTCTTTAAAAAAAATAGAGAGAGACAATTTTTACTATCTTTCATGTTAAAATGATGGGAGATAAATAATAGAAAAGAATAGATTTCAAATAAGAAACTACCTTGATAAGCCTCTAGTTGCCAGTAATTAACTAGCATCTGACATTGCTCTTCCTCAATTCTAGGATCCGGACAAGTTGCCAACATTTCTTTGTCTTTTCTAAATGGAAGATAGTACCTTTTTTTTAATGGTTTGTTTCCATTCTCTCCAGTGCTTGTTCAGCCGCTTCAAATTATAGCTTTTAAAAGAGTCATTAAGATTGGTATTTGCCTGCCATTAGAAAGAAATGACTTGTAAGACCTTTATAAAACCTAATTTTGTACATTGCTATTAAAACCAGTTGTGTTGGTTGTAGATACCTTTATATCCATCCACACTCTATCCTTCTTGGTTTGAGGCAAGGCCCTCCAATCAGTGTAAGTTAACGGTAGCTTATTCCCATCTCGAGCTATTGTAACACCCTAGAAAATGCACATATAAGAGGTATTTTTTATTATTTAGGGTTAAGTGCTAATCCTAGATTTATTAGTTGGGAGATTTCTTGAGTTAATTAGGTTAATTAGCTAAGATTTTCATTTTGAAGCAAAAACACTTAAGTACTAAAGTTAGAATAATTTTTCTTGATCATTTAACTTATAGTAGTGTTTAAATTTTGACTAGTTCATTTCACTATTTTTTTTTAGTCTTTTGACTACTTGAAATTTTGGCTCAATTTGATTTAAAAGTTTCACTTATTTTCTTGTTTTATTTTTTTCCCTTGGCCGAAATTTTCCTCTCTCTTTTCTTTCTTTCTTGGCCAAAATTCTTTCTCTTTTCTTTTCTTTTCTTTGAGCCGAAAATTTTCTTTTCTTTCTTTCTTCATGTGGCCGGCTCTCTCTCCCTAATTTACTCTAATTGTGCTTTAATAAATTATGTCTCTTTAGTGTTTATATTAAGTGATAAGAGTTAATAATTTCAACCAATTAAATTAAACCAAGTTGCAACACTTGCATTAAAAGCTCACTTTTTACTTTACTCTTGTTATGATATTATTGGTTACTTATTTTCTCACCTTTTCTTCAATTCTTTTTCATTTTTCCTAGACTATTTCTTTCTCTTTTTCTCCTCACCTTGGCCGGCCATGCTTTTTCTTCTTCTTCCCTCATTTTTTGCTCTCAACTTCTTGGACTTTCATCTCTCAAGTTGACACAAATCAACCATAGGAAGTGGACTTCTATCTTTTCTAAGCAAAGTTCTAAGCATATTTAAGGTATTTACCATGAACTTACCTTATTAAATTTCATGTTTTAATTAGTTTTTATGCAAGCTTAAATCCAAGTTTCTTGTTAATACTACTTGAAGAAATTAGTTAGAACTTGATATATACTTGTTAGAGAAAGTGTTATTATGGTTAAATAGACTAGTATGTGGCCTTGGAACCTTGAAATTTTATGGAGAACATGTTGTTTGGGTGAAAGTTCTTGGAGCTTGATCCTTGAAATTTAGTGAGATTTTGATTGAATTTGAGTTTGGATTGAACTAAGAAGTTGTAGAACTTGTTGAATTATGGGTTGTATGATTGAATTCTTGATGAAAAACAAGATTGGAAGGGCCAAAATTTAGGGGAAATAATGCCCAATTTTTGTTAGAAAAACCCTAGAAAAACCCTAGAAAACCCTAGAATAAAAACCCTAAACCCTAGAAAAAAAAAACCTAGAATTTAATGGGGTATTTCTTGAATTTCCTTACTAGGTTAATTAGGGTTTTAAATTGGGTTTTTCATTAGATTATTTCTTTCAAATTGCAGGACCCGATAGTGAGACCCGACCATTTCACGAGATATTTTCTTAGGCTTTCAAGGTGAGTGTCTTTATGTGTGCTTGGTGCATGGAATGTGATAATTTTATTTAGTGATTATTATGCTTAACTTGCAATTATTATGTGAGTACATGCGTTATTTGAGGAAAGATGTGTACTTTATCACATCTATTCCACAATGTGTTACACGCTTTTATTATTTAAAATGTTATTTGTGTGTGAGACTACCATGACTAACTTCACCGTTATTTCACGGATAGTCAATCGGGCTGCAAGTGGGAGGACAGAAGGTGCTGGGTGTTTTAAGGTGTGATGTTCTTTCCATTTGAGTTGTGAATCCTCAAAGAGGCCAACTCCGGAATGAACTTTCTTGATTGCGTGTGGGCCCTCCAGGGTTGAGATTTTTTTCCCTGGATGTGGTAGCTTGTACGGAGGTTATAAGGTGATTGGCGGTTAGGGCTTGTGCTTGATAAAACTGATATGTTATTCGATAACGACCTGAGCTATTATCTCGGTCCAAATATCGTGGCTACATGATCAGTACCTGCTCCTCTACGGTTAAGCTTGCTTCCGTAGTCGAGCCCTGTATCCGCCATTGACTACATGTTAATTTCATTGTTCATATATGGTTTCTTTAATTTATTGATTATTTTTAATGACCCGAAATAATGAGTTCTTGATATGATTGCATGAATTGGACATTCACTGGGCTATTATAGCTCATTCCATTTTATTTGTTTTCCTTTACACAGGTTACTTAAATAAGTAAAGCTGGACCAACTCGTTTTTATTATAATAGGTGTTTCAGTTATTGTAATAGTCGAACTGTGTTAGGCTATTTTTGTGAAATTTATGTAAATTATAACATGTAACCTTTTGATGTGACAAGTATCTTTAAGTTAAATAATAAGGGTTTATTTTACTTTATTCCATTTTACTTTATGTTAGTTTATATTAAGTTAAGTACGTTCGGACTTTCGTGGGAGTGCGTGCATCGAGACCTGGCGAGAGCTAGGCAGGCAGTCCGCTAAGCCCTTTGGTGCGCCTCTGGGCAAGGTGAGGCTGTCACAGCTATAGCCCTTAATTGTGTAGAGAATTTTGCAACATTGTCTCCAATTATTTCATTATCCTCATTTGCAACTAGGTTCATCTCAGTTGTGGTACCCCACGCTTTAAGAATTCTGGATGGTCCTCGACCATGTTTAACATTGGATTGCCACTATCATCAAGATCAAAAGCTAGTGTGTTCAATGTGATGCCATCAATATCAGTCCTAAACCATTTGACATGATCATTATTCATTTGCTGATCATTACATGGCTCGGCTAGAGGATCACTTTCAATATTATTAAAGATTTCTCCATTCATACTGAAAAGTTCTCTAGGTGTCATTTTGACAACCACATGCCAATCATAATCCACAGGGTCCTGGATATAAAAAACTTGATGAGGTTGAGAAGCAAAGATGAATGGTTCGTCCGATATTCGATTGTGTTTCTATAGCAAGTGGTTGAAGTTTACCAATGTGAAACCCAAATCATCTTATCTCTTCCCAGAATTATTGTCGATCCAGTCACGCTTAAACAATGCAAACTTCAACTTATTATTGTAGCGCAACTCAATAATATCTTTTAGAATGCCATAATAACAAACTTCTCCCTTTTTTTGTTTCTTGTCTTTTTTGCTTGAGAAGCTCTCTATTGTTGCATTCAAAGTTACTCCGCTATTTTGAGTTTTTCATCTCTTCTCACGTTTCTTTGTATGAAATCTAAATCCATTTATGAGATATCCGAAATAGCATTTTTCCCACTTATCTGGTCCAGTAGCCAACCATGTTATATCTGGATGGATTTCCTTGACTTCACCAGATTCTTCTAAATTTGTAACCTGCACATGTGAGCCATGGAATATATTGAGTGAAACCTGTATTTAACTCATGAATATACACCATATGGCTGTACTTACATGATTTTGGAACCACTTTGGAAATTCATCATTATGAATTTTCTCTCTCTGAAACTTCTGTAATCGACGTTTCTCATGTTTTATCAAACGACGGTGCACCCTATACATTTTCTTATAGTTAGACAGTATTATAAATGCATGTACTAAGTATTATAAAAGTATAATAGCTACATACTCGCGAAATGGATCAACAATGCTTGAGTTAAAAAGCACATAACGATGTGCTTGAGCCCAAGACATGTCACCCAAAAATACGTCTTTTGCTTTTCCAACTGGGCGACCAACACCATGAGAAGCTTCAAAACCTTCATGGTTTTGAGAAAGCATATTTAACTTTGATTCAACATTATCCAAATACATGGAACAAAAAGTCATGCATTCCTTAGCCAAATATCCTTCAGCAATTGAACCTTTAGGATGACTTTGACTACGAACATAATTTTTTAGAGTAGATAAGTACTTGGATGCAAAATTAAAATATTCTATAAGTAAGTATTTAAAACAATGATTTCATTATTTAGGCAATGAACCTATTTTTAGAATGGAATTAAGTAATCCACCTCTCTATTAGGTACATAGAATGAAATTGCACAGGTCCAACAATTGCTGCCTCCTCTACTAAATGAATTGGTAAATGTTCCATAATATCAAAAAATGAAGGAGAAAATATCTTTTCAAGATTGCACAAGACCAATGCCATTTGATCCTGCAGGTCTTCAAAATCAGAAGCAATGCTTATTTTTTAGTACAACTTTCTGAAAATGCTACTTAACTCAATTAATGTCTTTGCAACAAAATTGGGCAAACATCTTCTAACTGGAATTGGTAGTAGTTGTTGCATCAAAATGTGACTATCATGACTCTTAAGCCCTGATATAGTTAGTTCTTTCATATTCACACATCTTGAAATATTTGACGCATATCCATCAGGGACTTTAACATTTTTTAGCACTGTACAAAATATCTCCTTTTCTTTCTTGCTCATGGTAAAACTTGCAGAAGGTAGATATATCTTATTGTTCCTTTTTTGGGGATGAAGAGCTTTTCTAATTCCCAAATCTTTAAGGTCATAGCGTGCATTCAAGTTGTCCTTTGACTTCCAAAGAATATTTAACAATTTCGATAAAATGTTGTCCACTACGTTCTTCTCAATATGCATTATGTCAAGATTGTGATGAATAAGAAGCTCTCCCCAATACGGCAACTGGAAAAATACATTTTTTCTTCCAATTATATCGTGCTTTAAATTCAAAATTCTTGTCTTTTGATTCCTTTCTTTTTCTTTTCCCTTGAATTATTGATGGCTCACATTTTCCAAAATTATTTACCATACCTTCTAATTGTTGTAACACTTCAGCACCTGACACTTGTTTAGGCTTCGACTCCACTACAACTATTCCATCAAAAGACCTCTTGTCACTCCGAAATTTGTGGTACGAAGGTAAAAATCTTTGATGACGCATGTAGCAAAATTTTCTATTGTGTTTCAACCAACGAGACCGTGTATTCTGGTTGCAGCAAGGGCATGCTTTTCCACCTTTTGTGCTCCACCCAGATAAATTTGCATACGCAAGAAAATCATTTATAGTCCAAATTAATGCAACACGCATCTGAAACATTTTCTTCGAATATGAATCATAAGTTGGCACTCCTAGTCTCCATAACTCCTTCAGCTCATCAATTAACGGCTGCAAGTAAACATCAATGTCATTTCCTGAGGCACGAGGCCTATCAATCAGCAAAGACAACATAAAATAAGACCCTTTCATGCATATCCATGGAGGGAGATTCTAAGGAATTAGAATCACTGGCCATGTGCTATGAGATATGCTTATTGACTTAAACGGGTTAAATCCATCAGCAGCCAATCCTAATTTGACATTATGAATATCACTAGAGAAATCTGGATTGATTTTATCAAAATGTTTCCTAGCCAACCTATCAGCTGGATGCCTTAATATACCATCATCTGCACGACCCTCTGCATGCCACCTCATATAAGGAGCAGTTTTTGATGACATGAAGAACCGTTGTAGCCGTGCCTTCAAAGGAAAGTACCTTACAAGTTTGGCATGAACTTTTTGCCTTCTCTCACCATCATTATCAGATTGATCATCAAATTGCTTATATCTTGGAGCCATGCAATGTTTGCAAAAATTATCATTAGCGGTCTCATTCCTATACAACATACAATCATTTGGACAAGTATGAAACTTCTTGTATTCAAGACCCATGTCTTTGACAAGTTTCCAAGCTTCACGATAAGTTGCTGGAAACTTTTCATGATCAGGGAATGCTTCCATTAAAGTTTGTAAGAATAATGTAAAAGAGTTGTTACTACAACGTCCTAGAGACTTCATGTGCAAAAGTCGCATAATGAAAACCAAAAATGTAAAATTCTTGCATCCAGGATACAATTCACTTTCAGCATCCTTTAACATGTTAAAAAAAAATTTTAGCATCCTCATTTAACCCATTTTCTATTTGGACAAAGACTGTATCCCTTGTCTCGTTGAGACCACTGGTACCAAATCCCTCATTGATCAAGCCATGCAAATCATCTCTTGTCTCGTTCACACTTCCAATAGTATCATGATTTTCACTCATGATATACCATGGAACTTCACCATGGTATCTCCAGTTTGTGTACTTCTTGACAAAACCTTTAATTATTACATGCTCATATACTTCCTCTCTTATGTGATTCATAGAATTGCAACACGTTCTACATGGACACTTTATCTTTGAATTTAGGGTTTTATCAGCAAATGCAAAAGCCAGAAATGCATTCAACCCCTCAATGAATCTTGGGCTTGTTCAATTCTTTAATTTTATCCAACTTTTGTCCATATGGAAAAGTACACCTGTGACTTCCGATTGTAATCATATATCCTCAAAATAGTCAATTTTACATATCACTCAAAGCTGTGGAAACTGAGGCAAAGACTTGATTTGTCAAAGATATCAAGTGGTTTACTGGTTGACATGATGCTACTACTAAAACTTTTATTTCCCCGCACAAACTGTGGAAACAATAATTTTAAATTGAGATATGACTTGTCTTCCAACCCACCGATTTAATATACTAGTATTGTAATTATTGTGTTTTTGATAGGCCAAACAATTATTTTCTTTAATTTTTGCACCAAACAAACGTGTTTGTGTAACACCACTGTGATCTTGGTATTTTTACCACAGGCTTATACTTTAGAAGTGATTATTACAAAAAGTGTACTTTAAAAATGAATCACATTTTATTCATATTCTATCACGACCAAGTTTTGTTTTCGAGATGGTCCTAAACAATGTTGTATGATAGATAAAATCTAAAAAAAAAAATTGAAAAGAAACAGGAATTTGAGAACATGAAAGTCGAAGGACCACACACTACAACAACAGGGGATGGTTGCAAAGAAAAGGGGACCCCAAAATAAAATCACTAAAATCAGTTAAGAAACAGAATTGGACCATTTAGAAGCCAATTGATGTAAGAGAGGAGTTAGATTTGAGCTCTGTCTCTATGACCAACCAAACCGTAATTGTCCCAGAATTTGCACAAAATATGACACATTGGCAAAACATGCACCAGTACAAATAGATAAATAAGTATTTTTGTATTCTTGGTACCTATACTAGAATTTGCTCTTCCAAATACCTACATAATAGTACTTTGTTAGCATATCTCAAACACTAAAAAAGAAGGAACCCAGACATTTTATTTAATTAATTTGATAAGCTTATTCTACAAAACAAAAGACTTCGAACAGATTCAAAACTACTTGTGGAGGCTTTAGCTTTCATCCAAAAACAAATTAAAAAAAAAAAGAGCAGGCAACAATTAGCTCACTTAGCTCCAATTTCACCTAATTAACCTAAGAGCAAAATTGAACAGAAAAATGTAAATGTAAAAATTAGAATCAGTTATTGATTGAGAATGAAGAACATGCAAAAGTAAATCCATATCTACATTTAACAATTTTTGAAGAAAAAAAATAGTTAAACAATTTGGGAAAAAATTATAGTGAAAATCGATGTAGCTTTGGACTACAAAATTACCTAATTGAGATGACGCAATGGCTTTGGATAGTGAAGGAGTAAAAATGGTGTCAAAAATTGCAGCAACAATGAGGGAGATAGAAGAGTGAAGATGGAGCGAAAATGGAGAAGATTGGAGCAGCGGAGTTGATGAATATGGAGGAGAGAGTAAACATAGGGCTCAGTAATGAATATGGAGCAAATGTTGTTGTAATAAAATAATAATAAGAGATTTGTTTATGGTTGTAATGAATATAGAGAACAGAGATCAAAAAGAATTTTTGTAAAGTCAAAGCGCATTTCAATGAGCATGTGCTTTGGTCTTCTAAGTGTATTTCAATTAAAATGATTTAATTCAAACACAATTTAAAACAAAAATTTACAAAATCATAGTTCTAAATGGAAAAGCAATAGCCAAGAGGACTATGCTTGCAAGTTCAATGGCTAAGGCCGTGAGTGAAAGCAAATATAAAAGTGAGCCTTAGTTATATTCCTATCATTGCCAAAAGTGGGGGTTCCCTACTTCCAAGAATTTTAACAAGTAGCTAATTATTATTTTTTAACTCATTTCATATGTACCCAAGCTCCAATAGATAATGCTAGAATCTTTCCAATATCTAGTCTAAAGACAAACCAAATGAACCGAGCAGCACAGTAAAAGCCACATTGTCAAAATACACTGATAAAAAGAATTATTTACAGTAAGTTCTAAATATACACAGGGAGTAGGAGTGGCTACAGTTAGCACACATCCTACTCATCCAATCCAAAGCAAAAGTACATTTCCAAATCTTAACTTGAAGCACTAGCTAATGAACAAATAAAAAGGAAAAAAGAAGCACAAATAATTCCAAAGGACCCAGCCAAATAGCTGTTAAAAATTTAGCAACGAGTACATTAGGATCAAACTATGTCAATGCTGTTATACAGTTCTATTTCTTTACTGTTTAAGTTGCAAAAATTGGAGTCATATCAAAACTGGATAAAAATACAATTATCGATATCAAATGCAAATTTAAAATAAAAAAGAGGTTAGACAAATTCTTACCTCAAATGACGAAAGAGGAGAGAATCAGAAAGTAGGTCAGTGAACTAACGAGATCAAATGCATATGGATCCACTAATGACGATGACGATCTCTGGCAGCAACTGGAGAGGTTCTAGAGAGCAAAATAGGTCTTCAAAATTAGCTTAAAAGGAAAATACAAGTGAATAATTCAATTCTAGATATATACCCGGCAACAATCTACAATAATTCGAGCTTAAAAATAGTCAAATTAGCTCAATTGTCTCCAATTTGACCTAATTAAACTAGAGTAGAATTGAACAGTAAAATGTACATATGAAAACTTGAATCAGCCATTGATCAAGAAGGAAGGACATGTAAAGCAAATACATATTCAGATCTAACAATTTTTGAAGAAAAAAATTGGGTAAAAAATTTAGGGAAAAATCATGGTGAAATTCGCAGTGACTTTAATTAACAAAATTACCGATAGGGATGAATGCAGTGGCTTTGAATAGCGAATGAGATGAAATGACGTTGAAGATCGTAGCAACTATGAGGCAGAGAGGAGCAAAAATGGTGTAGAGAGAAGAAGTTGTATATGGAGGAGTGAGAGAAAATGGGGCTAAGTGTAAGAGGAACAATCGTTGTAATAAGAAAAAAATATGTGTGAGATAAAAATATGTTTTTTAAAAAAATGGACTTTTTTTTTTCAAAAGTGGCACATAAGAATTGGCTGCTAATAAGTTGCCGTGAATAGCCATATATCCTGTAGTGTTTGCAACTAGAAGTAGACTTACGGATTCCACGGATCCAGTGTGGAAATTAGCTATGTTGGCAGAAATTAACTTGTTTCAACTTGGAATTTGTTGACACCAATTTTTCAAAAACATTTCAAATTGATTTGCGTATGGACAATCTAAATCTTGCAAATTTCAAGAATAGCTTCTTGTGATTTCAATCTCACTTCTTGATGCAAATCGCAATTCAAGTTGCTAAGTTGATAGAGTTTAATATCTTTATAAATAGGAGGCTTTTGAAGACCATTTGAACCGTGATTGGATGCTTGAATCCATGCTTGGATGAGAAGAACACTCAATTGTAAATAGAAGTAGTCAGGAATAGATAGAATAGTTGTAATTCTACTTCTTGATGGAAGAAATCTTGGAGAATTTCATTTGCATGAATCTATTTTGAAAGAAGGAATATAAGATCCTAGAGCCTTGTTTGTCATTTGAATAAGCCTTTTCTTACCGTATCTCTTTATTTTCTTGCTTTGCTATGCATAGTTGCATTAAATTCTGGAGTTTCAATGCTATATCTGTCATGTTGAACTAAGACTTGCTTTAGGATTAGAGGAAGCTAGTGATATGTGCTGATTGAGATTATACCTGTTATATTTTGTATTTACATGTTCATCTATTTACGTTTCACATTGTAATTGCTCGATCATCAATTGCAAATCATATAGTTGATATTTGATAATGAGAATTGCTCTTAATAATGAAAAAGGATAGACGGAACCTCTATAATAAGAACATGAGAGTGGGTTATTCTTAGATGGATTAGAACTTATTATAACCACAATTCACGAACTGAATGAACTAACATTTTGCAACTTCATCACGAGAGTATGGAAGCTTAGTATTAGTAAGTCATAAATTTATCACGATAGCAAGTTTTGGATATGAAAGGAATTGACGTTTGTTTGATTTAATTATTGTTTCTCTACTTGATTTTATATTTGTTTAATAATAAAGCATGTAGAAAAGGTTGGTAATTGCAAAAAAAATTTCCCCATAGGATCGATCCTAATTTATCGCTATACTTATCTCGACCTCTGTCTTTGCACAAATAAGAGAATTAGGTTTTTATTACTTTGGAGTGTTGGAAGAAGATAATAACTATTTATTAACTTAATCTACTCACATCATTGACTTTATAGTGTAAACTCGCGATCTATCTAGAATTTATCTAAAAGTGTCCTACTCAAGTAGTAAAGGGTTACAAGTTAAGGGGAACTTCATGATTATATCATCAACTATTTTCGATCTTCTCCTACTTGTGGCCATTTCCATTTATCTCCATTCACAATAGTACTCATCCTTGCATTTATAGAGCTGTTAAACTGAGTTATTACATCCATACCTTAATATTCCATCAGTACGCCCATATGTATGCCTCTATTACATATGAATTACTCTGTCTATTCCCTACAGTAGTAATTTGGCTTCTTATTACACTTCTCAATTGAAGAAATTTTCTCTAGGACCATAAGTTGTTAGTTGTAACTAACTAAAAGGATTTGTAAAAAGGACAAGTAGGGAAATAATTAAAAAGGAAGAATCAAAGAAATAATTAAAAATCACACAGTACATTGTAATTAACTATTCATGAAAAATAAGTAGGGAAAAAATGTAAAATAGATAATTAGAGAAACAATTAAAAATGTTGGAAAAAGTAAGGAAATAACTAAAAATTACATATTATGTTGTAATCATAATTTTTGGGTTTACAAAATATGTAATCTAGATAATTAGAAAAAATTTAAGAAAGAGAAACAATTATAAAATAATAAATAATTAGGAATAACTAGGAAAAACATAATTACTTCCATTATAGTTCTATTAAGTTATAGGATTAATTTTTGGCAAAAATTATGTAAAGAATTTAATTAGGAAAATGAATAAAAAAGGAAAAATAGTTACAAAAAAAGAATGAAATAATTTACGAGAGTGGGAAAAAATAAGAAATAAGTAATACTTATAAATGAATAGAAAAATAAATGATTATTTTTTAAGATAATTATATTGTGTTGAATTAATTATTTCCTTGTTCAAAATAGCATGTAATTTATATAATAACGAAAATAGTTAAAAAGTAATAAAATATATTTATTATTATATAGTTTTATTGTGATGTATTGGTTGCATTTTTGTCAAAAAAATGTGTAATTTCAATGATATAGAAAATAATAATGGAAGTATGAATAATTGTAATAATTAACAATCATAAATAATTGAAAAGAATAAGTCATCATGTGCTTTACAAATTTAGGATGTTATATTGATTATTTTCTAGTTAAAAAATATGTAACTTAGATAATTAGGTAAATAACTGAAAATTAAGGTTGGTTAGAAGAATAATAAAAAATTAGGATCAAGTAGCAAAATATTTGAAAATAATAAAGTAAAAAATAATTGTTTTGTATTATAATTTCATTGAATTCAATTGATTATTTTTGGGTTCAAAAAAGGTATGTATATTTCATAATTAGAGAAATAATTAAAAATTTAAAAAAAAATAGATAAGTAACCAAGAATTATGTACTAAGATTAATAAAAATTATTATTTAGTATATTGTTTTAATTTGATGCGTTGGTTTTTTTCCTTAAAAATGTGCAATTTTAATAATTAAGAAAATAAATTAGTAATTAGGAATAACCGAGATAATTAATAAGAATTAAAACATAAATACATAAATGAATTACTATGCCCTTTATAAATTTAGGGTGTTCTTTTTAATAAGGATTTAGGGTTAGGGTTTTATGGTTTATTATTGGTTTGTTACATAGTATCAATATTTTTTGTCCAAAAAACTTGTAATTCAGATAAATAAAAATGTGAAGATGGCTTTAACCAATCCCCTTAGAATTTGTTTGTATTGGGGAGCTGAAATACAAAACGAAAGGACATCATTCCGTTACGAATCTCAGCAACATAACGCATCGTTCGTAATTAAACAGATAATCAAATACGATGAGTTGATAGACAAGGTATACCACTTTATGGGATTAGGTATATCTTAATTTAAATATTTTTCATACTTATAATTACTTATTCATCATTGTTGCAGTTCATTGGCAGCTGTATTTTGACCAGTGCTTTCTACAGTTCCACATTAATGTATGGTTGTAGAATTTGGCAGTTAGTAATGCTTCTCATTTGTTTGGAGGTTATGGAGGCTCACCTTCCCCACAGGGTTCTATTTCAGTTTGGGCTAGAGCGAACTATACCACTGCAAATGTTTATGGATATGCAGCCTAACTTACACATAATTGACCGCCGACTCGTAGCAATACTAACTGGCACTTATTCCACCAAATATACATCAATTCATAGATGAGACGTCAATTTTTTATTGTTGGAGGCATGCCAACGGTAGATATTAGAAATCCATCACATGAGTACATTCGTTGGCATAGAGAGAGGATAGTGTTGTATGTTTTCAATCCTAGTCACCGTCCTGCTCAACTAAAAGATTATCAAGGTGACGATTCCTGAATGGACTATGTTGTAAGTGCTTTATAAACATTTTTTAATTATATATTATGCGTAACAAAATGCTTTTTATTTTTTTGAAGTTTGATATGGTGTCCCATATGCATCACTTGTCCATTAATAACTTACCCTATGCTGAGCCTGCAGCGGCTAACGTATGAACTATCGTGCGGGACATGACATATGGTACGCTATGTGGGATTGGAGAGTTAGGCCATCTTTGACATAGTCCTATATAGCTGCCTATTCACAGCGTTGAAGATCACATAGGTGCTCGTTGAATCCATTGGGCTCCGTAGAATGTCTAAGGAAGCCAACATGGCGAAGGGCGTGGTTGTCGTGTTTGATATGGCGAGGCGAATAATTGTGGTGCATCTCAATCCTATGATCATGGTGAAGGCCTACCCAGCCGACTGGTTACGGTGCTTCTCAGTCATACTATCAAAGTGAAGGCTTATCCCAGGCTACTGGTTATGTCACATCTCATTCATACGATCGTGGCAAAGTCCTATCGCAACCGCTGGCGCACCGTACATGATACAAGCTTCCATGAAAGGCATTTCAATCTCACCTTTGCCTTTTTGTAGGCTTTACTTCACAGTCTGAGGACATTAGACATGATGAATCGAGTATGATGAGTTGATGGGACATGCAGAATTCGTAAGCCTGGAGGATGTGGGATTGATGGCACGTTAGGACCGCATTAGATGTAATTCTTTCAATTTTTATACTATATCATTAATTATTTGTAATTCTTTCAGTATGTATTATTAGCAGTTCTTTAAATTTTTATATCAAAGTATTTTACTACCCTAAGCCCTAATTCTATATTTTTAACCCTGTAATTATCTATCTAAATTTTAAACTCTAAACTCCACAATTATGTATCCAAATTTGAAATTTTAAATCCTAATTAGGGTATAACTATATTCATTACCCTAAACCTAAAACCAAAAATCGAGACCCTAAACTCAAAACCCAACAATAAAAACCCTAAATTCTAAACCCTAACCCAAAAAATAAAATAAAAACCCTAAATTGTAAACCCAATAATAAAAAACCTTAAACCAAGAATAAAAACCCTAAATCCAATAATAAATAATAAATACCTAAGCCTAAAAACTAAAAAACTTAAACCACCTTAAACCCTAAACCTAAAAAAAAAAAAAAGAACTCATGCCAAAAATAAAAACTCTAAATCTAAAACCCAAAAACAAAAACCCTAATCTCTAAAAGTCAGAGATCAAAACCCCGAGGAGGAAAAAAAAAACATTGACATCGCATTTGAAGAATAGGATGTTAAGAAGTCAATCACGTGCTTCAAATGCAATGTCACACATGAATTTCAACACCCCCACACGTGGAGCAAGTCTTTGAGAAAAAATTTAAAAAAGGGGCAAAATCGCATTCATCAAATGCAATAATCGCAGGTCTGGAACCAAGGCACAAAGCAATCCCATTTGTAGAAGAAATTTTAAAATAACTCTACTTTAAGCAATTTCTCCACAGCCATGCCCCACTACTATCAGATTTTCTTTTTTTTTTTGTTTTATTATCCCGAGACCCTTGTATTTTCTCATACAATGAAACTGCTAAGTTTTTTTGTTAAACTTAATTGCCAAAAAAAAAAATAGGAGGAGCCTAGGAAAATTCTCAGATAAACTGGGTCCATGGCTTCACCTGAGATGAGAATATTGAAGTATAATGATGCATGCTAATATAAGAAAATAATATAAAAAATGATGATTATGTGATTTTATTTTAAATCACAAGATGAGGCCATAGACTGGATCTATCTAAAAATTTCCCAGAAGACTACATGGTTAAAAGTCTAATTAACCAGGAAAATAAACTGCTAAATATGACTAGTATAAACAAATCAGGTAAACTAGGTGGAAGACTACATGGTTAAAAGTCTAATTAACCAGGAAAATAAACTGCTAAATATGACTCGTATAAACAAATCAGGTAAACTAGGTGGAACTGGCTGTGCTACGCCCAACCACTAGCCCACTGTTCAAGAAATAAATTCTGCGATTATGGCAAGATTTAGAAAATGTTTAGCCGTATCATTTAATGCTGAGCTTTACGTTGGAGCAGAACTAATAAATTGGGAAGTAATTAGCTAGAGGCAGCAGTGAACTATATTGGATTTGTTACAAGGTACATAATTTTTCCTCAAGAAATTCAGTTTGCACATTGCATTGGCAATCACCAAGATTGGAAGACGATTATGCAGGCCTCAAATTAAAGCAAGAATTACATAATTTGTGAAGTGATGATTTGTATTAGTATTTAGTGATTTCACAACTAAGGCTGGTATATTGAGTTCCTGTGATTGCTAAAAATATGGGATCAAGGTAAAGATAGAAATAATAAAAAACAAAAAAAACACTAAAGTAAATTTTTGATTGAAAGAAATGCCAATCCTACATTTGTGACTACATTACACGTATATTACACATAAGTCACAAAACATATGACAAATCAAAACTCAACTTCAGGCTTTTCATGTAACCTGGAACACAAGCTGAATGATTTGCAATTGTAAAGGATGCAAATCGAATTGATGAATTTGGAACACAAGAAATGTATCTAAATGAGGGTCAAAAGTGGTGAAGTAGCAGATTTTCAAATGTAAATCTCTTCCGTGATAAGCATCAATATTAACAATGCCTGTCAATCTTAAACCAACCTATGCTGTCCAATAGACATTAACTTCACACTAAAATTTTATACCATAACAGAAGTATGAGCTAAAAATGTCAACCATATAGTTTCCATTTACATGAAAAGTTAAAAAAAGCATCACAAAAGGTTATATATACACAAGTTTTCAAGTAGTGTAAGTATTTTGAGATCGATCACACATAGCTTGGATCTCTTTTTAGTTTTATACAATGTCCACAAAACACAAAAGAAACATGCTATGAGTTTCAATCATGGTTGCTGTCCAAAATTAATGAACCATAACATGTTATCAAAAGGAAGTTTTAAGTCAGTCACTCAAACCATTGATAAACAAATAAGGAGTTACAAGTTTACATGATTTTAGGGAGCATGCATGTTGTCCTCGGCCCTCTTCGAAGGGCTGCCTTCTGTGTCTTTTTTATATTGTGCAGGTTCAGAGATAAACTGAGATGAGTGTGTTACAAAATCTCTTTTGCCTGCAAAAGAACTTGGCTCAATAGTTGAATCTTGATTTTCAAGATCTTTTTTCCAATGGAAGTGCTCTTTTCACTCTCTAGTTGATGGTGACGCAATGGATTAGTATTCCTCAAATTGACAAAAACACTGAAACCCATTTCTAAATAACATCAACTCAAGTTCATATTAAAAAATAAAATCCACAAGATAAACAACAACAGAGTCTTGTCAAGTTGCATACTCATCTTCATGGACTGAAACTCCCCATTACTCGACATGGAAAGCAACATTAAGATGGATCTTATCACAAAGAATATAGTTCTTTCATAAGCTGACTAATTTAAATTCTCATCATCTGACACTAAAAAGAGGAATATCTTTCAACATATAACCTTTAAAAACAATGAAGCCAGAGAATATAAGACTATATAGATATAGCAGGAAAAGGCAAGCACGAATTCAAACTATGAAGGTAAAGCATTCATAAAATGCTTACGTAGTTCACGAAAAATCAACTTAGTGGTAGATTATTCAAAAGGTCATCTCTGTTAGTTTAGTTTCTATTATAACGATGTTGTAACAAGCTACTGAAACAAAAAAAGACTTGAATGCTTGTCAAAAACAAAATATGGTACTGCATCACTAAGGCACCAAACTTCTATTATTAAGGTCTCAATATCTCTTTTCTCTATCTTAGATGTCAGAATTAACAAGCCCAATACAGAAAAAATATGATACTATATATCCCAACATTCAAATTTTAGAATAAGATCCTATCAAAGGAAAGGGCTTCTTTTATAGTAGGTAATTGGCTCATTCAATGTTTTTCCATCTAAGAATAGGCTCTGTTCGATATATATATATATATATATATATATATATATATATATATATATATATATTTGGCAAGCACTTGAGGATCACAAAAATGGGAAGAGCTGATAGAATTTTCTCTGTATTCTGTTAGCAAAATAGAATCCATCTTAGTTGAACTATGCCAACCAAGAAACGTAGGATTAAAAGGATTGGATCTAAGATCAAAACCATTAAAGCAAGAATGAGTTTGAATGATGGTGGCATCGTGAATGGAAGCACAAGTGAAATGGTGACTAAGAGGAAATTCTAAATGGTTGACAATAACAGGTGTAGATTCCTCAGTGGTTTCTAACAATTGCCTATGATTAGATGCTTGATTGAAGAAGGTATCGACAATACCATCTCTTGCATATGTCTATCTTCTTTTTTTCATCTCAATAAGTAACAGTTAACAAGCTAATAAAATGAAAAGGAGACAATAGCTACAATCAGAAACGAGGTTTACGGATAATTTTCAAATTTAAAAAAAGTAATATCAATAATGAAACTAAAAAAGCAATAAAAATTTGGTCAAAGTAAAATTGCAACAAACCAAAAAAAAAACTGTTTATAGCAAGAAAGCGCGACAAACCTATAAAATTGAGCAATATCACAATCTATTGAAGAAGAGCAATTGTTGTAACCTACAAATGAATTACTTATGTCAAAAAAAAAATAGGTGCCACAATTTATATGTGATAAGGCTAAGCAAAGAGTAAGAATTATATTTGCATCGTTTAAAAGTACAGCCATCAGTGAACTTCTTTTTGACCCTTACAAAAAAAGAACAACCATATTGAGGCTAAATGTATTTGATTCATTTATGATGATTGAAATTAATTAGAAGCATAAACAACCTAATAACTAATTGATTTGCAATTTAATTAAGTTCGCAAACAAAAATATAATTTAATTAAGTTCATAAACAGAAATACTATGATAGCTGATTAATCTAGATGAGAAGCACAAACAATATCAATTGCAATCTTTGCTTCCTCTTCATCTTGTTTTGATAAATTGAATATCCTATAACAATTCTTGTAAATCAAAAGAAAAACTTGGAATATCTTTTAAGCAGAGAATGAAGAAGAAAGAAAAAACTATATAGTAACTAATTTGAAAAGCAAAATTCCAATAATATTTTTCTAATTCGTCTTATGACCTTTTATAACTTTTGTCTTCATTTTCTAAGCAAATGATTGAGCCACAAAAACAAACAGGGAATGGAATCAAGAATCATGCAATTTCTGCGTAGCCCCACCCAGCTGCACTTTTTGACTTTGCAATGTTAGATTGTGGGGTTTATGCCATTTCAAACCAGCCATTTTTCCTTCTTCAATGTCCAGTCTTCTTTAGACTACTAACTGCTACAGTGTGCAGCCAAACCACTTTACTAGAACTCCAAAATTGCCTTAAAAATTAAAAAAGAAAAGTCCCTGTTGAGACCTGGTGCCGTAGTGGAAAGACAGAGAAGAATTGAAATCCAATAACATTTGAAACAATACAAAACAAAAATGAAGGAAACATTTTCAATATAAACAAATTAAAAGTATACGGCAACTTGCAATTAGTTTCCTTTGAAATGCGCCAAGCCCATGCGTGCACCAAATCCACCATACACCTTCCCCTTTTCTTTCTTGTTAGCTAAATTGCTTATTTGTCAATTCATTTGATTTACGATTGATGACTTGAGAGAGAGAGAGAGAGAGAGAGAGAGAGAGAGAGAGAGAGAAGAAAAACAAATAATGATCAATAAAACGTTGTTATGCAAGAAATTTCCTGCAATTTGCCTACTATCACCACTTGTATCATGTAGAACTAATTAAAACCATCAATAATCCAGTCATTGGGTTTAACATCATTTCTCTTTATCCAAACTCATAAAAAATTGCCTACTATGACTATTTCTGTTATTATTTTATGATGAAGCATTTTATAACCTAACTTCATGCTATCATTCAATGAGCAAATCAGAATCGAAAAATAAAAATCATTCTTAAAACAAGACAAAAGAGCAAAGTATGGAAAAAGGCTTAAAAAGAAATAGGAAAAATTCAAAAGAACAAAATTCTAAAATTGCAAGGAAAAAATATGGCAAACCTGGCAAAAGCATACCCAATAAATTGCTTTGTATTATGCCACGATAAACATGCAAGAAAAAGTGAAAGGGTCAAATAGCAAAAAGCTGAGGAAGAAAATAAGAAAAGCAGAGAGAAAATATACAGAGAGAAGAAGAAGAGAGAGGAAAATCAGCAGGCCAAACGAAAGAGAAAAGAAGAAGAAGAAATGACCAGACAAAAGGAGCTTCTGGTGTAAGCCGTTGCCTGTTGGTCCATCTCCAATGTCAAAGCAAAAGCTAAAAAGATGACTAAACCAATTTGCAAACAAAACAGGGGATTTGTTAAAATTTTGCATTCTGTGAAATGCAATCCAAGAGAAAAGCACAAAATCAAGAGGTGGAAATTGATTTAGAGTGATAAATCCCTCAATTCAAGCAGAAACAAAGGGCTACGGAAAAAGCTTGAAGGTACAAGACAAATTGATAAAAGAAAAAAGAAAAGAGAAGGAGAAGCAAAAGTAGACATAGACTTGTTGATAATTCCAAGGCGCAGAAAGGAAGCTGGTGATGAAAAAAAAAGTAGTGTAATAATCTAACGGTTATAACCCATTGTCTTAAAAGAAGAAATAAATTTACAACAAAAGACAAGCAAGAGGGAGCATTTGCACAGCAGCACGAGACGAAAAAGGAATTTCATAAGAAAACGACAAACAAGTGAAAAGACAACACAATTAGACATCGGTTTCATACAAAGAAAGTGTAAAATGGCAAAAAAATCAGAAAACAGTGAACAACTGTTCACAGATGCAGTTTTTTTTTCAAAGGAGGGAAGAGTAAACATAGCAAAAATGAGATTGAATTTACTGGAAAGGACCAAAACAATGACCAGTTATTCACAATTTTAGTTTTGATGCGAAGGATACAAATGTCTTAACGGACTAAAATTATCTTTACAATATGACCATAGCCAATGAGAATACGACACATGGCTCCACGAGAAGGCTGGGTTTTACTCTTTTTAATAGTATAGGTAGAAATTGTGTGGAGGTTGATGGAAGTAATAGGACGAGTACAGACCAAGGGCAGAATTAATTTTATACCCGTGACCTTGCCTCAAAAAATCCACAACCAAAAAAAAAAAAAAAAAAAGTAGGGGTGTTCAACCTGACTGGTATAAGTGATCGCAAATCAGGCCACGTTGAAGGAAGTAGCAGAGTGAGCAGAGGTGGGGGCAAAAGGGAGATCAATGGTAAGCAAGTAAAAAGTGGAATTATTAGAGAGTACATAAGAGAGGCTGTGCATCAAACGGTGTAACTGTCGGAGGATTTGCCAAGTATTCTATGTTGTTGTTTGAGTGGTAGTAGATTATTTGGGATTCTGGGTTTCATATCTGTCACGACCCGAATCTAAAGGTCATGACCGGCACGTAGTTCGAGGTGGAATAAACCGTCCCAAATCACGTAAGCCTTAAACTTTCTCTAAATTCTACCGAAATTTCGGCAGCATCTCCTCTGTATCTGGACCTTTCTCAAAAATTTAAAAAAATACCTGCACAAGATTTCAGCCAGCTCAAACATTTCCAATACATTCACAATACATTATTTTATCTCATTCGCAAGTCATCAATCATCCATTTCCACCAGAAAAAAATTATGCCATAAGAACTTCATATATTTCTATATAAACATCCCAATATTCATAATTTACAACCAACGGAGCAACTATGCCAAAAATAATATTTACAATACCAAACTAGTCATATACCATATTGCCACAATTTCAAAATAATAACCTTGTCCTATACCCGGATAAACAAAAATAACCGGGTGGTACCTTCCAATTTTGTGGCTATGCAATTCTCTGCTCTGATCCTACTCTTGCACTTTCTACAAAATACTGAAAAATATTGAGGGGTGAGTTTTCACACTCAGTAAGCATAATACATATTATAAACAATTGTAAACAATTTACTTAAATCACCACTTTTGGTATAAAATCTATGTAGTCATCACATATGACATAAAACATTCAATAAAATCACATTTTTGGTTTTATAAACCATTTTGATTATTTTTTAAGTCACCACTAAGCAGAACCTACTATCCCCCGAAGGGTACTCTGTCCCCGAAGGGCTATCCCCCGAAGGGTATCTGTCTCTGTTCCCCGAAGGGCTATCCCCCGAAGGGTATACTATCTCGCGAAGGGAGGGAATCACTGCGGACATTCCCTAGCCGGCATATACTAGGTGCACCCAGACTAACAATAACCCTGTTAGTTTTAGTTAGCTCTGCATAGAGTTACTTTCAAATCATTTTTCACAACTAAATTCTTTCAACTTTATTTGACAAAAATCATTGTCACAAACAATCCTTCCCTTTTTCATTCTTTAATGTTAAAACTTTAACAATATATAAACATATACCTTGACAAAGAACACGTCAAATGTATTATCTTATACATTCAACGTAAATCATTCACCGTTAAATGTTTTGCAAGCTCATTTAAACTTTCGTGTACAAAATAACCCACTTTGAATGCATTTTCTGAACATACATCTATTTAACAATATATATGTATGTCAATTTCAATTTATACATATTGCATACTTTAAAATACTCACAAAATACTTTGCAAGCAATATATAGTACTATTGATTCATAATATGTATTACACTTACCTCAATTAGACTATGCACCAAAAATTTCGGAGTAGAGTCTCCTTCTTAAGCGGCTTCCTCCGCCACTTGCTCTCTTGAATCTATTATATAACATAACCATCAAAATTAACCACTAAAAATATATTAGAAAAATAATACTCTAACTTTGATCTAACCCCAAGGCTTAAACTCAATCACTTACCCATCTTACATGGCCTAAACTATAATCAAATCTCAACTTTAATTTCCCAAATCAACTTTTTTCTCCTCTTACTAGAAATTAACACCATAATAAAACTATTAACTCTAGATATACCAAGAAATCATTTTTCTCTAAATTTTCCTAAAATTTCCTAAACTCTAAAATTCTATCTACTCAATTTCTATTTCATGCATGCTATTATTTCTATCAAAAACATCACATACTTATCATAATTTATTTAATAAACAAGATTTAAGCATAAAGATTTACTTTATTTAGCTAAATCCAAATTTTTTTCCTTTTTCTTCCTCTCTTTTTTTTTTCTTCTTTTCTTCCCTACCTCTCTCTCTCTCTCTCTCTCTCTGGCCGGACCTCTCTCTCTTTCTCTCTTTCCTTTTCTTTCTTCTCTCTTTTCTTCTCTTTCTCGCTGCTGCTTTCTTTCTTTCTAGAAGTTTCTGCTGACTTCTCTTTTGGAAAAAAATCTCACCGCCTCTTCCCTTTTTTTTTTTTTAGGCCAAATGACCTTTTTGCCCTTTATTTATATTGGGTATTACAATATCAAATCAATTTGGATTACTGCTGTAGTTCTAGTTGTTGTTGATGATAATTAATACTATTAAAGAGATAAAAGCAGGAGGAGGAGGAATAGCAGATTTAATAATAATAAGATGTTTTGGAGGGATAAGGGAAAGGGATCAACAAACAGCAGCAGCAGGGAGAAGAAGAGAGGGCAGGATGGCGTAGGTGTTGGCCAAGTTCGAGTCCTTGTTATTGGAGATTCAGGTGCCCACTACTTCTTCTTCTTCTTCGTCTTTTATCTTTATTCAATTTTCCCTATTTCTTTGTCTGCTACTTGTTTCCGTTTCGTTACTACTATCTTTTATCTTTTTCTATTGCCTAAACTTGTTCTTATTATTTTTTCTTTCGGGTGGATAATGATTTGCTATTTGTGGGGGGAAAGAAAGAGATTCGTATTCAACTAAATACATGATGATGTTGAAATCATCAATGATGATGTTTAAATGGGAGCTTTCTCTTGTCCTTCATCTTTGATCTTAGTTTTGGATTTTGCCTTGTGTTAGGTGTGGGGAAAACTTCTCTTGTTCATCTGATTGTCGAAGGTTCTTCCATTGCTCGCCCGTCCCCAACAATCGGCTGTAATGTTGATGTCACGGTCAGACTCATTACTCCATTGCTCAACCGAATTGCTATGCTCTGCCTGCAAGATTCATTGTGTTTTCTCATGTGCTGATTTTACTGCACAGCATATAGCTTATGGATCACCTGGCAGCTCATCAACTAACTTTGAAGGCAACAAGGAGAGAGATTTTTTTGTCGAGCTTTGGGATATATCAGGACACGAAAGATACAAAGATTGTCGTTCTTTATTCTATTCACAAATCAACGGTAAGGAATTGACTTATTAGTTCGAGTGAAAATCCTAGTATATGCTTAAAACCAATATTAGATGATGTTTGAGCTAACTTTTAATGCTACTGAAACATTGGACATTCATGAGATCTGATACATTTGCAAATGTTGCACTTTTTATCTGTTGGAAGAATGAATAATACAATGACGAATGAGGAGAAGAGACACACTTGAGAGTACGGGGACGTTTAAGAAATGTGCTAAAACTTTCAAACTGCTTTCCAATCCCTCTAACAATATGCTATTGAGATGTTTGATAAAACTCTTAAGATCCTGAATCTGACTGCAAACATGGTTCATAGTGGTTATGTAAGCCTCGGTAAAAGAATATATTTACTCATTTTTCTTTAGTTAGGTTTCTGATGGATGTAGGATATTTAGGAATAGAACAACCATCTAAATGCATAAAAAGAAGAGAACTGAGGCATTACAAATATGGAAATGTCATCTCCAACTTAACAGAGGAAGGATGGTAATATACACGAGCAATGAATATCCTACGCCACCCACTGCCACCCAATTTTTTGCAAACCATACTGGCCCTTTGCATTTTGCATCCTTATGTTATGAGATATGGAATAACAAAATACCATATCTATCTCATACCATATAGATGATTTGAGGCCACCATACTGTCACGGCTCAAACCTGCTAAGATATAGGTATGTCAAGCATCATATTCCAACTAAATGATCTCTATCTTCATGGCCCGTCCTTGGCGATAATAATCTTCCATTGGTATTTTCAACCCTTTTAGCTATCCCAACCCTTAGTCTAAAAAAAAACATGGAGTAGACAGGATTGGTTGATGGATGAGTTTATAATAGTTAAGACTTTCTAAATGACAATTAATTCTTTCTCCTCTTCAGATGTTTACTCATCCTTTCGACTATAGGATTCCACAGGGATTTTTTATCTCAGAACTTCCTAAAGGAAGACGAAGGCCAATCTATCCACTTACAATCAACAAAACTACTAAACAAGTCTAAAACTGCCCCCTATATGTTGGTGCCAGCAATAGTACTTTTAATTCATGTTGGAGATTCTCCTAAATTTTGAATAAAGAAAGCAGCTTCTTAAAACTTTAGCATGCAAGAGTTAAAGTTATGTAATCAGCAATAGTTGTAAATGTGATATTTCGTAATCACCCTGTCTAACTTAGGGCCCCATGTGGTGCTTCTCTTGTGCATGAGCACAGTTCCTACTTAAAACACCCACAGCTATGGTACATAGAAAAGGAGATGGGATATTGCTCTCTGAAACATTCTAGAAATGTCAAAATGACATTTTGTCCATTCATGATAATGGGCATAATATTAATCAAAAAGTAGCTCTGAACCACATTTTCCACTATCTACAAAAATTTTTCCTTTTTAAGATTTTATCTAGAAAAAAACAATTTTACATGGTCATAGTCTTTTCTCAAAGTCCATCATCAATGTATAATATTATGGCCTTTCCTTTTAACATTACCTACCAAATCAATTGAGGACCTAACTTTTTGACCCTGTTAGTTATTCTAACTTCTTTTTTTCTGAATGTTGTTATTCAATAGAAGGCATTCTGTTGAGATGATCTGTGGTTGAACTACCACTGAACCCTGAAAGTTCCACTATGTTTGAATTTTGATTTCTATCATCAATAGAGTTCTTTGTTGACTTTGACGCGTTAAGGGAAAAAAATTTAATTTACTTGTTTAACTTTTTAAATGAATTTTAAATTGGCCATTCAGTTTTCTTCATCACATTTTTTAGGCCCTTTGTATTTTAACTAGTTTTATTTATCCCTTGAAAATGTAATGGGTAGTGATGTCAGAAACTAGAGGGCTTACAAGAAACTAATCAGATTATGAGGTCTGGAATGAGATCTGGCAAATATTTAAAAGCTTCTGGCAGAAACCATTAAATGGATGTCTTTTTAAGTTGTTTAAATAGTTTGTGTTGTGTTTTTGTTATTGTAATTCATCTTCTCCTCCTCACATAAAATTTCTTTTTAGGTGTTATTTTTGTTCATGATCTCTCACAGAGAAGAACAAAATCAAGCTTACAAAAGTGGGCTGCAGAGATTGCAGCAACTGGAACATTTTCTGCCCCTCTTGCATCAGAAGGGCCTGGTGGCCTTCCTGTTCCTTTTATTGTTATTGGCAACAAAGCAGATATTGCCGCAAAAGAAGGAATAAGAGGTAGCAGTGGAAATCTCGTAGATGCTGCACGCCAGTGGGTTGAGAAACAGGGTTTGCTTCCTCCCAGTGAGGAACTCCCATTGACTGAGAGTTTCCCAGGATCTGGTGGTCTTGTAGCAGTAAGTGGCAGAATCAACTTGAAACTGCTTTCTTACATGTCAATTGTAGTATCTTACTTTTTTTCTTTTTTTTTTTATTGGGGATGGATTGGAAGGGAGTTTTTTTGGGGAAAGGGGGGCAGGGTTGTCATTTTCAGTCAATTTTGCAGAACAGCTGGATGTCAGTTGATGTGAATCTGTAGCCAATCCCTTCTGTGATTCAATCTAGCATAGCCCTTGGAATTCTTTTTAAAAAAGTAGTGTTTGCTTTATCCTGTTGAAGGGAATTCCCATTGTACTGAAGCTTTACCTGATGATTTGGTAAAGCAAATAAAGCTTACCATGTGCTGTGTAAATGAGGATCAATAAGATTTGAGTGAAGAAAAATGTATCTGCCACCTTAATCTTATCAATTTTGTCAATCTCTTCTCTGGATCAGTGGTCTTTAGGAGCACATGAAGATTTGAGACGCTTGACCGTGCTGTTGACATTATTGAGTTGCACATGATCTAATATAATATATGGTCCGCGGGAAATGAGCACCATTAAGACTTGATTGTCACTATTACCAGGGTATGAAAAGTGATACCATGTTGCATATGAGAAGTCTCAACTTTCAAAATAACTTTATCATTGCATCTTCCATATTCCTGTCTTGCATAACCTTTAAGTATATATCTTCTTTATTTTTCAGTTTGAAATGAACATCATGGACAAGTATTTTGCAAATTCTATGAACTAGTTTATGTACAGATTTATTTAAGATTAAACATTAGTTATGAAGAAAGTCTTAATTTCTGTAGCAATGCAAGTGCAAAATCCATATATAATGTTCCACTAATTTCCTATTATGTAGAATATTTGGCAGCTGTGGAATTAAGCAGCTATAAAACAAGGGTTCAATTCTTGTTGCTTCCATAAAGAGGTGGAGTTTACATTTTTAGATGAATGAGAATCGGTGCTGATATTCTGTAATACCACTCAGTAATTATACTGCCTCTTGGCTTTTCTGTGTTTATGCAAGCAAAATCACTTGACTGCCTAGTGTGTGATTTACTATTTTTTTTAGGAAGTGAGCAAGATAGTTTTCTGTATCAATTTTCCTGGTAGATTAGAAGTTTCCTGTTTAAATAAGAAACATAACTTGTCTCGACTTTGGCTCATTTCTGTGCTGCTTGGGAGCCCTCTGACTACCGATGGATATAGTTGTGAAGATGATGGTGATAATATAATGAAACTTAGATTTTTTTTTTCTTTTTTGCACTTCATTTTGATCATCAAAAGGCCTAGGTATACTTTAGAATGTAAATAATTTTGCTTGTGGTATATCTTGAGTACATGCCCTTTGCAAGGTGTTTAATTTAAGAACCTTTTTAGTGCCTGGAAATCTAATTATTCTTGTATAAAACTGACCTTCGCTCTTTCTTTGGTGGACAAACAGGCTGCAAAAGAATCTAGATTTGACAAAGAAGCTGTAATGAAGTTCTTTCGTATGGTTTGTACTTCTCCTTATTGGAGCTTTTGCAACTAAAATTTTTCTTTGGTTCAATAATCTAATGGTCTTGGACCAACAGTTGATCAGGAGGAGATACTTTTCAGATAGTTTTCCTGTAACAAGCTCATGGTCTAGCCAAGTTCATGGAGCATTACATGGATCAGATGAAATTTCCAGCGATGAGGATCAGCTGTACAAAACTTCAAGGTATGAGATGTGCATAGATACCTTGTCTTGATAATGGAGGGCAGTTTCTTTGACGTCAACCAATCATCATACATAGTAAGATAGTTATGAGCTATATAATCTAACTATATGAAGCACAGTGGCAGTTTTGGTGAAATGCCATTTTAGTTGTTTTTCCTAAAATGCCCTCTAATATATTTAGTAATTTCCTCTATGCTCAACATTATCCCGCTACTTTTCTTTTATCTTTTATAATTTGAATATCAGGAAAAGTTACTATTTTTATATTCAAAATAAATATATTTAGAATTTTATCATGTGTGAATACAAACGCACATACTCGTGTGCATTTGCATGTGTGGGAGTATGTATACACAATTAGGGTGTGCCAGATTTATTAGTGTTTGATAATGCTTCTGTCACAAAGTTTCAACTGTGACAACCTTGTCACCTTAACTGCCATATAACTTTATGTGGGATTTACCATTACCATTGCATCTGGTACCGTATGGTTGACATATGTGTTATGCCAAGTACCAAGAGGAGGTGGTCTCCTTCTGGGAAGTTATAGATCTGTAATAGCATGTAGAGTTGCTAGTCATTCATTTTGTCTTTACTTGTCTTCTGATTTGTGATAGGGGAAGTTACATTTGGCTTATTAACAAACTCATCATTAATTTCTCACCATTAAAGTGTGATCAGTGAAAAATCAGGGAGGTGCTATGAAATAGGTAACTTACAATTTGAGAAGGTATTACACCAATTGCCTTGTTGGAGATTTTACAAACTTCATAAGATTATAACGCTTTATGGTTAAGCCTCGGTATGCTGTCCTATAATTGTTGTTTGTGTTGAAGTGTGACTTGAAATTTTGGCATCTTTACTTCTCACCCAAGTTCTTTTACTTCTCCTTACTCTTCTGGACGGAAGAATCAGTATTAATTTTACATTCCTTTTTTGCACTTCATAGCTAGCATTAACAAGAGGAGTTATTATGAATAAGTATCGTTAGTTAAGGCCAGCAACTACTGCCTTCAGCAATTTAATATGCTTGAAGTTGTTGGCCAAGTAACAAATGTAACATTGACCTTGTGAGATGTCCGACATTGTGATAGGACCTATTAAAACTAGATGTCCGAGTGACTGGCTTGATGCATCGGCTCCTTAAAAATTGTTTTGTTTCTTTTTTATTATTTATTTATTTATTTTGTTGGGTTGGAATTTTATTTATTTTTGGGGTGGGGTGCGAGGGGGAATGTTTTGATACTGCTTCTTCAAGCACACGTTGTTCACAAAATATTTGCTTAACAATAATTAAGCACATCAGGTGCATATTCCTGAGCTACATTATTGCGTGCATATCTTATAGATTTTTTATCTTTTACGGACAAACTAACAGAAGATTTTTAACCGTTGTTTCCTTACAAGCAGCTTTAATATTATGTCAATCTTAGTACTCTGTTTTTAATGTATTGCCTTTTGCAGTTTGGTTGGCGACCCTTACAAGTATAATGCGTTCCCTCCACTACCTGCTCAACACAATCTTACACCCCCTCCCACGCTTTACCCACAGCAGCCCATGTCCACGCCTGACAATTATAACATCCCTAGATTTGCCTTAATGGGTTCCCAGGAGATCAGTAGTGGCAGATCAAAGCGAGCAGATATTAATGTTTGATGTCCAAGAGCATTTGGCATGTTGAAGTATATTTTGTTTTCAATTGCCAATTGGTCCACTCATTCTTTTGCCGGAGATGAGGTATTGACTTTTATCTTCCGGTATGCTGAAACGTGTAGTCATGATAATTGACTTATATTCCTAGGCAATTTCTTGTATGCATTCCCATTGCGTCCACTTTCTCCACCTTCAATCCAGAATTATAAGTTGTATATCTAAATATTTGAAAATACCTTCTTCAATGGGAGTGAAGAAGCATATGTTTTTGGTCCTCTTTTGCAGGAAATAGAAAAAAAAATAAAGAAATTACTTTTGTTTGTCCTCTGCTGGATCAGTCACTAAATTGCCGTTAAATATTTTATTAACTTCTTTGTATTATACCTGAAATAAGAAGAAATGATTGAAATTGATTTACCATATAACAGGCTACCGTCCTATTAACGTCTTAGTCTGTTCTCCTCGTTGAACATTCCAATAGCACGAAATAACCACGGATTAACGACCAGTCTGTCCTCCTCGATGAACATACCAATGGCCTGAAATAACCAAGGAAAAAAAATGAAAATAATGAAGTAACGAAAATAATAGGGTAGTTCTTATTGATAATTTTATTTAAAATTAAAGAAATACATATGCTTCAATTCGGTTTCCTAAAGTAATGAGATTGAAATTGGGAAATGGACTTTAGAGTCGAGTTCTCAAATCACGACTTAGGAGTCATTTGATAAAACTTAAGTTTCAAGTTTGAAATTTAAACATTGAAAATATTAAATTATTGAATTATAAAATCATACATGTTTGATAATGAGCTGAATTTAAGTATTAAATTTATATATCTTACTTTGCAAATAAAATAATTTTGTCTAAAAATAATGAAATAGTTTGAGATAATGTGTATGTGTGAGAGAGAAAAAGAGAAAATGTGTGTTTGCGTGTGAGAGAAAGTGCGAGTGTATTTGTGTGGGAGAAAAAATATGTATGCATGAAAATGTGTGTGTATAAAAGAAAGAGTCTTTGTGTGAAAGAGAAATGCGAATATATTTGTGTGTAAGAGAAAATATGTGTATATGTGTCAAAATGTGCATGTAAAGAGAGAGTGTGCAAGTGTGTAAAAGGAGAAAAAATTTACTTATATATGTGTACAAGAGAGGAAAAGTGAAAGTGTATGTGTAGACGTGAAAAATAGTATACTTATGTATGCATGAAAGAGTGTACATGTGTGATGGAGACCTATGTGAGAGAGAAAGAGAGTGTGTGTGGAATAGAATGTGTTTAAGAGATAAAGCATGTATATTTGCGTGAAAGAGTGTGTGTGTGTGTGTGTGTGCACGCGCACACATATATGAGATTGTGCCTGATAGAAAGTATGTATGTGATGGAAGAAAATTCTATACAGTTACATGTATGCTTGCGAGAGAGAGTGTGTTAGTGTGTGTGTGTGTGTGTGTGTGTTAGAGAGAGAGAGAATGTGTGTGTGTGTGTGAGAGAGAATGTGTGTGTGTGTGTGTGTTAGAGAAAGAGCAAATGTTCGTGTGTGTGTGTGTGCACGCGCGCGTATGCAAGTGTGTGAAAGTGTATGTGTGCGAGGGAGAAAGCATATTATATGTACTTAAAATTCAACAAATTAAATGAAAACTTATTGCTTAAAATTCTGTAGACAGATTAAGTAGTGTTTTATGTTTAATGAATTTTATTATCAAACATACTAAATTCAAAAAACTCTTAGTCTATTAATTTTCAACATAAAAGACTACTTAATTTTCAAAAAACTCTTAGTCTATAAAACATGCGACCGCCATAATAAGTGGAGGGGGAGGGAGACATTGACGTAAAAATGAATTGAATTATAAATAGTTTATGATTTTGTGGCAAAATTTACAAAAATTCATTCCCAGACTACATCTAAAAGTCGGTCAACAAACTATAATAACTATCATCTGATAATTCAGAAGCTTCCAATTTCCAAAATTTTCCTATAAAAAGAAAACGAATAGCACAATATAAATCCGTAAGTCCTGCAAAGTCCACAAATTTCGACGCTGAAATCTTCATTTCACTACCTGCTAGAAAACAAAATGAATGATTGATTCACAAATTTATCTGTCAAATCATGATAATGGAAAATGAAATAATGCAAAGAATTATACAAAGACTAGTGTAGAGCAGTTACTTTTGTTGCACCGTTTGGTATTTTGTACGACAGGCAGTCCAGTGGCCAGGGAAAAGAGCTCAAGGCTTTCCCTTGCCGAGGTTGGGAGTTCAAAGCCCATCCTCAGCAATTAAAAAAACGGATAAAGGGAAAAGACTTAGTAAGGTATATGGTAAGTTACATCCCCACTCATGTGTGGCCAAAAATCTAGAACCAAATGGCAAAGAAATCTTTCCCGAAAAACAAAGACATTTTTTGTTAGTAATGGAAATTGGGTATTATTGACAGAGAACAGAACGAGATGAAATTATAGATAAAAAAAACTTTTTGCACTCCCCAATTCTACTATGTAGATATGAGGCCTCACAAGTTCTATTTTCCACAAGTTCATGTCCTGATTTAATGTAACGAAATGGATGGTTAAAATGTGTGTCATGTGAACAAAATTTGAACTGAAAAACACAAAAACAAGATAGTTTTAGAAGAAAAATTAGTTATAGCACAATTCTAAACAGTTACATCCGAATGTTGAACAGTTACACCAAAATGCTGTACAGTTACACCGCTCCTAATTTGCAAGAAATGGCAAAAGGCGAAATTGCGAGACCCATGCCCCTGCTACCCTCTTGCTTTATTCCTACCAGAGTTAGGTAAACCATTCTAATAACATAACCGCCTCAACAACCTCTACAGCCAACCTACTTATGCCACGTGTACTGTAGTTATTTGTTTTGTTCAGCACCCTGATCATTAAGTCCAACGACATCATTTACTAGCTAATACAAAATATTAAGTCTACCGATGTTGTTTACAAGCTCACAAGTTTTGCTAATATCATGCTTTTAGGTTCTTAATAAGACAATAGCAAACTAAAATGGATGCTTGGTTACTCAAATAAAAGATGGCATAGAAATCACTAACCAGTCATCATGACAAGATAATCATTCTTAAGCCTTCAAACAGTTTTTGACCCAAGAAAAGAAAAAGTAAATTCATTCTCCTAATAAATACAACAGAAGAATCCACCATGCACAAGGCAACTATCATTATTTAAGTTTCCACATACTGTGGTTATAAGCTACTAAATGAACACATAACGTTCTCATAAAACTAATAATGGACACGTATACGACATCTCGTGCAAACACGAGATACACATGAAAGATTTTCAAAAAGTTAGGACTTGTTAGATAATTAACATTACATATCAGTAATACCATGAGACTTTAGAAATAAAAATGCGAACACATATTTTGACATAATGGGCGTCTGTCAGTGTTAGTCTGTCAGATATGTTACAATCATTAGATAACCCCTGCATCTCATAAGGGCTTCGGCACTTCGAATAAACATCTGTAAAGGCACTTCCAATAAATTGAAACTGCAGTTATCCTAGTCTTAATCTCCAAACACCCCTCTGCATATGTTAAAACACCACAAACTTTTAATTGTAAATATCACAGAGGCTTCTTATGTTTATACAAAACAAAGCACCTGAATCCCAGGAACCTCAGGCAAATTTACAAGTAGACCCCCTGAGAGTGCTAAGTCAACCTCATTGTGCCTAAAGGACACCAAACAGGTTAAGCTGTATTCAAAAAATGTAGCTTTCATTTATATGTATCACTTAAAATAAAGGATTACACCTTTTCCCTAGCATCAATTCAAAGGTAGGAATTCTTTTCAGAATTCTTTGGAAGCCTTAGGGTTTAGGGCATTTGTCCAGCCAGAAAAAAAAAAAAAGCTACATAATCGAGAATGCAAGAAAGTAAAAAACCATAGTTCTATAAGACCATGACCATCATTACAGAAGAGTAACCAAGCTCCACATCTGGGAAGTGGAAGTAAGAAACACAATACACTGCAGGTCACAGCAAACTAATACAGTAGAGGTGGTAGTATACAGGTTACCTAGTTTTGTGGTCTCACTATGTACTGAAGGCTTTCCTCCTCTTGTCCAAAATGTATTCTTCCAATCATAAATGAATAAAACTAATATTTTGCGCCACCCCTCCCCCCCCCCCCCCCCCCCCCAAAAAAAAAAAAAAAAAAAAAAGCTCCGCATAGGGAAGTCAAAGGTGCCCTAGAGAAGAGGGTTCTGTAATGTGGGGCAGACAGTCCCTTAACTTTCTTCGTAATTGGACTTAACTGGTCAAGTTGAAAGTTTTTCTGCCAAAAATGGTTAACGAAAACATTGGCAGTCCCATACAAATCATCCCACATCACTGTCAATCAATTTCAGCGAACAAACGTAGTGCAGTCTTTGGAGCTAAGGATTGAACAGATGTTTGTTGCTCCTCATATTGACTTGTGCTCTACTCAATCCTTTGCCTTGTGATCTAAAAGTTGTAAGTTAGGGTGTTTCAAAAGCCAACAAAACCCATCTAGACCAATCCAAAATTTTAGGGTAACCGAATGATGATTTGTGACTGTTCAGGATACCCGAACTATCAAACTATAATAGGGTATATTTACGGTTCAGTCTTAAAAAACTATGGAACACAAACTGAACAGCATGTATATATGTGCATGAATAGGTAACATATGCCAACATGTATCACTAACCTAATAAAAAACAACCTTAATATATATACATATGTGTACCCAATAATGATTGTTATTGATTTAGATTATTAGTTTTTTCTGAGTAACATAATCATGTTAAAAAAAACAATGTAGTGTTTAAAAGCACATTTGCAATAAAAAAGAAAACTCTGTAGCCAACTCTGTAGGTTTGATTTTTTTTTTTTTTTACTTCCATGTTTGCATCCTTCAACAGTTAAGCTTACTACATCAAAGGACAGTGGCTGGTTATAGTCTTGCAGCAATCACATTTTGTCTGGTTTTATTATCTTTTGTCAACCAAAGTATAAAAACAAAAGCACTCCCACAGTTACACAGATTTGCCACTAAAGATTACGACTCTTTGCAGTTTTCTTTTCAAGTATTAACCTCTTATCTCCGTTGTTCATCAAAAAGTTCTACAACCACTCAGCTAGCAGTTCCAACCAATTTAGATATCATGCCTATTTTTCTTTCTTAGTGCAACAACCAACCACAACCCCAACCAATATAAATCACATTTTACATATTATAACTTTTAATTCTTTTCTACATTTAGCAATAGGACAACTAACAAAATTAATACAAAACATTGTTTGAATTGCATGAACATTGGATGTGCCAGAAAGCTAGTTGTATATGTAGAAAGGAAAAGCACCATCATTGTTAATTGTTGGCTCTAAGTTTTAACTCCTCACGAAATAAATTTAAAAAAAAAATACCCACAAAATTATTCATAGCTACCTGCATAGTGAAAAAAAGTATCAAAGATAAGAGATATTTTTCTGTATTCCCACCCAATATATTGACAAAAAAAGTTTAATATGCTCAAATGAATAGTTAATTTAAGCAAGCAGCAGAAGTTGAGACAAACTAGCCCAAGACAAGCTCAGAGAGGAATGTGATGGGAAGTCTTCATTATTCATTTACAATCCTTGAGCATTATAATGACTAGAGTACTCCAAATAAATCTGTCCAATTTATCTGTAACTTGATGAGTACAAAATAGGAACCCTGCTGAGACCACTGAAATCTAGGTTCCCATGGAACTGCAAAGCCCTGCCTTGCCAGTTCACCAAATTGAGCAAAAATTTAGGCAAGTTCAGACCCTGACATTATGCAACCCAAATGCAATGCAACTTTTACTAATCACAAGCAACCTAGCAGAAGCTTGCATCCACAAAGGAAGCAAGTTTCATATCATATCCACTAAGACACCTAGTCCAGAAACAGGTACATTCAGCCTCAGACTTTGCGTTATCCTCAATAGTCCTGTTAATGACAACATGAAAAGATAAAGAAACACAATAATGATGCTACATTTTTGTGTTTATCCTTTGCACTTAGTAGCAATGGCAATCAACTCAATTTAAAGAAACTGGCTAATGTAGAACAGAGAAGTTAACAAACCTCTTTATGCTTACTTCTTGTGAGTCTTGCTCGAGTTCCAAAAACTTGGAAAATATCTTGCTATAATGTACTGACAACCAAAAAAATGTACAAGATTTTTGCAATCCCTTTCCCCACCTTCACCCTCTGGAGCACTTAATTGACTCAAGTAAGTCTTCCCTCTGTATATGTAGGAGAGCTGTTGCCACAAGAGTATAGTTAATCCAACCCCCACTGAAACACTAGCAATGAACAGGTAAACGAGAACAAGCCCTCTTGGTGTGAGAAAGACAGCAGATCTCAGCAATGCAAAAGTAGTTTCTTTCAAAGAGTTCAAGGTCAACTCAAAAGAAAGACGCCTATTGATAGGTTGATCAGTTACATTGTTTATTGGTGGCCAGACATGAAGTGCTGCATAAGTAGAAATAATTGAGACATATATTGTACTGATTACGGCTGAAATGAGGAACACGATGAAGCATCGATGATTAGCTGCACCAACACAGTTTCCAATCTGCAGACAAAGGCTAAACAGCTCAAAATAGATCTTGCATATCTGTAGACTAATTATAAGTAATCAATGAATCACAAACAATAGATAAGACATTTTATTCATAACAGTAATTTAATAGCAAATAATAGGTTTTGGATTGGTGCATTCTTGTCTATCCTAACTTTTAAAGTCACCTCGTTGTTGTGCTTTTTTTTATCCTTGTCACCCATTTGTGTTGTATCATCATTGAAAGACTTCAAGTATATAACAAACAAAATTTGCCGACATTGGAGTTATTGACCAAAACAATCATAATCCATTTATATTTCACACCATACATCCAGAAACAAATTTAAAAGATCTATACATTCATGCCTTAATTTACTTTTTAAAACAATTCAAACAAGGTTGGAAAAGGGAACTAAATGGGAAGGATACAATTGATAGCTAAAACACCCAACTCCTCTCAACCAAAAAGTCTAGTTATTTCCTGTACAGATGTGTACTTACAAGCAACCCACACTGTCCTTGGTCCACTTCAACACTAAGCATCCATGACTACACTCCCAAAACCAAACACAACAGCTACCAATGTCAATTAATCTCCAGGCAACCACCAAGTACACCGTTTAAACTGTCAAGCAGCACTAGCTACTCAATTTGCACGTCAGCTGCTACTGAATATTGCAATAGTTTGAACCCTACACAGTTTAATGCAAGTTCTCGACATCTTAAGGTTCCACCCAGGCAACTCATAATTAATTGGGTTGAATGCCTATTAATATCATGCAATGCTAGTGGCTACTTTCCTGTCGAAGGACTGATCCATTTCATTTTCTGGGGTAACAATGTCATAGGCAAGCAAAGTGCTTAAATTATCCAATATGCAAACAAACACATTGAAAGTTCAACAGAAACATGGGAATTTATTGGGATGATGGACCAATATGTGAATTATGTCTTTCAGGTATTCTAAGAAAAAAAAATCAGGATATCCAAAAAGATGGAGAACATGTTTTGTGAAAATGTGGTTCAAGGCAAAAATTCTGCATGTGTTTTTGTTATTGAGAGGAAAGCAAAAAGGATTGTCAAGATACATTAACAAAGCAAACAACAAATCTTAGCATAGGGCTAAAAAAATAAGAAGAAGAAGAAGGATAAGGAAATAAAGAAAGAAAGATAGGAAGCTTTGGGCCAGGAAATGCCATTGAAATGGACACCACACTGCTACATAAACCATAATAAAGGAAGCTTTAGGCTTGAAGATGTCAACAACATTCAATCACCAACCAAAAAGGGAAAATTTGGAAGAACGATATTTTGTCCAATTGTGCCTTTTAAAAGACTTAGTGCTATTCGAGTCCTTTTTTTTTTTTTTAACAAGATAGAAAGTTTGAAACAGCTGAAACTGATTTATAGTTAAAAATTCTTTATCCTGATTCCAAGTGTATTATATCCTCTTTTTTCCCAAACAAAAATGAAGTATTATGGGATAAATTACCAACATACAGGATTTATAGTGATTGATTGATCTCTGAGATTCCTGAAAATTACAACCAATTGCTTCCACTTTTATACTGATTGAAGCAGTACTGAACTCAGAAACATTACAGGTATAATATTTCACTTTTAAACCTTATATTCTGTATTACACCAGAAGTCCTAAAACTTCGTATGAAAACATCCAAGGACATAAAATCCTTTATCTATAAAACAGAAAAAACACTAGTAAATACTCACAAATGGGCAGTGATGATCCATGTCTAGTACGCACATTCCGCATGAACGGCAATGATGAGTCCCTGATGACTTTGGTTTTAAACAGTAATGACAAAAGGTATAGTTCTCAAGTCCACCTTTTCCCACTGTTGGGTAGCTACCCCATAATACCCGTGGCGGAACACCAGGTGAAAGAAATGATGCAAGGCCAAATGAAGATAAGGTAGATACAGATAATATTGCTGTTATGATGGAGTGAAAAATGCCACAGAAAAAACTGATCGAGAAAACAATAGGATAGACTGCCCAGATGCCACCACCTGCACTAACATCAGAACAATTTCAAGATCGAGATCAATTACATCATAGCCCAAAAAGGGAAAGAGTGGAACAAGTATTCCATTAAACTGCTTTTTTAGAGTCTTTTACGGTATAAAGAAAATGTGTTCTGGCTGCTTTTCATCTGCAATACCTAGACATCACGCCACAAGCTAGAAAAGGGGAAGCACACAATTGTTGGAAAACCTGATTCTACCTTTTCCTTTGATCAGTTGAATTACTAAAATGGGTTACAATTCATGCCATGAAGAAAAAAATCTGGCTTATTTCCCCAAATAAACTAATTTAATCAAGAACATCTGTCAGTTGAAAGCAATGGCAACATACGGACACAAGCATGACAACCGCAATGAAGACACCTTGTTCTTTAGACAAACCGCACGTAGATCCCATAAATAGGCCCAAATTTATTTAATTGGAAATCAATGTCTCCGCATGAACAATACTTATCGTCCACTTCTGCAGTTCAACCACTACCTGAAAGGTGAATGCACTGCAAAACGGACTTCAGACTCGTTTTTCTCCCTGCATACTTAAGTCAACCACACCTCTCAACTTGCATGGTCATACAAGCAAGAACAACCAGGAATGGGTGTCAAACAAGTTGCCAATAGACACAGATACAAATACTAGAAGAGAAAGCTATAGACAAGAAAACCTTTTCAATAATATATTTTTTGCTCCAGGTACCTCTTTGGATACCAATTCGAAGATTTTTTTTTTTTTTTGGGGGGGGGGGGGGGGGGGCGGTTCGGGAGGCTACAGGGGCAGGGTGTATATAACAGTACAAAACAAGAAATCAATATATTTTTTAGAAAGCAGTGACAGGAATATTCATCTTCCTAATTCTTTCAGCCTTGATATCGCTGAGAGGACTGTCATCAGGAAACAAAAATTCAGTAGACCTTACGTTGGCTAACTATTCTATTTCTTAGACAAGTGATACCATCTAGCTCTGGCAAGTCCTGCTGAGAAATTTCAATATCAGAATGAATATTCCACAAATCTGAACACTACGATGATTAGTACATGGAAACCATGATATCATACTAACCATAAACACATAGAATGCAGATGACTAATCAGATAAAAGCTAGTTACTTCTCCAAAGATTTAAGAAGGGAAAAACCATTTTCATCTGGCAGTGGCTCTGGATATTACATGACAAAGATTATACTCGGTACAATTAATTCTTCTGTAACGATCAACAAAGAAATAATTCTAAAGATGCTCAAGAAACATCTTATTTATGTTGTAGGTAAACTATTGCCAATAAAGATCACATATAGACTTTAAATTCTTCCCCTTGTTGGATCCCACAAAGTGCAACGGATCATCCGGTTCTAACAGTCCACCACCAGCCTTATGCCTTACTAAGCGTACCCAGTCTGCTATTCATCCATTAGTTACATTTTCATTTGAGGTTCATCACTCAACATTTCTAATAGAATAACAATCGATTTTATAGCCACAAAGTTCTAGACATTGCATGTACAAATTAAACAAGTTCATAAGAATTTGTAAGTTTCATGTCTCATACGAACTGACTTTAGATTTTTAGTCTTAGTTACCCCAGACTGTCTTCGGAACATTTAACAGGCCTCTTGTATTCTCCGTGAATTGCTATAGTCAAGTATGTAACCAAAATCAACCGTCCTCAGCTCATCTGTCTTCTATCATATACTAAGGTTAATTTACACATCATGCTGCTCAATTAAATTTTTACTTTGCTCAAACAGGAACTGGGAAGAAAACCAAACTAGGCCATGCTCTCAATTAAGGGGTTGGAAATATTTGTAATGTAAGAACTCAAATGAAACACAACAATTTCCAAGACTTGAAATCTCTTTAGCTCAAAGATTTTGTGCTGTGTATATCAATCAAGCAGCCGTTGCACAGTTAAGGAATCATTAAAATTTTGGCAGTGTCTGAAGTACAGTCCATTACAACATAACTTTAGAAAGAATAGATTCAGTGCTGCAGCAAACTTACGAAAACAATATTAAGGCGGTGAATGAAACCTTTGAAAAACTAATACTTAATAAATCAACAAATAATAGCAAAAGAAACAAGAATGCCAGCTGTGGCTGTTATTTTCACAAAGAAACTAACAGCAACTCAAAACTAACCCCATCCAACCCTAAAACTTGTAATTAAGCAATACCCCAAATTTAAGATGAAGCTAAACTCCCATATTACCTCCCAAACCAAACAAACAAACCAAATACTCCCAAAGGAAACCCAACACATCAGAAAGATATCCAGGCCCGAAAACCATCAAAACAACTGAAAACAGAAATAGCAAACTACAGCTGCTTCAAACTTAGAATTTATTCAGCTATTGGTAAACCTTTAACGGTGTAGATTTTCTGCTTCATCGTTCAGTTACCAATTTTCTGCTCATACAATTTCAGACTGCAGATCTACTACGAACAAATTCTACCAAATACTGCTAGAATACATCCCACTATATGCTACAGAAATTAAAACTGATTAAAAAGTTCAATATTATTGTAACATGAAGAAGAAAAGACCACAAGTATTGCAGCCTAAAGATAGATTCTTAGTATCCTGAATTACGACATCCGAAGTATCTGAATAGGTCTTGAAAATGCGGTCACATAACTGAATGCACATTTTTATGTTTATTTATGCATTTCAATAGTTCTCATGTAGTTTCAACTTGTAGTTCTAGGAGGTTTCAAGTTGTAGTTCTAGGAGTATGGGCATATAGGAGAGATCGTATTCAAGCTATCTTGGTCACAGGCAAAAGAGCTGATGATTTGCTAGGTTGCTCTAGAAGAGGAAATTTAACACCAAAACACAATGAAAAATCACAGAAGCAACTTAAATACAGAATTTGATGGGCCCAAATCAACATGTCTATATACGAGACTGAAGGTTCCAATCTCAAATTAAATCAAAAAACCTAGTAAATTTGAACTAGATAAAAGATATCCACATAAAGTAACTATAGAGACTAATAGTATCTTATTAGTTAATAGTCTCTCCTCTAAAAAGCAACTAATCAGGCAAACGGTTAAATTAAGTCTTGTCTCGAGAAAAGAAGTTAGGCAAATCGTTATGAATGCACATCCCACAGCACATATGGAAATAAGATTCATATGGTCCCATGCCATTAGATACATTAGATAAGAATTTGGAACTAAAAAATAACAAAACTCAACAAAGTTCAATGATCAAGCACGGCTTTTTTAAGAATATAAGAACCTAACTGTTTATAAATTACCAAAACCTAATCAAGTTCTTCCGAGCTTGGTCACCTAGAGAAGTAATGTTTGCATCAGCGCCATCTAACACTCAGGATTTCCTACCTCTGCTTCTGTTAACTTTCCAGTATCTAGAATGTTCCAATTGCACATAAACGAGGAAAGAACGCCAGTACATTCCATATCAGAACACAACGTGCAACTGTTTTGTGTCTAATTTATGAGTGGTCTGGTATAGATATGTACCATCACCGTATTGAAGCTTATGATCCATATAAAAATGCCAACATGTTGATGTGTGATAAATATCCAAACATGAAGAATAATAAACAAAATTCACTAAACTACTGATGTCAATTCAGTTAAGAACAACAACCGAAGAACTAGTCGAGCATGTATATTGACCTATTTACATTTTTTTCCTTGTGCATACCGCGTCACATCATCTCTCGTACGCCATAACCACTCAGACCGACATTATGTCTTTCTTATAACAAGAAAATTCTAACCCTTAATTGAGGAACAATGGTTGCGGTTGCGATTTCAACAAGAAGCCGAAACCCGTTCTACTTAAAAGGGGGTACTTCAAACAAGTTTAACATATCCCCTGTAACACTCTAATAGAATGAACAATAAAGCACAAAAATCTAAATCTTCTAGTAGATGCAGACTGCAGCAGTCAGAGGATAGGGAAATGAAGAAAATGCATGGGCATAGCTTTAGTTGCTTACATATTACAAAAAGCATGAACAGAAGGACGAAAAAAACAAAGCAACGATCTCGCAAGCGTCTCCACTTGTAGTATTGGTTATCATAATTCAAAGCGTTTCTATTAGTTATTGCTCCACACCAGCCACATTTGAAAACAGGCGCGTGGGGGGAAACAAGAAGACGGATTCCACAGCCCCAACAGGTTGTCTCATGATCCTCCTCAATCGATGTTACATAGTGCTCCTACAAAAGAATAAATGAGTGAGTGAGCAACAATATATATATATACACACACACACACACACATATATATATATATATATATTTCCCTCTCGCAATGAATTGTTGTTATGCCCCATAATCAAAATTTAACAACAACAATTATTTGGCGAAATACAATTGAAAGATCAATAACATTTTAATCCAAGAAAGATTAATCAACCAACCTAGATTATAAATATGTGTGTGTGTGTGTGTGTGTGTGAAAGTATGAGAAATGGTAAACCTGACGAGTGACGTCGTTTGGAGCAGAGGTGGAGGCGGAGGAGGAGGAGGGAGAGCCCGTGAAAGCCATTTCTTACGCCCCACCTCCCAACTCTCTTCGTCTCTCTAATATATTTAACCGCTTCTGTTTTCGCCGAAACTGATTGATTTGGTAGTACTGAGGAATTAAATAAAATCCATTTGAACTGATTTTTTTTTTATATATTATCATAAATAGACGGACCCAAATATTTCTTTTTAATATTATAAATAAATAAAACCACGAGCGAGCGAGGGGGAGAGGGGGAGGGAAGGAGGATGATGGACAAGAGGCTGAAGTGCAGTGACCAACACCCTGGCATTGGCTGGGCCTGAGTGGATGGAGGACGGAAAAGTATACAATACACCACGTGCATTGCCACGTGGTGTACTAGAACCAATAATTTATCGCCACGTGGCAATAGTGGGTCATACCTTATATTATTTGGCGATGTGTGATTGGTTTTAGTGCACCACGTGACACGCCACGTGACGCGCGTGGTGCACGCAATACTCACTCATGGAGGACGGCTATTATTAATGGGATTCCTTTCTTTCTTTCTTTCTTTCTAGTTAACAAACACGAGCACTTTATGTGTGAGTAACAAATAAAAAATTAAAATTAATCTTTTTTTTTTTTTTTTTAAGGATACATTCATTTGTATAGGATTTTATTTATGAAAATAAAAATGGGTGTATGTATGGTTTTTTGACAGTTACCAGACGTAATTTGAATTTTTCTTATATAATTAAAAAAAAAAGAAGATAAGAGTAAGACACCACCAGACCAAAGGTAGTGCTCTTCTCTTATATGATGTGTAAATGCAAAAAAGTTCTTTCTGTTCAAATTGCAAAAATGATCCTCTGCACATTTTTTATTACAAAAAAAAATTATCACTTTTAATTCTTCATGTGTATTTAACCTGGTAGTGGTTCACAATTTGGATCAAGAGAAAAACCCACCGGACCATTTTAGTATGGATATTGAGCCTAACTTAATTGATTATCGGTTAAATCATTTTGAAACCAATCTCATATATTGGCTAAAATGGTTTGAATTTAGTTTTTTACTTTTTGATAACCAAATATCTGAATAGTCCACCGTATTTTTTTTATTTATTAACGATTATTAGGCTTAAATTATCATTTAATCAAAGTAATAGTAATAGTAATGTAACATATTAACTAGTTTAATTATTTTTTTATAAATTTTTTCCCACCTCATTCCTCATAAAAGCTTAATCTCTCTATTTCCTCTATACTAGTATGCTCTAAATTTTTTTTTTTTTAAATGCTTCAATTCAATCACTATATTTGATAGTTTGTTTAAAATTTTCAATGTTATTCTCTTAATGCTACTTTATAGAATCTTATAATTTTTTTCAATCTGGATGATTTTCTTTCTCTAATCTTTGTGATTATCAACTTTGTGAATGCTCTATAGCATTTCAGAATTGGATGTTAGTTTTATAATGCATATATATATATATATATATATATATATATATATATATAGAGAGAGAGAGAGAGAGAGAGAGATTCTACTAAATCGATATCCAAGCCAGAGAAAATGTTGATTAATCAACAAGTTGAAATAAAGTATGTTTTGGAACTAAGGAGGTTTTTTTTTTTTTTTTTTTTTGGAACAAAAAAACAAAAAAATTTGAATTTAATAATCGAGTAGTGGATAACCTACTGATAAACACAGCTAGTTATTAACATACTCAAGACCAAATTTCTGAACACGATTTGACAAACAAAACTAGGATTTGAATCATTTCCTCCGAAATAATTTATGTGGTAACCATTCTTTTTTTTTCAGTTGGGGGTATTGGGGGTATGCCCCACTAATCCCCCAACCCCTGGCAGAGCGAGCCCCACCGTTGCCAAGGAAATCACCCCGGGGACTCAAACTCCCGGTTTTGGCTTCGTAACTAGTCCATCAAGACCATCCGAACCACCCAAGGGGGGCTATGTGGTAACCATTCGATCATTCTCTTTGATAAGATCCTATTAGCACCTATACTTATTGGGCTTGGACCTACACTTAGTGGACTTAAAGTGGCTGCTTGTATGGGTCAATATGAGCTTAAAGTGATAGTCATTGTTGGATCGTTCCTACATGGTTGCTGGATGATGGATATATACGAGTTTGAGTTTGTTTACAAACTTGAAGTTCGCTTTGATCAAGCTAGCAATTTGGACTAAAGGATTAAGTATTGGTTGTGGATCAAATCTAATTATAAAAATGACCCAATTGAAGTTTTTAAGCTGTCCATAACAAGCATACAAGGGGCTGCTTACTTGAACTCACTTAGAGGCCTCTTGAAGTTGCTAAATGGAGGTCCAACGGATCTTAATGAAGTATGTCTAGCCCATGAACTGATTTTTGACGAATTTTAGATTATTTTTATAGTTAATTATGATTTTTGTTAGTTTCTTAAGTCTTTAAAAGTTATGACTTTTAGTTAGTTGCCTAATTGTGATAGATTATAACTAGTTTTAATAGTTTACTTTCTTTGAGTTTCTAGACTTTTCTTTATATGAGTTTGTAAGCCTATAAAAGGCAGGGTTATTGTTCATACGAATTTTAGCATGAGTTTTGAATAGAATTTTGAGTGATTTCTCCAGTTTAAGAATTTTCTTGTTTCTTTGTTGATTAAGAACTATCTTTTGTCTTATCAAGCTTGCTTGTGGCGACCTAAACCATGGCTTAGAATTATTTCCATCTTGTTTTGTTTGGAGTCCTTTAGGTTTGCTTCTTAGTCCCCTAAAGGTTTCTATTCATCGAAAAAGGGATAATTCAAGGCAAACAACTCTACATCAAGGTTGCTAGGTTCAAGAAATCTATCGTGGTCTTGAGTTAACAAGTTGACCACTTGGGAAATTCAAGGTTCCTAATCATCTACATATTCCGCACATATCACAATTTCTAATGACCAACCAAATTCAATTAACTTGCACAATAATGGTTGTAACCTAGTATCTTGGGGATTTTTTAAGCTGAATCTAGCATTTTAAACTAGAGTTCCTTATTGTTACTTATGTTAATATTATCATTATTCATCAACGCTTAGATGGTTGGTAAGAAATAACTTGCAAAGTTTCACTAATTGGTATCTCTTTTCTACCATCTATTGTTTTTTAAGTTGATAGGAATATGATGAATTTAGCTCTATATTTTTTTGATATTATTAATGATACCAAAACAAAAGGTGAAAAGTTAATTCTTAGACACAAAAAAAAGTGGCAAGTTAATTAGTAGTACTTTGTCAACTTATATACTTGTCTTTATATTACTTTAAATTTCTAATTAGAAATAGGGTTATTAACAGACTCTAAAACATGATAGTATTATATTAGAAAGTTTGTCATTTTACTACAATAAGACAAAAGAAATTGCTTTTAAATCACAAAGAATTTTGTATCACAATAAGCATATAGAATAGCTAACATTTGCCAAATTATACTATATTGAAGTTTAAAATTCCTTTTGCCACTTTTGAGAATAGAAGTATTAGTGTGATTAAAAAACAGAGGACAAAGAAGCTTAAAATTTTAAGTTGATTTACCATTGTTATAATTATAAAATTGACATTGAAGTCCATTAGTTTTGAAAAATTTTAGAAGAAAAATTATGCCAATCACTAAGAATTACAAATTAAAGCCGATGCTACTTGAACATTTGGTCCTTAACATTTGAAGGCATGTCATTTTAGTTTTTTCAAGGTTTGAGAAAATGCATTTGGAGCTTTAAAATTCTAATTTTGGTCAATCAAAAAATTGATCAAATTATTAACAATATAACACTACATCATCTACACAATTGATGTACAATCTCTTATTATTTTTTCCTTTCCTAATTGCAACTGCATTTACAAGCAAAATGAGAAAAGCAAATTAGGTCACTTGACAATAATAGTATCATTGCCCCATTTAATTAGAAAATAATAATAAAGTAAGAAAAGAATTAGTGAAAACTAAACCTAAAAAACTAGGAAAGAACTAGTTAAAATTGAAGTTTGAAAGCAAATTAAATTTTTATGTAACCAAAAAATAAAAACAACAACAACAACAACAACAACAACAACAAAAAGATTTTTGGAGTTTTAATAAAACAACTAAAATGTGAAGACCAACATAAAAATGGGCCTCATATGGAAACTTGAAAACGCAACAGCTTACGAGCTCAATAACAAAGCTTGGAAATAAGGTTTTTCTAAGAATTAGAATTCGCGACTTAATATTGAATTTTAGGAGTATCAAGGCATCTAAAAAGAAAATTTATTTAAAAATTATTTTGGTATAAAACCCTATACCTAGATGATTTCTAGTCTTTTGAAAACCAAAAAACATGAGTTTAGGAGCTCAATTAAGAGTAGAATTTTCGAGTTATTGACTCAAGTATCCCTTACGCCATGTTAAAACCAATTGCAATTGTATTTTTACTATTTTAATTTTAAGGCTTCAATTAAGTTATTTTGAGCTTAAATGCACCGATTTAAATCGCATAAAGCACCACCACACTAAATGTCATTCATTCAAGAAGGATATACATACATACATGTGTGTGTGTACATATACATATCCATATATACATGCATATGTGTGTGTGTGTGTATGTATATGTATATATGTATGTATATATATATACACACACATATATACATATACATATTTACACACACACACACACACACACATGTATGTATATATGTCATAGGTCGGGATCTCTTAAGGTCTTTTTTTTTTCCTTATCGGAGTTATTTTGTAATAGGATTCAGACAAGGAAAAGCACTTGCTATTTGTTGTTTTCTAGCAACATCCCAAAAATGACCAACTCAAATAAATAAATAAATATTTTAAAAATAAAATTACAATATTCTAATGTCCCAATAATGAGCTCACTTTAAGCCCAGTTAAGATTACAAAAATAATTAAACTAATTAATTCCTAATTTTGACTGAAAACAAAACTAGTCAAACTTAAATAAATAAAATTAAAAATTACACTAGTCTAAAGTTAATTAAGCTAATTAAACTTCAATTGAATACTAATTAATCTAGTAATAATATTCTAATCCCTAAAGGACCTAATTGCAAGCTTCTAATATTTGATGAGGTTAGATTGGGAAAAGGAAAAAAAAAGGTGACCTGACTACAATTTTTTTAAAAATTTATACCTTTTAGCATAATGTCCAACAGAACTGTAGACACCAAATTTTGACACACCATTTATTTTTCAAACATTGGGGGCATGTTTACATTTTTTGGGTCAAATTCTAATTTTTTAATAAAAAGCGGGAACAAAATCAATAATCTTGAGGGGCAAAAAAAGTAATTTTAGTTGTAAATATTTTTCCCTTAGCTTTGGGGGTTTTAAATTCATATTTTGTACTTTCATATGTATTTTTTAAATTTTTGTGATTTTTTTTTGGTTTAATTGGTATTTTTCTGTATTCTTTTGTATTTCGCCAGCAAAGGGGCAAAATGGTAACTTCGCCCACAAACACTATTTTCGCTCATTTCAAGTCCAAAATTTATTTTTCAAGTTTTTAAGCATGTTTTTAAATTTTCTTGATTTTTTCGGGGACGATTGCTATTTTTTCTATAAGTACTACGTTCAGTAGTAAAATTGTTATTTCACATTTTAAATACATTTTTCACTAATTTTTGAGTCATAAATGCATTTTCTAAGGTTTTAAGCTTATTTTTAATTTTTGGTAATTTTTCGAGATCAATAACTATTTTTCTGTGTATTTTCATTTATCTAAGAACAAAATAATCATTTCACCCCGAACGCGTTTTTTGCCAGTTTTAGAAAACACACACACATAGCCATTCTTTTCCAAGAGGAGTTACTGTTCATCATCTTCAACCTCTAATCACTAATAAACCAGGCTCCAAGCCTTAAAAAGTAACATCTTACTTTATTTTATTTTTCTATTTATTCTCTTTTCTTTTATTTTAGTGTTGTTCTTGAGATTTTGGTTGATTTCTTTTAGAGTTTTCTTTTTGTTATTATTTTTGGGTCTTGTTTCTTCAATGTTCTTAGTTTCTCTTCTTCTCCACCGTTAATCTTTCTCCCATCTCCACTGTGCAACCACCGTTTGTTTCCTTCTTCTTCTTCTCTGCAAAAACCATAACCCCCCAACCAATAAACAACCCAAATTAGAATCAATCTTAAACCACCACCACTCCGCCGTTACTTCCTCCCTCAACTCAGTCCAGCCACCATAACAACCACAAATCAACACTTTCTACTACCTACAGAAGAAAAAACCAGCAAACAAAACTCATTTAACCCAAAGACAATCAGTCCACAACTACCCCAAAACCATCGTTAACAGCAACATTAGCTCTTCCCCTACCTTCACAATCACGCTGCAACCACAATTCACTCCAACCTAGATGTCATTACACCACCCATCACTTTCATTTCCCACCAGCGAAACCCCAAATCAACCTCCTCTTATCACCTGCAACAGCCATATTACAAAAACGCCTCTTACCACGGTTCTTAATCCACCATTGCACCCTTATCAGTCAAGCCGAACACCAAAAACATCCCACAACCACTTGAATTTCAGTCCAGCCCAAAAATCAAATTCAATCAACCCACACCTAACTCACCACCACCCTCACCGATTATCAGAGAACCAAACTAGACAAACCATCACCGCAACTTCCCCTGTAACAACCCCAATCCCTTGGCCACACCTTCGATAGCTCTGCCGCCACTTACAATACCTACACAAAAACAACACAAACAAACCAAATTATCAGCACCAAGAACACCCAAAACCACTCCCTAAATAGCCCCTGCAAGAGCACAATCGTCACAGGCTCTACCCGCCACCACACGCACCGCCCCAACCTCCATCACACTCAACAATCGCCGAACCCACTACCACCAAACAACCACCCCTGTCTCCAATCAACGCCATAGTCAGTCCAAATTCACCCCAATCGAGTCATCACAACTAACACACCCCTGCAAAAACCCACCTTCGTTGGTCATTGCCTCCATCAATCACCACTATAGGTTACCCACACCACCTCCAAGCCTTTCTCCTGCGACTGCCACATCCCATGACCAATCACCATTCCCACATAACCAAATCAACCAAGTCCCACAGCCACCCACCTTCGTAGCCAAATCAAATGGCCACAGTCCATAAACCCCATTACCATCGCAGTACCAAAATACCACACAGCTCTCACTACAATCCGAACCACCTCCTATTGTCAGCTCCTCCAACACGCGCGGCTGCAAGCAGTCCTACTGCCAGGCACCAACAACCCATCCCTTCCACCATTTTATCTCAGTTTCACTGAAGGAGCCCTCAAGTTAGGAAATTTTATTTTGTATTTCAAAAAAAAAAAAAAGCCTGGAGGGGAGAAAGAGAGTGAGAAACAGAGAAGAGAGCAGATCAGAGAAAGAGAACGCGAGAGAGAGATCGAAGAAGAGAAATCCGAGAGAGAGAGAGAGAGAGAGAGAGAGAGAGAGAGAGAGAGAGAGAGAGAGAGAGAGAGAGAGAGAATGCAAATGAGAGAGCTGAAGAAGAGAAATGAGAGAGAGTAGTGTATGAGAGAGATATGAGAGAGTTGGCAAGAGAAAGAACAGATTCAATTTGGGGGAATGTTTGCACTTTATTTTGATTCGATTAATGTTTTAATTCAATTAAATCCTTTTCCTTGTTTTGATCTAGTTTAATGTAGTGTTAATTCAATTAATTGTTTTGGTTCAATTAAGTAATTTAGATACTTAAATTAGTATATTTAATTTAGTTTAGCATTTTCTCTTAGATATTCCATTATTGAACAGTTATTCTATGTCTTAGCCCCTTAGATCTGTGAATGATGTATCTTGCCCTAAAACTTTTAGTTTCTGCACATTAGGTCCCTCGATTTTATATATTGACTCCCCAATTTTTGATTCTATTCAATTAAATCCCATAATTTGTAGATTGACCTCTCTTGGATTTTATGATTCTTTCAATTAGGTCCTGTAATTTTTTATTTTTACCCCATAGTTGCTGCAATTTATTGTTTTGTCTCCCCCAAGTTACTTTGATTTTGCATTTCAACCCCTTAGACTTTCGTAAATTTCCAATTATCCCCCTTAAGCTTTATAGAATTTTATTTTTAGTCCCCTTAGTTGCTAGAACTCACATTTTGCCTCTATTTGTCAATAATTACATATTTTAGGCTTTATTTGTTTATATCGAGATTCCTTAACTTGTTTGTTCATTTTGATTAGTATTTGTACCGGATCTTCAAAAGGTATTCCCATTACTTGTTAAATTGTCTTATGTGCTCCAATGTGCTCTAATGTGATATTTTTATGCATTTTCTTTATGCATTTCTTATTTTATGCACTTTTTGCGTATTTATTTACTTTATGTTATTTAATTTTGAATTTTATTATTTTGACAAAAAGTGTAATATTTTTTGTATTTCGCTAGCCAATGTAATAGTTAGATTACATTTCTCGTATTTTAGTAAAATTTTGTATTTAGATAGCAAGTGTAATAAATATGTCGTTTTTACTTTTTCTCCCCCATCCCGAAAAATTATAGCAAATTCCCCCGATGTAATAGTTAGGGTTTACATGCTTTTGTGTGTTTATGTGCTTACTTGTTTTACCGATTTCAATTAGGATTTTTGCATCTAGAATAGTATGCTTACGTGTTATATGCTCCTATGTGCTTTTACATGCCTTTATATGTTTATTTGCTTTCAATTTATGTCTTATTATTTTGATTTATATTTTATTAGTTCATATTATTCCGTTACCACACTAGTTCAATGCTAGTTGTGGCTTTATTGTTTCCCCGCTAGTCCAACGCTAGTGGGAATCCCTAAAAAGGGCTAGTCCAATGTTAGACCCTTAGGGCAATTTAATGTTAGGTGCACTCGTGTGCATTTTACATCCCACTTCACACACTTTTAGTTTTCTTTCCATTTTGCATGATTATTATTATTATTATTATTATTATTATTATTATTATTATTATTATTATTATTTATTTAGACACATCTTCAAGTATATGACATCTAGGTTGCATTTCACTTAGAATTTAGGTCATTTTGTGTGCTCCGACTAGAAATAATCGTCTACGTGTGTGGAAAGCGGTGGATCAATAGGCTGTTCCCCCCTCGACTAGAAATAGTCGTCTACGTGTGTGGAAAGTGGTGGATCAACAGGTCGTTCCCCCCTCCGTGAGTAGAAAAATGTCAGTCACGAGTTGTTTAATTCCCCGTTCCCGTTATGCTGCATACCCACTTTTCACTTATTATCTATATTACCATTTTTTTCTTTTTTCTTTTTTTGCATTTCATTTTGCATAAACACTCATGACTCCCTCGAGACCTCATTTTGGGTTTCGCAATTAATGCGATAGTCCTGATCAAGTCTCAACAGAACATTTTGACCTTCCCGGTTCCCCATTTAGATTTAGGATTTGCATTCATATAGACACGTCCAAACGCGATAGAATTTAGGTTAGTTTAGAAAAATGTGATTAAACCTCGCAATTAGTCTCAACTAGGTAGAAAGGGTGCCTTAGGCACGAGTCTTTGCCTTTCTTTTCTTCAAATGTGACTCCTGGATCTTTTTCTCTCGTTTTTTCGTAGACCGGAGTCAGAAAAGGGTTTTCAAATATTTTTCTAAAATTTTTATTTTGTTTTATTTTGTTAAATGATTTTTTCAGGTGACTTGGTACACCTTAACTCAATATCAAGTAGCGACTCCATTTTTTAAAGTAAAACCCTTTTTCAAAATTAGTTAGCCAAAACTGTCGCACTTTTTTTAGTCTCGGCTTTATTTTATTTTTACTTTAAAATACCATTTTTTCCAAATAACACTTTTTCAATTAAAATTTAATTTTTCTCACGCACCACATTTTTTCTAAAAACCTATCTTTTCGAAAAGGGTCGCCGAACTAGATCGCCTTTTCGAGCTGCGACAGTCAACAACCCCACTCATGCTTACCATTTTTTGGACACGACAAGAACTTAATAAGCATGCAGTATCTTTTTGTTTTTTTTTTCTTTCTTTCTTCTGATTCTTCTCCCTTCTCTTTTCTTAAAAAAAAAAATCTAGCTAAACAGATTTTTATCTGGGCTAGCACTGGAGTGGCAGGAAATCACATTCTCACGTGTGAGAACAAACATATACTAAAATACACATTAAGCATATAATCAAACAAAGAAATTCACAATCAACTCAAGAACATCTTAAAGTATTTTATCAAACATTTGGCATGCAAATATTTGTAAAATTCAATCAAATTTTGATTAATAAGGAGCATAAATGTCCTCACGATGCTTTGTCGATGAAAAATGATGGGAGTAATGGTTAATTTGAGGTGATGGCAATGTCATCGAAATCCTTTTTCTGCTCCATGTCTGCTTTTCTTTTGGTTTTTTCTATGTGCATGTGTGTGTGACTGTGTGTGAATTGTTATGTGTGTGCAGGGTATTATTTGTGTGTATGTTTGTGTCTGTGCTCGTGTATGTTGGTACAGTTGCAGGTGTTGATGTTAGTTAATGTGCAGTGGTGCTATGCAGGTATACTATGGGAGTGTAAGTGTGCTGTACAGTGGTGGTTTGATGTAGGTGCGAATGTGTGCGCAAGTGCAGAAGATGCAACGATGTCATGGTAAAGGTGCAATTGTGTACTATGAATGAGTGTGAGACAAGTGTTGGTGGGTGGTGTTGTGGTTGCAGTGGAGTGTAAAGTGCTATAGGTTTGCACTAGAGAAAGTATAGATGTGCAAGTGAGGTGGTTTGTGAATGTGTGAGGTGGTTCAGCTGAGTGATTATAAGTGGAGGTGAATGGTGCAGGCTAATATAAGGCAATTTTATGAGCGATGGTGTGTATAGATATGCAAGTGAGGTGGTTTGTGAATGTGTGAAGTGGTTCAGCTGAGTGATTGTAAATAAAGGTGAATGGTGCAGGCTAATATAAGGCAATTTTATGAGTGATGGTGTGTGGAGTTTGATAGTATATACCCTAAAACTAGATTAATTTAGGGTTGTGTTTCACTTTTATTCAACTAATACTACATGGTTTTCTAATCATTTAATTACTTGTTTATCATCTGAGTTTATTTGAAAAAACCCATAAATATCAACCTGTGTATAAGAAATTATAATGGGTTATAATGGTGAAATTCCCATTGCACATACGTTTATAAGATTCAAAGGTGCCCTGGGGATGAGGTGAGTAAGATTGATCAAGAAATGAACCAATTAAGCACAATTTTCACTCATTGTTTAACTATCAAAATTTGTCTAAGTGATCACATACTTTACATGATGATGACAAAGCAAATTATGAGAAGTAGGAATAAAGAAATCATAAACATGAGCTCTCGTTTAGTATATATACAATAAAAAGATCAAGAGAGTCAATTGCAAGCTCATTATTTTACATATTTTCCCATATTTGGCATCATCAAAGCTAGGCTTATGAGGTGTTGTTTATTATGGATGTGGTTCCTCCTAAATTTGACTTCTATCTAAACCATTATTATGCAATTTAATAAAGCCAAGCCATCCAAGATAATACTCAAAAATAGAAAACATACAATTAAATCCATACAAAACTTTTAAGAGTTTAAATATAATTTTGAGATTTTTTCATATTCCAAAACCCAATGTTATTCAATACTTGCCTCTTGATTCATGAAATTACTTAAGAAAATGCTTTTGAAATTAGTAAAAGTTAGAGACATTCTAATCTTGTAAGACGAAACACACACACACACACACACGTATAGTTGGCTAATAAATTAAAAGATTATAATTCAAATTTTCAACTTATAAAATTATTTTTACCATAATTACCAATATCAATTGTTACATATATTAAAAACCCACTTTGACTCCTTTGTGGTATTCCTCAAGCAAATCAACAAAGTCAAAAAATAATTTTTGGTACCTATGCCTTCTCGGGTTGATGAGAATTAGTATTTTTCTTTAAAACCCATATGGCCTTCGTGCCTAATTCAACATTTCTTTTGATATAACATTCTCTTTTGATGTGGCCATGTTGAGAACAATAATGACACATCACATTATGATAGTTAACAAATAAAGATTTAATAAAACATGTGCCATTTTTTCTAAATGAAGTGTAATTCTTGTAAACAAAGATATTCCTAATCCTTTTCTTTTAAAAATATTTTGTTTCTCATTTTGAAGAAAATTACTAAGATTATCCATTCTTTGTCTCAACAAAATTTGTTTTCTCTTGATATTTTCATAAAATTTTCTCTTTTCATCTAACCTTTTTTTTTAAATCATTTTTTTTTTTTTTGCAATCAAGTTCAATTCTACTTTGAAAATATTATTTTTCCATTTTAATCTTTTATTCTCTAGAAAAAGTTTGGTAACTAAAAGATACCTCATTTTCTTCAATGACCATGAAGGACATTTGTGCTGATTCGCAATCCTCTTCAACTTCACCATCCAAATTGATGTCTTGCCATGTAGTTTGGAAGTTGTTGAAGGCTTGTCCTCCATCTCCTCTGGTTTTTTTCTTTTGTTTTTGTCATCACCACTTCATGTATTTTCTTCAATTCATCCCATATATCTTTAGCTGATTTACATCCTTTAATTCTACTAAAATCATCAACATCCAGAGCATTAAATAAACTATTCATAATCTTGGCATTTAACGAGATATTTACCTATTTTGAGTATTTAATTCATTCCTAATTTTTTTTGTCTAAATTTACCTAATTCCTCATCTAGTATGCTACCTTCATAGGGACCTTCATTAACAATATATTATAACTAAATATTTATGGATTGCAAAAATGCTTTCATGTGTTCTTTCCATCTAACAAAATTTACACCAATGAACAAGAAGCCTAGCGATAGATTGACCCTCTGAAAACAAAGTATTATTGGTTGCCATATTCATTCCTAAGTTTGTTAAGCTCAAAAGAAGACAAAGCTTTTATACCTAGGAGTGAGCAAAATTATAATTTTTTTTATTTTTCGTCTGAATTTGAAATGAATTCAGAAAATCGAATTAAAAAAAACAACAAACGAAACAGAAGCAAAAAAATCTGAATTCAAAATAACAAATTAAGAATGAAATCGGGTATAAGGGATTTTGATTTTAGAATTTTTGAATTCAAATTAAAAATGAAAACGAATTCGAAAATTCTGAATTCGATTTCGAATTCATAATATTTTATATATTATACTAATACAATTAAGTCATAACTAATATATTAATAGTTATTTATTAAACTCAAACCACATAAAATAACAAATACTCAAATAAACTAAAACTAATAGTCAAATAAACTAAACTCAAACCACAGAAAATAACAAATAGTTAAACAAACAAATAGTTTTATTATACATAATATAGATATAATAATTAACATTAATAATTTAATATATTATACTAATACAATTAAATCATAACTAATAGACTAATAGTTAGTTATTAAACTCAAACCACATAAACTAAAAAATAGTCAAATAAACTTATTTATGTCTTTAGTTAAGTTTGGATCTTTAAATGAGAGAGTATGGTATTGGGCTTTGTTTGTATATAAAACCGTTAAATGGGTTCTCTTTGTGTATTGGCCTTTGTTTGTTTATTAGGCTTTGCTGAGTGGTCAATGGAATTCTGAATTTCTGAATTCGATTTCTATTTTCCGTTTTGATTGAAATTGAATTCAAAACGGACAATAGAGATTTCGAATTCAAAATCAGTTGAATAGAGCTTTTCTAATTTCATGAATTATCAGATTTTAGGCTTCTGAATTTCAGGATTCAAATTCATTGCACACCCCCTACCAATACCAAATGTAAGGCCCAAAGGCAATTTAAGAGGGGAGGAATGAATTACATTAAGCACAATTTTCACCTGATTTTTAACTATCCAAATTTGCCTAAGTGATCACGCACTTATCAAGTAAGTAATGATAAAGATATGTCAAATTAAGCTTACAAATAAGCAATAATAAGATAAAAATAATAAGATAGAAATAAAGTAAAAATAAGGAAGAAAGAAATACAAACAATTTATAGTAGCTTCTTAAAATGTTGGTGAAGCAACCTAACTTGTACATGAAAGGATCAATCTTTGCTCACATTACGCTCACTCTAATTGATCCAAAGATTTTTATGACTACACTCTAGCTAATTAACCTTCTCTATGCTACAATTGAATTCACTCACTCACGCAATGAAGAACTATTCTCAATTCGAAACTTTACAACCTCATAAAGAACTACAAGTCTACCAACCTAAAGTATTTTTATACAAAATCACTCTAAAAACACTTGTAACTAGTATAGCTAAAATTTAATAACTAATTCATACATCAAGGCATGTATAGGGTTGAAAAACTAACCAAAAAGCCTTTTCAACAGTCATTTGAAACTGCAAAAAATTAGCCCTTAGATAGTAAAACTGTCATTCGGACATTCGCATTGCTTCTGCACCATGTATACATCCTCATCCATATCTTTATCCGCGTGCATTTTGACCATTTCATTTTTGCATTTTCTAGGCATGTGGAGTAGACGTTTGCATATGTGAACATCTGCATGCAAGTTCGTATCACATTCTTCTTATAGTTTCTTCCTCTTTTTGATTTCTTTTTTCTCAATCATTTTTACTTCATCATTGCTATTGATTGATTGGCACTAGTTCTGCAGAAATTGCTCAAGTATACCATTAATGTATTTTATCATTTGTTTATTAATCATCAAAACTAGATGATTAAGGATCATAAGGTCTTTAAAGTTGCATGTTTAAATATCCTTAATCTTTAAAGTTGTATGTTTAAATATCCTTAATCATGGTATTAACAAAATAGATATTGTTAATACGAACAACCTAGCACATTCTTTGCTTATACATAATATAACTAGTAGTTGATCTCATCAACTATAGTGTGATGACACTTAATTTGAAATGTGGATACTTGCTAGAGAAACATATATTTAGGCCTGTCAACGGGTCGGGTTCGGGCCGGAATTGAATATTCCGGACCCGGATCCGTTTGAATGAATTGGTTCCAAACCCGGACCCGTTACCCGACGGGTCTTTCGTTTGGTTTCCCGTTTCCGGGCCCAATCGGGTCCGGGTCGATCGGGTTCGGTTCCGGGTCTAACCTACAGCAAGAATTCCAACCGACAAAAAACAACTTCTCCAAACAAAGAGCTATTCCAAACTAAACTCGAAAAACTTCAATTTGTTGATGACATATTTTCAAAAGCAGATAATAAAAGCCATGTAAAATAACACTAAAGATGCATGTTTTTCTCTTATTTTCTTTTCACTTTGATGCAGGTAAACTTTCTTGCTTCCTTGGATTTGGCATAGGGAATCGGTCGGCAATGACAACAACTCCGATGATTGAGCCCATAATGGCATCTGGGCTGTTAGCAAATTCCAATTCCTGTATATCAAATTACTTCTCAATTTACCAAAAAAAAAAACAGATTTTACTTGGGAACTTTCAAACGGAAATTAGAAAGAAAGAAACTGATAACGAAATAGTATTATTGGAAGTCAAAAGAGAATTGGACGAATTAATTACCTAGTCTTTGGGAAAAGGAAAAAGTGGAAGCTCTATCTCTGCCAAACGAGGGCGAAGCAGCAAGCATGAGGAAGAGATTAATCATTAGCAGACCACCAGTAGCAGAAGAGACAAAAGCAAAAGTGATCGCAATCATCTAGAGAGAAATTTATGAGTGAAATTGGCGAGCGAGGGGGAAGTGAGATGGAAACGCCGAGAATAGATCTAAAGAGAAGTAGGGTTTCTAGACAAATCTGATTATGAAAAATACTTATATGTTTTTTAATTATTTATTTTAAACGGGTTCGGGTCCGGGTCGGGTCGGAATAGATTGTTCCATACACGACCCATTTTTTCTTAGAAAAATTCAGATCCGGATCCGAGTCGGGCAAACGGAATTATCCTCAGATCCGGACCCGGAAAAAAAATAACCGGTCTGGGTCGGGTCCGGGTCGAGACCCGACCCATTGACAGGCCTACATATATTGATTGATCCACTAAGAGTCATCATATAGATAATTATTTAGTATCAATGGTTTGATCTCTTAATAGTATTAGTGTAAGTGATCCTTAGGCTTAAGGTCACCATTATATCTTGGGTGTGAATTACTATTCTTTGTTACTCTTAATGAGTCAATAATAGGTAGACACTATCTATCGTATGAAGCATGTAAAGAATGGTGAATAATCAATATTGGATTCATCTCTCCTAATATTAGGATAGTATATCACATATAGCTACTCGTTGAAAATTGCAATTTAGTGAATATTCTAGAGAAGCGAAAGTATTATTTGAGAATATCTAATTCATAGGAAAGTATAACTTGAGAATGTCGTACCTTCTACTTTATTGAAGTTATATTTTGAAAAAGAAAAAGGAATGAAGCATTAGTTGAATAGCAATTGACACTATATATATACTTCTAGGATAATTAAGAATATAGTGGGCTAAAATAATATTCGCTACATGTTAACAATGTTATTGATAGGTGAAGTTTTACCAATTGACTTTTCTTATTTACTTGGGCATTCATGATACATTGTTAGATGTCAATATTGATCTATAAATACGAATTAATTAATCAGTTAAATTAATAAACATTAAATATTTAATTTATCTAGCTCTTAATTAATTAATTAGTGTACTATAATTTGTATTGCCAATTAGGATGAACATATGGGCTGCACACGTAAAGAATGAGATCTTCAAAATTAAATTGCAATTACGATAAGTATGGTATACTTATGAGTTAATTTATGAGACAAATTACTCATAGGGATTTATGTACAATTAGCCTGAGTCTTGGAAGATAAAAAGTCTACCTTCTAGAATTGGTCTCATTAATTCTTAATATATTATAATTAGTTAGCTATACATTTCTGATTCTTTAGCTCTTGAAATATATAATCATAAGATAATTAACACAAAGAATTGTGTAAGAAAACAATCTCTAGAAATTTGAATTCTAGATAGAGAAAATGGAGACTGATTTCAAGAGACAGAAAGATCGTCTTTCTCTCCCCATCTCTTCTTCACAATTTTTTGAGAAAACAAAATCTAAATATTTTAGTCTTCATCTTCTTCCATATTTTGATTGTTCAATCTCAATAGAGCTAGAACTCATAAAGCTAAGGCTAAGTGGAACTTAGAGATGTTGTTTGTATACATACTGTTAGAGGCTTGATATCTATGGAGCTAATAATTGTAGATAGTTCATCTTGAAGCAATCTCTAGCATGCCTTGTGTAAATAGAAGATTATCATGTGAAGGTATATTTTCCATGAATTCCCCTTTAATCTCATGTGGTTATATCGTTGTTTACTACATGGTTAAGGTAATAAAAATATTAAATTTTTTGAGCTACCACTATACTTATTACCTTATAATTTGGATGCAAGTACAATATCATAATGCATTCAAACTTGTGTGTATTTGTATTCCTTCCAGTTTAAACATCCAATTTCAGTGTTAATTTAGCTTGTGAAATTATTTGCTAAGTATCATGCAACCTAACTTTACATGGTTCGAAGATGCTTAATTCTTCTTTCCTCTTGTAACGCTTTATACATTTTTTTTTTTTTTGGGAGAATTACCACTTTCGTTTGCAAATTTAGATCTCCTGATCAATTTGGTCCCCAAAATTTCAGGCGAAATCAATGTAATTCTCAAAGTATTCAATTTCGACCAAATTGATCCCTAATATTTTGGTTGAAACAAATATAGTCCCTAATGTATTTAATTTTGCTCAAATTAATCCCATAATGTTCCATAAACCCCCTTTCCAAATTCCACCCCTTCCCCTTTCCAAATCCACCGATTGTATTGTAAGTGGCATTCCAGTTCCTCAAACCTTTTTTTTTTTTTTTTTGCAGAAGCTCTTAACCCACTTCTTGATATTTTGGAATAAAAATAACATGCTATCTCAATTATTTTTGTTATTCTTTTTTGTTATTCTTCTTTTTTTTTTTACTTTTCTTTTTCCTTTTTTTTTCCCTCCTTCTCTCGTGCTCCGAGCTACCCTAATCCGCCTGCTATTGCTATTAGTTGTGTAATTTAAATGAGACATTTGTATTTGCTTTAGCTCATTAATTTACATTTTCTGTAATTTGTCTATTTATTAACTTTACTATTAATAATTCATCACAAACTATACATTACGACAAAATAAATGTTGCTTATAGTGAAATCATTTAATACACATAAATAAATTATTGTGTACAATAAATCGATTTCTAATCACAATAAAAACAGGGTTAATCAATTATTACTTGTAGCAAAGTAAAAAATAAACAAAAATAATAGTTGATGTTTTATTTGGTATTATTTTGTTTTTGTGATATTAATTGATTGATTATAAGTTGTAGTGTGTGTATATGTGTTTAGCTAACTCAAATTCTAGATTAAAGACGCTTTGCAATGTAAGCACATAAATATTGAAGATTTGTAAATAAACAAAGCATAACAAAAAAATGAATCAAAATAATTAAAACAGCGCTCTAAATATACGCATAATAATAAAAGGGGAAGGAAGGAAGTAGTTAGTGATGCAAAAACTTTTATTTGATGTAAAGAGGTTTGATTCCTTTTTACCACTATACTTTTTGCATAATATAGAACTAGTCCTAGAAAATTTTATGTCTTGACTACAATTTGTACTATGAGCAACTCCAGGAGAGGAAATCATTAAAAAACGCTAAGGGGACTAATCTACTCTCTGAATTTGTATTCTTTTACAACGAAGTGAATTGAAGAAAAAATTGTTGGCGAATTCTTTCAGTCATCCTGACGAGATTGGAAATATTTAAGAGCACACAAAATCTTCCAAAATATATTGTAACTTTATGAATGTACAGCTTCAACACATGTCTTTTCCCCAAAAAATGGGAAAAAAGAAAAGAAAAAAAAATTCAATACAACTCTTTGACCCAGGCAAAGAGTTGCCTGGGTCAACACATCCTAGGCAATGCCCTACCATGAGCAGCTGCATTAATGATAACCCTCCCATTTCTCATTTTGGACATTTGGCCCTTCATTTCTCGGCAGACCTTCTCCAATTCCACCACTCTCCATTGCATTCTCTGAATATTCAATCTGATATCAACACTCTCATCTTCAAAGCTGTCCTGATGATGATGATCAATACTACTACTGGCTTTCTCCCATGCAATTAACTGATCACTACTGCCTTTTCCATTATTATTGTCGAACAAAACATCAGCTGATGAACAAGGCACATGACTTGAATGTTGAGAAGCAAGTGCTTGAACAGCAATTCTTGGAGGTATTCTGGGATTCTTTGCCAGGTCTTTGCAGCATTCCAGGCTCAGCTTCTCGTAGTTCAGACATCTACATATTCTTGAGCGTTCCTCCAGTGAAAGTGTTGGGTGCGACTGAGACGATCAGGCACCATATTAATTACTTGGTAGAAAAGAAAAGACATTTCATGTAAAACTGGAATTTAAAATAAAAGATGTAGGCAAATTAAAACAGGAAGCACAGTAACGAATAGAGAGTCGAGTGATGAGAGTTCTGCGACTCCACCTTATAGGTCGGGAATTTGAATCCCACTAGGCACAATTTCCCTTCCTTTAATTGTAATAATATATATTTGATAAAAAAAAAAAAAAAAGATGAAGGCACGGAGTAAGATTCTCCCTTATCAACATTCCAAAGAGAGACTATACACAAAATTTCTCAGGTCTAACGTTATAATGATTATCATTTTACATTTTTAACTTTAATTTTGAATATTTTTTGTCCCTAAAAAGCAACATATTGCATATCGAATTTTTATTTAGTATTATTCCTCTAAATTTACCAATATAAAACCTCCCGTAGTCTCATACACTGTTTAGTAAAACCATACATCCAATGCAATTATATATAAAGCCGGCCGGTCTTTTTTTTTTTTTTAATATTGAGAATTGATGTCAATTCTTAAGAAGCCCAAAGAAATGAATGAACACCTATGTTTTTGTCTATATTGTTGAATAAGTGAAGTGGTAAAAACAAACAATGAAGTGCTAATATTACTGCCATTATTTTAAAAATAAGTGATTGAGTTGATTTTAAACATTTTTTTTAATAACTTGAGGATGTAAAATGTACAAAACAAAAGTTAAGAAAATGTAAAGTAAAAATTTATGAAAAAAATGAACGGTGCAAAGTGAAATGAATCCATTTCTTCACAGTCCATTGACAGACTTTGTTGCAGCGCACCTGCTAGTTTGTCGGAAAATAATTGATTTTGGCACGGGTATACTAGTTAGCAGAAACTCATTTGAAGATTTACTTTGTATTTTGGGCTAATATTTCAAACGGAATTATTAGAAGGAATTCGTTTACCAAAAGTAGTCACAGGCACAAAAGTACCTATTATTGTTGTTTTTAAACTCAATCTAATGGGCAAGTCAATGTTTTGATACGTCCTCGGCTTGGGTTATTCCTTTTCTAAAGAATTAAATATAAATAAAAACTATAAAAATAAAAATGATATATATCGGTCCTAAACCGGACTAAAGACTAATTTTTGGTTCAATCAGTTGAATCGACTAGTCTAGTCCGGGTTAAAAAGTAGTGCCCATTAATATTTTTTTCAAGGGCAAAATGCAAATGATTCCTCATTATGAGGATTCAAAGTGTGATTAACCCATAAAGAAATAAAAATAAAATTATGGTTGTCTTGGTAAATTGTCCCTAGCAGAAAAGCTATACAATCTAATCTATATGCTCCCGCTGTGTTTCAAAATTTGTGTGCGAAATTTTTTGTTTCCACAAATAATAAGTTAGTAGAAAGAGTCGAGGCATCATTTTCAACCAGACAAGTACCAGTTTTGAAAATGCTGATATTGTCTTATCTCTTAGTTGTTGTATTTGTCCGTCCTACATTTGCTTTATTATATGCACCAAACTTTCAATTATTGTCTGTATTTACGGTATTCACGGTGGGAGGTATGGATACAACTTATACGGTGTATATTTATACCTAGTTTTGATGGAAATTTTGGAGAGAGAAGAAGAGAATATTTAGAGAAAACGAAAGAATAAGGGCATGAAGGTTTATAATTTTTTTTTTCATCATTGCATTTTTGTCCATAAAAGCCTGAAGGGAAAAGTCATAACAGCCAATAATTCCAAAATCGTCCAATAATTTTTTTTTTCAAAATCATAAATAACATTCACAAAGAAATTTATTAAGTTTGCTATTCTACTTTAAAGTCTTTTGCTTTCTTATTTTCTTTCCTAAACTCCCAATCTAGGCGTGAAACACCATTTCTTTCTCATTAGAATTTGTTTAAATTTCATTTCATGTTATGTATTTCTTGTTTGGTTAACCATTTAATTACTGCGATTGGGAAAAAAGAAACCGATGGTGTAAAACTTCCATTTTTAAACTTAGAAAAAAAAAAAAAAGAACTCGAACTTTTATGAACAAAATTAACTGGAAGGGAGCAACGAAAAGGGTCGAAGGCAAAACTATCGTTGTTTTATATCTTATGCTAGTGATCTCTCCCTCTCCCAGCTTTCCATTTTCTTTACTGTGCATCAACTAAATTTTTCTTTCCCCTTAAAAGAAAAATATTCAGTTTGTTCTTTTTTTTTTTTTTGGCAAATAAATCTATCAAAATTATGAAATAATTAAAATCCCAGCACGCCAAATAGCTCGTAGGCCTTGTGCATCAAGTTAAATGTACGTAAAGAAAAAGATAGAAAGGTTAAAGAAGAAATAATCCAATAAGTACAGTAGTTAGCATAATCAATTACCTCAAGATAAATGTCAATTGCTCTGTAGACTCCATCAAACCAGTCTCTAGCACAATCTGGTAAGCTTTCAGCAACACCAAGAAACTTTGAGATTTTGAGGTTATGATCAGGCGCTATCTCTCCCAAATATTTGTCCATCAACCTCCCAACACTCTTCACTTTCTGCACTGAATTTGCTCTTTTACTATGAACAAACACCCTAATCAACCTCATCACCAGATTCACATCATAAACTCCCGCCCCATCTCTCCCGGACACCAGCAAATCATCCAGTGTTGCCTGATCCAGCATTTCACCTATCAATTTCTCCAATCCAGCCCTGCAGTTTCTGCTCAGCCCAAAGCCAGAAACAATCCTCAATACCCAAAACAAACTCCTGCAAGAAAACGAAGTTTTCCCCATCAAAATCACCCCATAAACTGCTGTGTCCGCTAAGCCATTGTACTCTGATGACCTTGATGAATTGCTATTATTATGACTCCCTTTCTGTCCTACCGCGGACTTTTGAAGGTAATGGAGAAGAAATCTTGTGAGGACCGAACTGTTATTTTCACCCCCAAAGGAACCTAGATTCCTCGCGAAATACTCTATTGTCTTTGGAGATAAAAGGGTCAAGTCCTCAAACCACCAAATCTTGGTGGCTGCAGGTGAATATCTGAACCTGGATGAAGTTTCTGGGGAGGATGATGATGAGGAGGATGAGCCAATGAGCTGGTTTATATCTGAATTTTGAGCAATCTTTGCAAGAAGCGAACACATGAGCTTTTCTACAAGACCACACGAATCTGCAAATGGAAAGAATGATTCCAAACTTTTGAGACAAGTCAGGATATCATTCCATGACCAATAGAACATTTCTTGAAGGAAGATTTCAGTCTGGTGCAAGAGATTGGAAGTGGACATATTTTCAGTCATTCCAAGAAAGACTGCACAGCAATGGAGTAGAGACACATTCGAGACTGTGATTGTGATTGTCCCGTGGTTATAACAGAATCTTGAAATCAATTCAAATCCATCAGGGCCTCCTGGGAAATCATCAATCTCTATCCCTGTGTTTCTGATTTGAGTTCTTCTCTTTTCTTGTTTGATTATCCTTTTCAATTTCTCTGAATATTTTGCAAGGATTTTCTGCAAGTTTTTAGGCATTAATCATTTAATTAGAGAACGGAAACCGAAAAACTAAAAGCAATCAGAGCTTACTGAGCAGAACTACCATAGTAGCAGCTTAATTACCTGATTAAGGAAAAACGTTTGTTGCCGATTGACATGGATTTGCAGGTCACAGAGGTCTGCCATGGCTGATTTGCATCGGATTAAACCAAGAATTGAAGTAGTATTACTGCGTAATATTTTGGCCGAAATAAGGAAAAATGGTCAAAACATGATATGCGCTGGCTGAGCACGTACATGTGAAACAATGTGTAATTTATATGTACATGTCTAGTATTAGGTGCATGTTTGGACCGACTGCAATAATTTTTAGAGGCATCACGGGTTAAGCTGTTTTTGTTCTATAGTAGCCACCATCTGTTTTCAAATAGAGAGCAAGGACTTGACTGCCCTTTGCTTTTTTTTTTTTTTTTGTTCTTTTCATTCTTGTTTCCCTTTTGATAGATAAATAAAATACAGACGCAAATGACACGGTAGTAGTTTTATAAATAAATAACCACAGAAGGATGATTATTTTTCTAGGTATTTCCTAAACAATATTATTATAGCAGTTTAATTTTTTTTAATAAATGCGTATGCGAGATAAAAGTTGGTGAATATGTTTATAGTTTTTTAAAAAATATATTTCTTAAAAAAAAAACTTAACCAAATAAAGAGAGTGATGATATTGCTCCAACAACAGTAACAGTTTCTCTGCATTCATACCTTTCACTGACCTGAGATTGACTAGGACAGCAACAGTTGCATAGGGTCTTGAATGGGAAATGTGAGGAAGCGACTCTTGGGGGTTATTCATTCATTACTTGACCTACCAACTGGGACAGTTTTAGTAGAATATTGTTAATCTTAACCGTCTATTAACCGTCATTGCTAATTTCAGCACTCCAGCATTCCTGCCTGCAATGGTATCTAATTAAGCAAATTGAGGCTCTTTTGAACCTTTATCTTGTTATACAAATTTCAAGACTTATGTTATTAACCTCGGCTTAAACATTTAAAAAGAAAAAGGATTTCAAAGAGAGACATAATATTTCCTTATATAAAGAAATTAGTTCGTTAAAAGCAGAAGACAATGTATTTGGAGATGATTTTTCTCTTAAATCATATGGTTTAACAAATTTCAATGGCTCCCCATTTGTATAGTACTTTTTTTGGACTATCATTAGGAAAGCAATACTGTAACATTTTTTTTTTTGTGAGATTTGATGCATATGAGATTTTAAAAAAAAAAAAGTAATTGAAAGATTGTTTAAAAAAATAATTCAAAATAATATTTGAAAAAATCTTCTTCCCAAACAAAGCCAATAACACTTTACTGCTTACTATCATTAAAATTCAATTACATTAACTTTTTTCGGGTAAAAAAAAAATCCTTGGTAATCATTCTCTATGTTGATTTGTTTTTAGGATATTGGCAAAAGAATGCTTCACTTCAAGTTGGAACTCAGTTCGAACTTTGACTTACTAGGATTTAGGGGGGGAAAAAGTGCTATGAAGCATAATTGTGTTAGCGTCCCTTTTAACTTTTTTTCTTTTTCCGTCGACATTCTACCTTTTTTTTTTAGGGCTTTCTGGCAACAAATAAGGCAAGCTTTCTTAGCACGCAGATCATAAAAAAGAGTACTAAAGTAAAAGGCACCACATCTATGGGAAGTAGCCGAAAAATCCTTATACTGGCTTCGTTAGCATATTGACTTTATTCCTATCCCAATTCTTGTGAGAATATGATATCATACATTAAAATCCCATTTAACAAAAAGAAAAAGCAACTCATTTGCGCACAAAATGTACACTTGCATACATAGAATGGTACCTTTTTTTTTAACAAAATATAACACAGGTCGCTTCACAATAAATAGTATCATCGTAGCTCACCTTTTTTTGCTAATATTCCTTAATACTTACTTACTGGTCTCTGTACCTATACCTAAGGAATAATTGAATCCCATTGAGAATCTCTTCCCCAAATTGGCCATTCAATTTTTTTCATTTCCATCACCTGTGTCTAACTCCAACTTATAGGTAAATTTGAAGAGTTTAATTATATACACCTGAGAAGCAAAGTACTAGTAGGTAGGGAACACAGTTTCTTTTTAATTGGTACGGTTTGAATGTTGATTGAGAATAAAAATTCCAATGTTGGTACACTGAACACAAAAGATAAAACCCCAAGTTTGTCCTCTGCATAGGCTGCTGACTCCAGTCAAGCCAAGAAACCAGTAGCTATCAGGAATTCCCTTGTCAATGCGGCAACCAACTCTTGGACATCAGACATGTGAAAAAAGGGGCCCGTGGAAAAAGGAGGAGAGAGAGACTTTTAGTCTATCAATTATTCGTGTGGATTCTTGTTCTCTTGCTTAGGCTTATCCCTTAGTTACTAGTTACTAGTTCTTTTAATGGAAAAAGCTTAAGCCTCAAATTGGAAACTGGGGGGGAATCAAGTGAATAAAGAACCCAACATCATGCCACTTTTTTTTAAAATATTTAATTTATACACTCGCATACATAATCTTTCTAATTTTCTCATATGTGAAAAGACTAAAAGATAAATTTAGGAGAATATTCGATAAAATATATAAATTTAGGGTTAATTACATCTACCTCCCTTATGTTTTGGCCAAATTACCTAACGAACCCTATGATTTGACCAGATTACAATCTAACCCTTTGACAAGCCAAACATTTACTTTATCATTAACGACGTAACAAAATTATTGAAATGACAAGAATACCTTTGCTTTAAAATACATTTACCCCCTTGAGAATTGTCCTAATTACAAAATGACCCATGCAGTTTGGCCTAATTATTTCAATCATATTTAATAATTATATGTTTATCGAAAAACCCTCTATAATCATCTAAAAGATAAATAAATAAATAAATAATAAAATAACTAGGGGAAACTACTAAAAATGCTAATGGAAAGAAGAGGAAAAATATCAACAAAATCTAGATTATATTGGATACGGAGTAAGAAGATTTAGTTTCATTCATGTGTAAGAAAAGACTTTATCATCAATTTAAAGTTGAGATTTTGTTTTAATCTCCAAAAGAAAATTTAGTTTGATTTATGAATAAAAGAAATTGTATTTCAAATTAAGAAAAGACTTTATTACAAATTTAAGGTTGAGATTTTGTTATAATCTCTAAGATTCTTCCATGAAATTTTACTTTTGACCTTTAACAATTATTGATTGTATTAATAAGTGATGGTGACACAATAGTAGAATTAGAGTATACTTTCAAAATTTTATTAGAAATTTATTGTATTTAAGAAATAGAATTTGGTGACATGGAAATACACATAAAAATTATTGTTCATGTCTAGTATTTATTAATAATGACAGAAATTATATTGTCAATAATACTATATGACTAAAATTTAAATTACCCTGATTGTAGCCTATAAGAAAGATAACAAGAAAAGATCAGTGATTAATGAACATATTGAGAATTTTACGAAAAATATTATTAGCATTATTTAATTAAAATAATATCATACGGGTCGTTTTGTAATTTGGACAAACCTTGAGGGAGGTAAATGTAATTAATCAAAATTTAAAAAAATGATATTTTGAGATTTTAAGTTACATATTTTTGATGATGTAAGCATATTTTCTGCCAAAATTAACGAGAGCGGGGCATTTGATAAACATTTGTGATTTTAGGGAAGCATTTGATAAACATTTGGTGATTCAAAGGGTTAGACTGAAAATTAGTCAAACTACAGGGTTCATTTAGTAATTTGACCAAACAATAGAGGAAGTAGATGTAATTAACCTATAAATTTAACGTCTTATAATTTAGAAATATTTTGGTGTTTTGATATTACAAAAAAAAAAGGGAGGTGTACATACCCAAAAGTTAAAGTATACAGATCATTACCATTTTTTTTCAAAAGAGAAAAAAAAAAGAAAACGTTTCATAATTTGTGATTTTTGAAGACCTTTGGTCTAAAATCATCTTAGCTTTGATGATTAACAAACTAATGATTAAGTATACTAATGGTTTATCAAATTGTATTTGAGGTAAAATTAAGCTAGATTATTTTGAGGGATCAAAAGGAAAAAGAAACAGCATAGTGACTGTATGGGAACGACCATTCGGAAGCACCAAATTGGATGTTGACGTCAAGATAATTTTAGCAACTATGGGGAACGTTATGCCGACGAGGATGTGGACGCTCATATGACTAGAATTGCCTAGGCGAAATGCATGCAAACGAGGATGCAGACGTCCATACTTGCAAAAATGCTCAAACTGAAATGGTTAGAAGGCTGCCCGACGAGGGTGTGGATGAGGGATCAGACAAGATGCAGACAGCTCAAGCAGCCGTTTGGTTCATCATGCAAATGTTTGGATTACACATTTTACTAAGTAATGACTAGTTTGGACAGAATTTTCAATTTAAAAGTTGGAGCTCAATTCTAGTTGTTTCTCCACCCCTTATAAATACCAAATAGTGCAGAATAGTATAGAACTTGTGTGTACATTAATTCAATCAATTTAGAGTAATTTTTTGAGAAAAATACTCTTCTCCCTTTGTTCTATTATAATTGTTTGTGAGGTAATTGGTTGGGTGTGAGTTTTTCATTGTTGGGTGAGAGCAATACAATTGTAGCGTTATGAAGGTTAAATTGAGTGATTTGTAAAATTCTTGGCTCAACTAGAGGGTGCTAAGTGCGAGAAAGAGTAATCCCTCAATTGTATAATTGGTTTTGCTTCACAAACTTGAAGAAGCTCTTAGTGGACTCAAATTCCAAGTTGTGAATTTGGGAGTGGGAGTAGGTACTGAATTTGGTGCCGAACCACTATAAATCGTTTGTCTTCTTTTTCATTTTTTTTACTATTTTACTTTGTTTTATTGAGTGATCTACTAGCCTTATTTGCATGATTAGTTTATTGCAATTTTTTTGCTTTTTCTGACATATTTTTGGGTGAAAATTTTGGTAAACTTGCACTAGAATTAGATAACTTAACTTACACCCCCTCTTAGGTTGTTTTGGGACTTACAATTGGTATCAGAGCTTAATCTCCTTGAGTTAAGCTTAACTAGATTAGAAGAAAAGATGGCAACCAACAATGCATTGTTTCTAGATGGGCAATCCATTGATAGACCTCCCATGTTTAGTGGTGTAAATTATGATAGTTGGTGGGATAGAATGGAAATATTTTTGCAATCTTTAAATGTTGAATTATGGTACATTTGCTAGTGAAGGTCCCTGTATAGCTACATTGTCAGTGAAGTTCCCTATATTGCTACCATTTTAGATGGGCAATTAAGCAAAATTAGACCAAAAAAAATAGGGAAGAATTAAATGCTCAAGATAGAATTTTTTTTTCATTATCTTTCATTAAATGCTAAGGCCATGAATGTATTATATAATGCTTTAGATACTAATGATTTTTCAAGAATAAAGGTTGTAGGTTGGTAAAAGACATATGCGACAAATTAAAGGAATTGCATGAAGGCCACAATGATGAAGAAGAACAAAAGGAGAAAGATAGAGAACAAGCCTTCAACAATTTCCAAATTACATGGAACGATTGCAATTCTAATGGTGCAATTGAAGATGATTGCAAACCAACTCAAATGGCCTTTATGGCCTTTGGAGATCATGAGGTAACATCTAATTACTCTTCTCATAACGAGTGATAGTGATGGCTATGATGTAAAAGCATTTGTTTAAAATTGTATCATAGCCTAAAGGAGTCTTATACCAAAACAAATGATTTAAGAATTAATATAAATGCTTTGTTAAAAGAAAATTTCAAACTTCTTCAAGAAAATGAAAGTTGAAAAATAAGAATGATGACTTGAGGAAAAATACGATTATTTTGATTGTACAAATGAGTTTTGATAAAGAAGTTTGATTTTCTTTCTAATCCCATTGAACCCAAGAAGATATGGGTACTAAAATCTATTTCATGATTTTTTAGGTTTGAAAATTATCCCAAAGATGTTAGAGTGATGCTTGAATCGTCATGGTTTAAGGGGTAGATTTGTTTATGCTTAAATAGTTGTTCATTGGAATGATATTCATTTATGTGACGTACGTGCTTTATTGATGGGTTTTGAAAGTAATAAGTTTTGATGATTTCCTTAAATATATTTGTTGCTCTATAAGTGTGGCTTGCAATATGAATTAGTGTTTGCAATGTATGTCTATATAGTTAATTAAATTAGGTTTATTATAAATGAATTGTATGTTTGACATTAAACCTTGACAATCTATGTATTTATGTGTTACTTGATAATTGCCTTAAGTAGCATACCATATGCCTATGTATTAATTAATTTAGGTGCCTCTTTACAGTCTTAATTTAATACATTGTACTTGTTATTTTTATCATAATTTCTCTATTAGATCAAACATAAATTCTTATAAATGAGTTTTTATTACGTGCATTATTATTTTTCAAAAATTTCTAGTGAAATGTGATGATTTTTAGGTAATGCGGACGACCGCAAGAAGAATGTCGACGTCTAAATGAACGTCCAGATGGCTTCCTGATTAACATCTGAATAAGCAACCAAATATAGAATCATGTAGACGCATGATTTAAGACAATGGTCATTAAAGTGAACATCCGAATCCGGGTTTATAAGCACATGGACGTCATCATTTCAGTTCATTTCTCGCGCCTTTCAATTCCTTATCTCTCAAAACCAAATTCTCTTCTATCCTATCCATTTTTCTCAAATCTTTTCAATTCTCTTGGCTTGAATTCATTATCAAACATCAGTCGAGTTCATCCAATTAAAGGGCGCTAGGTATGAGCAAGACTTAACCCTCAATTGTATCATTGGTTTTGCTTTATTAACTCGAAGAAGCTCTTAGTGGATTCAAATTCGAAGTTGTGAACTTGGGAGTAGATATAAGTAATGAGTTTGGTGCTGAACTGTTGTAAATTGTTTGTATTCTTTTCACTGCCTTTTTATGTTTACTATTTTACTTTACTTTATTGAGTTATCTACTAGCCTTATTTGCTTGATTAGCTTATTGCAAATTGTTCGTTTCACTTGGTATATTTTTGGGTGAAAAATTTGGCACACTTGCACTAGAATTTCAGATAACCTAATTCACCCCCTCCCCTATTAGGTTGTTTTGGGACTTACAATTTTCAATCCAAAACAAAGAAAGTAAGTTACCATAAAAGTATTTAATTTACCAATCATAAGTATTAGCGCTCCAATTGTTGTTAATAACACTCTTACTCAACCTTAATTGTTTCAATGGATTAGAATGTCCCTACTCGCTTCTAATAATTTTGCCGTTGTCCATTTTTTCAGTTTATCAAAACTCACCTTTTGTATTAAAAAGAACAAAAGGCCAAGTAAAAGATAATTCCTCCATCATAAGGTACGGAAAGAGTAACTAACAAAAATGCCTGGTTACCATTTATCTAATCCTAAATTTCTTTGCCGCCCATAAATAAGGCCCATCTCTTAAATTTGAAATTGAGCTCGGAGCATTTTGGACTCTCTCTCTCTCTCTCAGACACACACACACACACGCACACACATAAACACAAACACACACAAACACAAGGCCAAGTTTTGGATTGAGCTTCAGCTAGCCAAACTCACATTCATGCACTAATTTTAATATTAATTTTCCATAAATATATCATCATTATCCAAATAAAATATTATCAAAGACAAGTTAAAAAAAAAAAAGAAAAACAACACATATGTAATACAGATTACACACAAAATTTTAAATTTTTGTCATAAAAAGCAAATTTTGTCATATGCAATGAAAATGTAATTGATTATTTGTACGGAAAACAATTTTATATATTAGTAATGTCAATCAAGAAAGAAACATAATCTCTTATATGTGCAAACGCAAATAGTATTCAATGTATATATTCATATTAAAATCCCATAAACAAAGAATAATAAGTAAAAAAAAAAAGGCTTAAGCTTATAAACATGCACAAATAGAATATGACCAATAAAATTTTCAAAATTTTAAATGTACACATGTAGATAATATAACCACGTGCAGAGACATTAATAAGATAACTGATATCAGTATCTTTTGCACACACACACATATAGTATAATCGCACACACACAAATAAAATAAATAAAAAGAACTTATTTGCATATATCACAAAAATGATCTAATAACATTATATAAGTGTATATCACTTATTTCTTTGTTTCTTTACTTGTACGTGTATTACTTATTTATTTGTTTCCATAGTTACTCATAGATATGTAACCTTACAAGGCCTAACTAAGAGTTGGTCAAGCTTAGTACAACCCAAGTTCGGCACAATTTAAAATTGAGCACAAGATTTGGGTCTGAACTTAGCTTTAGCCAATTTCCAAGTAAGAGGCTTGACCATATTTTGAGGGGTTGGGAAGGTTGAGTTTAGTTAATCAGCCCAAATGACAGACCTACTCAGCATTGACACTGTTAATAAAATAAGACTCATTGTAGCACATCCAAAAAATAATGATGTAAAAAGAAAGAAACTAAATTTAACATTCAATTTTCAAGTTCTAACCAACAGTATGCAGCTCAAGTTTTTTTAAATTCTAACTAGTGCTACTTACTATGGTACAATAACGTAAATCTTGATTTAATAAATTAAACTTTATCATTTATCAAGTCTTATCGCTTGCATAATTCGTTGATTTCTTTAGTCAGGGTTATCTTTCATTATTAGTTTTAAAATCTCTTTGTGATCTTTGCTATACAGAAGAAGATGATGACTTTAACATCTTAACCATAGTTTATAAAGAAAATGAAAGAGCTGAAGTCTTTTTTCCATCTAATGCAGAAACGTAATTTTGTTAGAAGGAAAAAATTGCCAAAAGGGCACCATACCATCCTACACTTTACCTATTAGTATTCATTTCTTAAAAAATCCTATGGCCATTGGCCAAGGTCGAGATGTCTAAGGATTTACATAAGAGACAGTAGGGGATAATTGTCTTAATGTAATTTAGGATTCAATTGGAAAATTAATTCTCCAAAATAGAAAGAACAGTAAGACGAAGACTAGATTCTAGGTATTCTTCCTAAACAGTAAAGTAATTGTAAGGAGGATTGTTTGCTCGGTCATTGGGTATAACTCCATGGATGGTAACTATTTTAGGTATTCAAATTTTTATTCTAATTACGTAAAGCAGAGATTCTTTGAAATGGACTTGATAAGACTAATAGTAGAAAAGATGGGAAATTCTATTAGACTAGCACTGGTTGCCTGATTTTGGTAATGATCGGATGTGAAATTTTTAAAAATAGACCTAAATCTAGTAAATAGATGGAAAAGATGAAGAAACTATAAAAGTGGTGAATATAAAATTTGTTCTTTTAGAATATCAATGATGGAAAAGAAAAAGGGAGAAGAAATTTGTTGAAGTAAAAGTGCAAAAATCTGAAAATAATAGGTTGAGAGGGAAAGCAACTACGAAAAGGAGAAAAAGAGAACGAAAGAAGAAAGAAGATGATTAAGAGGGGGAGTTATAAAAATTAAATTTAAAAAATGAATGAAAGAAAATAATGACGATATCAGAAATGCGAGCCATTCTTTAAAAAAGGCTTGACATGGTGATGGTTTGAGTTGTATCAGATGTCGTTTGGTAAAACTGAAGTTTGAAGTCTGAAATCTGAAATCTAAATAATGAAAATATTAAATTGCTGAATTGATAAAGTTATACATGCTTGATAATTAACTGAATTGATACACTGAATTCAAATTACCCTATTAATATAATTATTTTATCTTAAAAAGTTGAAATAATTTATTGATAATATGCATGATAAAAGAAGATATTATTTGTTTGTGAGAGATAAATAACAAGTGAATTTTTGTGTGAGAATGTATGTGAGAGAAAGTATATGTCATGTGTAAAAGTGTAAAAATGTATATGTATGAAAGTGTGTGCAAGTATTTAAGAGAGAAAATATAAGTGTGGAAGTGGAAACAAAATAATATACTATGTATGTATATGTGTGTGTGTGTGTATGAAAGTGCATGTGTGAGAAAATATGTAAATCTGTGTGAGATAAACTCCATATGGAGGAGAATATGTGAATGCACTTGTGCGTGGTGTATGTTTGCGTGTGTGAGAGAGGGAGCGAATGTGTGTATTTGTGTGAAAGTGTGTGTATGTGTGTGAAAGTGTGTGTATGTGTGTGTGAGAGAGAGATTGGGTGTGTGAGAAGTAGCATGTATGTGACAAAAAGAAAGCTTATGTTATTGCATGTGTGAGGAATATATGTGTGTGTACTTGCAGTGGTGATTGTGTGTATATTTGTGTGTGTTGAGTGTGTGTGTATGCGCAAAAAAATGTGCGTGAAGGAATATGTTTGTATATATGTGTGCATCAATGAGTGTGTAGGATACAAGTGTGAAGAAGAGAAAGAGAATACTACATGTATATAAAATTCAGCAAATTAAATGAAAAATTTTCACTAAAAATTTTGTATACAAATTAAATAATTACTTAATGTATTAAGTGATAAAGAAAATTTGTTATTAAACAAACTGAATTCAAAAAGCTCTTAATACATTAATTTTTAGCATTAAGTGGTGTTATCAAACACCCTCATAGTGCAACTGAAAGGAAATGGTAGAGATTGACATGGTAAAATAGCAATAACAATTGATAGTTAATATAAAATCATGATATTCAATTGGTGTGATTTGAGGAGCCTATCAACACTAGGATGAGAATCGATCGGTATTCAGTAACTTCAGTAATATTGAATTGGGTAAACTTATTTTTTTTCATTTTAATATTAATACACTAATTTGTACATATATATTTTTCCATACTATATAAGAATATGGTAAAAACTTGATAATTCGATATATGAAATTCAAAGAAATCAGGGTACCAAAGTTTATTTCCAAATTGGCCTGTAAATCGATGCATATTAAATTTGCTCACTCTACCAGTAACAGAGGTAAATGAATATTAATTATGAGCCAATGAGAACGATCCAATAAATTAGGATAATGAGTTGGGCATTTTATTGGAGTAGATAAGGTACCAAATTGGAACAACTGTTAACGATACATGATCCGATCATCCACTCAGCCAGGTAGAATACACTAGTGCTGAGAAAGCAAGTATATGAATATGATCTCTACGTCGTATGATAAGATACTAACATTTTGTACGATGTAAAGTAAATTGTGGCCGGTAACATAATAAGAGATAATATTTAAAAAAAAAAAAATGAAAAGAAGAAATGCATTTGCCGAAATGCAATCCAAGTCATCATATTGTTACCGGTAATTACTACAATATACATAAAGAGTAATACCAGTTTATCTGAATCGGCCCGACGCCCCATTTTTCCTTTGTCTTCTTGCAATACCCAGATAATAGTAACAAAAGGCATCCACTAATTCTTCCGACCGACCTTCAGCTGAGTGTAGGGTTCCGCCCATACAACCCCAATTCTCCACCCAACCCCAGCCCCCAATAAATTATTGATACCCATCATCGTGCTTCTGCTTTGAAATCTGTCTCTGAACAATAATGTAACATTCATTCATTCGTTCGTTCTTTAATTTTCATGCTTTCGGACGCAGACAATCGTTTTCCTTTTGCTTTTGTATTGGTGGGGTCATTTGAATGAAGAACGGGATTTAGATTAAAAAGAATCGGATTATAAAATTGGTGTTTAGCTGAAGAAGGAGAAGAAGAAGAAGAAGAGGGTTTTGATCCGAGACAATTAGGGTGGGGGCTAAGAAGCCATTGCAATGTCCAGCAGGCAGGTGTAGTTGGTAAAGCGATAGGGGTACGATGTCACTCGTTACCCAAATGTGAGGGATTTTTGGACCTTTTGTTATTATCATTTATTTGGCGATTTATTTTGCTTGGATAGCTTAGCAATAATGGCTACTCAGTCTAACACGGGGTTTCACCACCACCACCACCACTACCACCACCACCTCCACCAGCCCCAACCCATATCTTTTCAATCAGGATCTTCTGCAGCATCGGAGATTATTACTGCCCCGGGAAATTACTACAATCACCACCATGGCAGCCGCCGTGGGATGATAGTAAATGCCAGTAATATTGTAAATGCAACTAACAGCTTGATGACCACAGCTGGAACACCAACAGCAGCAGCAGCAGCTCGGAGTATGGTGTATTCAGGAACTCCCCCTTCAGGTGCTGGAGCTACTATTAGCTGTAGCAGCAGCAGCAACAATAATAATGGTAATAATTCCGGAATTTCTGAGCCTGGAAGTTCACTTCTGCTTCATACAGTACCTGGGCTTAAGCACGACGCAGGCCTGGCCGTTGAGTGGTCTGTTGAGGAACAGTACAAGCTCGAGGAAGGACTTGTCAAGTAGGTAGTCAGTTCCAGTCTTCATATGCATCTACACAAGCACAAAATAAGGATGCAATTTTCTAAAATTTTTCATCGTGATTTTTCTATCACATTAGGGGGATGGACTGACCTAAGTGTTGCCTTTGGTCAAAGATAGCATTTTGCATTTGTTCCAATGGTTATTTAAAAATTTTGTGCCGCTGTTTGACAGTCCTGGCTATTTGGTTCTATGGGATGTTCTAGAATGAGCATTTTCAGTTTCTTGATGAAAGCGGCGTTGGGCACTTAACTACTATAGGATGGTGAATTACATTAATGAAGAAATCAATGCTATGCATATGACAAGGCGAGTCTCTAGAGCAAGAAGAATGAGCACAAAATATCTAGGAATAACATCTAGGTTTACTAGAATAATGCCTAGTAAAGTTAAGGAATCTCATCAGCAAACTTGGTTTCCAAATTTACTTTTTTTCCATCTAAATCTAACCTCCATAAAAGTTGATAAAGTTTCGTTCTTTGTCACTAAGCTTCATTGTCTATTTGTTACATTTCTTACCAACTATTAGCTTGACGTCAAGAGTTTATTGTGCTACTCAACTTGGAAAACCAGCATCAATGTCATAGAGGTAGTTGCCGCTTGATGTTGCAAAATTCAATACGTAACCATGCTTGGGCTAGGGCTTAGCTGGCAGAATTAAAACTAAAGGGATCAGAGTTCTGACCAATGAACATTTCAATAAGGCTTTTTACATGCTGCTTTGGTTGTTTCAGTTTTTCTAGCAACAGGTAGAAAAGCAAGAGTCAGAAATTAAATGTTGATTCATTATAAAACCTGCTCAGCTTTTATGAAAAATCAAGAGAAAACCTTGAGTAAGGTCCATTTTTGCAAACCCTGGTTGCTAGAGAGAACTCAGTGGAAGTACGCATTCTAATCATAATGCCATCAATGTTTTTGGAATTCAAATATGTACAAGTCTTATCTGCGAAGTCCCAATTTAAATGCGTTCTTGTCCTTCTTAGCATTAGTTTTAAAATGCTAATCTCGTTGAGTTCCTTATTATTGTTATTTTTCACATCCAATAGAACATCTCATGCATCAGTTCCACTTGGTTTGAACATAGCTTTCTGGCTTTATTTTGTTTCACATGATTCCAAGGATGCCTGAGCAAGCTGTTCAGTCCTTTTGCTTTTTTCTGCTATGCCTCTTTCAGTGGCATGGATAGAGAATTGTGTGTTTAAAGAATTAAAGTAATTAGTTATTGAAGAGCTTAAGAGAATTCTTCTTATTTCCTTCGAATAATTTCGAATACATAAATAGGGACAGTCATGAAACAAGTATCGAAACAATCTAACAGGAAATTCCTCTACTAATTCCAATTTTTCCATTAGAAAGATCATAGATTACCCATGTATCATTCTTCTCCACAGCACTAATGTCTTCATTCACGGCCATTCTCCATTCAAGATTATTGAGGGCTTCCGGAATAGTGTGAGGTACTTGTACATTGTCAAGAGAAGAGACAAAAGCCTAATAGGCTAGTGAGAGTCCTTTATACGACACAAATTTGTAGATCAGTGGTTGGTACGATGTCTGACACCTTTTCTACAACTGGCATTTCCAAATGATTAGTGATAGGTGCAGTATCCTCGTGACTAAAATTTCCCTTACCTAGGTGAATTTGAGCAGGACTTGAACTTGGTTTAGAGTCTTGGTCCAGACTGAGAGGTATTGAGTGCATTGTCTGTCTCTCAGACCTCGTCCTTCTAGCATAGAAATGGAACTCTTTGCTTGCAAATTGAGAAGACTTGGACATGTTATGGACAGGGGTGTAAAGAGTGTCTGCAGGAGGAGGAAGACTCTCTGTTTGGTTGAGAGTTTGAATTGTGTTTGAAGGAGGATGACTTTTAAGTTTTTCTAGAATTTGAATGACATTTGATGGGGTTGACGATGGTAGTGAGAAATCCCTGTTTGGCTCAAGAAGGTTAGCTTTGCTGCCATGATAATCATCCCAAAACTGATATTCATTTATGTTTTTCCCTTGAATTGAAGGTTTGGGGTAATATGCCTAATGTTCAAAAAATCTGACATCCATGGAGTTGTATATTTTCTTGTTGGCAGGAGAGTAACATTTATGACCCTTTTGGTTGGAAGAATACCCAAGGAACACACATTTGATGGATTTGGGATCTAATTTGCTTTTGTAATGTTGATGGGCATGAACAAATGCAGTGCATCTGAATATTTTAGGATCCAAATAGGTTAGTGTTTTGGTGTTTGGAAATATCTATAGGAGGGCTTGACAAGGGGTTTTGAAATTTGAGTATTCTAAAAGGCACTCTATTAATGAGATATGCTGCTATAAGGACTGCTTCTTCCTAAAGGTGTTTTGGGAGATGTGTGAACATAAGAGATCAGGTTACTACTAGTAAGTGTTTGTTTTTTTTCTCTTTGTAACTCCATTTTGTTAGGGCCCGTCAGTGTAAGTGCTTAGGCGCCTTGACTTAAGAGATATGAGCTTAGGATAGATGTAAAATATTCTCTAGCAATGTTAGTCTTTAGGACTTGAATCTTGGTGTAGAATTGGGTTTGTATCATGATGTTGAAATTTTGAAAAATTTGATCCACGTCAGATTTTTCTTTCATCTGGAATATTCAGGTCAACTAAGTGTGATCCTTGATGAATGACACAAACCAACGAGCTTCTGCTAAATTTTTTATTGTTGAGGGACTCCTTACATCACTATAAATCATGGTAAATGGGTGAGATAGTTTATATGAGAGCTCCTGCTAAATTTTATATTTTTGAAGGACTCTACACATCACTATAAATCATGGTAAATGGGTGAGATAGTTTATATGAGAGCCTGGGATAATTGGTATGGGAAATGCTTGGCTAATTAGCAAATTTCACAACTGAAAAATTTTGAACTTTTAATAATAAACATAGAAGGAAATAGTCGAGATATATAAAGTTTGGATGACCAAGGCAAAAATGCCATAACATAATGTCACTATCTTCGTGGACACTGGAATTTGAATTGAATGTATGCAATTTGTACTTTGTGTTTGTCATCCAAGAGGAATACAATCTTTGATGAGATAAGAGTGTAGAGCATATTTAGAACATATCTCAGCATTGCCAATCATCTTCTTTACTGAAATTCACATAAATTTGGAAAAAATTTAGTCACATAATAGAGATCATGAGTAAATATAGAAATCAAATTACAATTCAATTTAGGAACACGAAGAATAGAGTTTAGAGTCAGGTCCTTTGAGATGGTGATAGAACTTGTTCCTTCCAACTCTAGATGGAGACTTGTTGGCAATTCGAAGTGTATACTTAGAGTTAGGTCCTTTGAGATGGTGATAGAACTCGTTCCTTCCAATTCTAGATGGAGACTTGTTGGCAATTCGAAGTGTATAATTAGAGTTAGGTCCTTTGAGATGGTGATAGAACTCGTTCCTTCCAACTCTAGATGGAGACTTGTTGGCAATTCGAAGTGTATAATTTTCTTTACATAGACTGTAATTGCGGAATAAACTAAGATCACCTATCATATGACGTGATGCTCCTGAGTCAATGATCTAGGGACTGAATGTTGTTTACTGACAATGAGGGCATTTGAGAATTTATCTTTCTGTGCTAACATGCCAGGTCCACAAACAAAGGTACTGGTCTAAGTTATAAAGTTCTGGTTGAACAATTTTTGCAGCATCTTGAGTTGATCTTTGGTAAAAGGAATGGTTTCAAACGAGGAGGATTGTCGTCAATGGTTGTAGCAATATTGGCATGGCTTTTCTGGTCGTTTGTAGGTCATGAAGGCTTCCAATCTGCTGGTTTGCCATGGGTCTTCCCAACAATTTTCTCAAAGGTGCCACAGTTTTAAACAGTAGTTACACTAGGCCTTTCCTTTTGCTGTCAGTTGTCACTATCATTATTGTATTGGTGGCCACATGCAGCAAGAGCGAGCAAACCTTTCTAGGGTTGGGATAGGGTTTTTGGGATCCTATCGTCACTCTCTTCTTGCTTTCCTCATGTTGAATTTTGAAAAACGCTTCTTGGAGACTGGGAAGAGGTCTGGTTTCCATCATTCTCTCTAATTTCATCAAGGTTTTTGTTGAGGCTAAGTAAAAAATTTGAATGTTCGTTTCTGTTGCACAATCTCTTGGTATAACGCTGTGCCTTTAGAACACTTTCAGTCGTGGACTTTGAACATGTCGAGTTGTCAGCAAAGATATGGAAGATTGTTGAAATACTGGGTCACTGTTAGGTCTCCTTGGCATAAATCATGCAGGTTTGCTTCAATCTCAAACAGTTCTGCAGTGTTTTTAGCGCTTGAATACGTTTCTCTTATAGCATCCCAAATATCCTTTGCGGTTCCATAGAGGAAAAAATTTTCTCTGATGTCATTGTTCATCGAATTAATTAACCATGACATCACCATGTGATTTTCAGCCTTCCAACTTTTGGACTTGGGATCATCCTTCTTTGGGATTGTGACTTCACTTGTGAACTTGTGAGATAGTCATCGTTGCATTTTTTCACAAATATACGTCATCACAGATTGAGATCATGAAGATAATTGTGCCCATGGAGTTTGTGGCTGGTGATAAGAAGTGATGTGGTTTCTGTTCCCACATGATTTTTTCCAGTTGTGGTGGTTCTGGAATGGAGGTCACTTCGGATGAAGAGCTTTGTCTCTCTGCAGCCGTGCTGCATTTTGTCATGGGAGAATTAAGTATATAGAGGGTGCTCTGATACCATCAAGAATTTGAGAGAATTCTTCTTATTTCCTTTGAATAATTTCGAATGCATAACTAGCAATTAACTGACGTTTAGCAAGCCACAAAACTGGGATCTAAACAAACTAACGGAGAAAATTGCTCCATTAACTAACAAAAGAAAAACAATATGAGATCTGGCAGATAATACCAAATAAGAAGAGATCTGGCAAATAATATCAGATTTTCTTTATTGCAATATACCAAATATAGAAGAGAAAAATAAAATCCCTCTAATCTTTAATTGATTATGGATAATATCTGATTGATAATGGATAAGAATTCCGTAATTATGAAACCCTATAAACAAGGCAGCTTGTATAAATTTTGTTAGCACCTGATAGCTACTCCTTCAGTAACTATTTGGAGATGTGTTGTTTCTCATCTAGTTCTAGAGATATAGGAAATGGACTGGGTTCAAGAACTTAATATGTAAATATCATGGATTGGCATATAATTCAATTTGGCAAAATTATATTGCTCTGGTTGTGCCCTTTCTTCATAACGAGCTTCTGGTCTTTCTGAAATTTTATGGCTACTTTCTTGAATCTCCGCACGAAACTCAAATTTTTTGGGTTTAATAAGTTGATCAAGCCTTGGGTCAACTACTAAAGCTGTTTCTTGATTTTTTCTGATCTTGACTGCTTATAATGCCTTCCCATCATCAGACAATTCGAGCTCTTATACCATTTGACATTGGCATAATCATGGAAGACCGAATCAAGCTTTGGTTCGTAAATAAAGTCTTGACACTGGGCAAAACCTATAAAAAACCTTTAGTGGCTGTTTTGGAGAACCTTTATATTCTTAAGAAAGAGCTCGGAATATGACTTAATTCTAATTAAACAAAACAAGGAAGAACTTTAAATATGAGTTAATTCTAATGAAACAAAATAAGGAATGACTTACAAGAATCTCTTATCTTCCTAGTTTTATAACAATTCCTCATACTATTACGTTTGATGCTGTTTTTATCATTAATCACCAGAATTGCTAGTCTAATTGAGTATCTTAGCCTGCTGGACAACTAGAACTTCTGGTGCATCAATTTATTTTCTTATCTTTTCCATTTTGGACTCCAAATCCTGGAATATTCTTGGTAATACTTGTTTGCGCGTTCATAGAGGTGTGACACCTTGTTTATGTATGCACAAAATGCATGTGTGTATCTTGCAATTTGTGTGTAGATATGATGTTAATGAAGTGTCCAGTTGTCTGCAGGGGTCTGTTTTCTTTTTTTTTTTTTAAATTTTTTTTTTTAGGTTTTCATGTTACTTCTACCTATAATACATTATTAAAACTAAAGTAAGAGACCATATCATCTTCTATATTGATTCATAAAGCAGTTTTCAGTTCAAACTGAGCTTACAAATTAGTTATCTGCTGCAAAACCCGATTCTAATTATTAGGATTGGTAGGTTGGTAGAATATTGGAAACTGTTAAGAAACAAAATCCCACATCAGGATCTCAAAAAATTGTAACATAGTTGATAAAGTTTGTTATTCACTCCCCTCATAATCAATTAGTTTTGAGATAAAAACTCATATTTTTTAGCATAGTCTTGGGGCCAAGCTTTGGGTTTTAGTTTCACCCTAATCCACAGTTCCACTTGCAACTCTGTTTGTTTTTATCTTGTTTTAGTTTATGGGCTCCAGTGAAGTCTCTTTGTTTCATGGCCTCTTGTCAAGCCCCTTCTAATTTATTCCAAACTTTGGCTTTTGTTCTCACCCTAATTCACAGTTTCATTTATGACTTGGTTCCTTGTTAGACGGTTTCAGTTCATGGGCTTTAGTTGAGCCCCTTTCTAGTTTTATGGACTCTTGTCAATCCTGAGTCACGAGTGAGGGGGAGTATTAAGAAACAAAATCTCACGTTGGGAATTCATTGGATTCTAAACTAGCTAATAAAGTTCATGGGTCATTGTATTCATAGCCAAATGGTTTAGAGATGGAAGCCCATATTCTTTAACAGAAACCTTGTTCTTGGATCCGTCTCACATTTTTGCCCATGTAGTACCTTTAAGAGGGTGTTGGTATAACAAGTATGGGATGGATACTTGACCTTTCAGGACTGATATGAATAGATAATGTTTCCCATAAAATATATAAATTAAGCAAATTAGTGGTGATTATGTCCAAATTTAAAGTGGTCATCTAATTTGAGAAATAGAAATTATTATTTGGAGGTGTTGAAAGAAAACAAGAACCTGAATTTCATTCAATTGGTTTATTCAAACGGTTTGACTTTCATCCCAACAAATTGTGTGATGGTTTGTTTTTGAATATTATGATTTTTATTAAACAGTTTGAACCTTTTTTTTTTTTCTCTTCATCCTTCTTTTTTAATTTCCCGTCCTACGCTGTTACAAATTTTCTATTAGCAACTTTTTCAACAGCAATTGTAGACATAATATACACTTTCTTGTGAAATGTGCAGATTTGCTGATGAGCCTGGCGTAATGAAGTATATAAAGATTGCGGCTGTGCTTCGAGACAAAACTGTACGGGATGTTGCTTTGAGATGTAGGTGGATGACGGTGAGCTACTCAGTGCTTGCAGTAATTTCTCACAATTACCATTGGTGAAGGGAAAATATGTAAAATTTAGCGGAATTGATTGGCTGACTTTTATCTTTGCTTTTCCTAGCCAGCATGATAAAATGACAACTCTACACATTTAAGGTAAAAAACTGCTTATATCAAATATTATTTGGCAGAGAAAAGGAGAAAAAAGGAAGACCATAATCTGGGGAAGAAAGTCACAGATAGGAGGGTATGCTTGTCTGCACCCTATTTACTATCTAAACATTTGATTGTATAATGTGATGAAACACCTAAAGAGCAAAGCTGACCTCTTTTTATACTAAGATTCAGCACCAAATCGCCATGAAAGAATTTAGATTCATGGAATTCATTATGAAACAGTGAAAATTATAAATTAGTCTTACATTGAGATCTAAGGGATATTTATTTTTCCTTAGCATGACAAACATCTTGTGTCAAATATGTGAACTGCAACTTTAGGGCGCTTCTAAAACCAAAATTATTCTTGTGGAAGGAGTCAAGATGGTTTTCTTTCCTGGATCAGTCTTGAAAACATAATATGACGTGTGATAAATAAAGTCTTAGGTAATAAATTTCACACTTTCAGTCATTCTTTGCATGATAGTGCTCTTCCATCTTAATTGGATGCCACGAGACTCAAAGTCTGCTTTAAACTTTACGTGCTCTTTGGCAGGTAGGTTAAATTCTTTTAAATATCTCTGAGATCCCAATAACGCTTTAATAGCAATCTCTCTTTTTTTTTTTTTTTTTTAACTCATGTTTTGTTCTGATGCTTCTTCAGGATAGGATGGAATCATGCTTAAAGACAAATATGTCTTCTACTTCATCATTGAACATGGCTGCATATACTACCTCACAACAACCTTGTGATCAGATTGATTCTACATCTCCTAGTAAGCAATTCAGCATAAAGCACATTTTATTTCTTGTAATTTAACTCCCTCAACTTAATCCAGAATGTGGGGGCTTATAGAAAATTTTTCTGATTTGGACAAAGATTCATGACCAAAGCATGTTAATAATCCATTTGAAGTTATTTTAACTTGTAAATAATTTGACTCGAATTCTAAAGAAGACTAACACTACTTAAACTAGGAAGGATAATTGATGTAGGACAAGATTGAAGTAATCTTTCCTACGAAAAGTATTTATAAACTTATGACTTACCTAAAAGAAAGAAATCTATTATAAGTAGAATTCCTATTTCCTAAGATAACAAAACACTTGTAGAATATTCTTATAACAACTCTGACTCTAATTAGTTACTTAAAATAATTGAATAACTAAATAAAATAAAAAAACACAGTTGCTGGAAAAAATTCCTGCGAACATGTAAAAGACTAAAATACCTAAAATACCCTTAGACCTAAAATTCAAAATAACACTTCTAAGACAACTAATACAATACAAAGTTGAAGACAATTATGAAAAGCTTTAATTTTGTTTTTCCAGCCTTTTGTTGACTGCATCATTCTCCCTCAATTGGAAAAAACTCGACCTCGAGTTTTGTAGTAGTGGAGAATAAAAATTCGAAAGATCAAAAACATCATCCACGAGATAGACGCATAGGCTTCATCATAGGAGATTTTTAGTCTCTTCGCTATACGTAGCAACAAAGAAACTTGATTCTTCATAGTCTGAACAATGTTAGTCTCCCCAAATACAAAGTCTACGGTTGGAATGTGAAAAAATTTTCCTTGGCTACGCTCCTGAATTGGTTCAACCTTTTACTCTACCATGACCTCTTCCTTATGATCGATTGCAACAAATGCATCTATCATTATCTGCTTGACTTTCTTGGCTGCAACATCAGCTTCCATAGATTTTTTTTTGGAACTTTTTTCACCAAAGAATTCTCGTTCACAACCATTTGAGGTTCCTCTTCAAAATTTTGTAGAGCAACTTCAGTGTTACCATCATAAAACTCAAGAAATTCATCAGCCAATCCTGCTCCAGTTGGCTGTTTTCCCAAAAATAAAGCTTCAAGTCAGTTGAATTTGCTCGTCATGGCTTCCAATTTTCTATCAATATCTTGCACTTTATCCTTTAAGACAGCAACATCTTTCTGGGTAGTCTCATGGTCTTTTGATAAAGTCTCAAATCTTGAAAATAATTCTGCGTTGGTAACCATAATTATGGAGGATGATGAAGAAATATGGTTAATTGAGAGGAGGAAAGTTTGGGCTTTGATACCAAACTGATGTAGAACAAGATTGAAGTAATCTTTCCTACGAACGCAAGCGGAAGAATAGAAGAATATGACACTGTTTTGGGAAGAATAGAAGAATATGACACTGTTTCGGGGGTGAACAATAGCACATACTAGTAGCGTGAACAGTAATGAGGGGGAAAGGAAGCAAGAAGAAAGGGGACATTGGGGGAATCTGAAGAAACAAAACTATCAATTCAAATAAATAAACTGAAATTTTATTAATTGATCTTTCTCTCTCTAGAATAGAGTAATAACAAAGGTATTTATAAACTTATGACTTACCTAAAAGAAAGAAATCTATTATAAGTAGAATTCCTATTTCCTAAGAAAACAAAACACTTGTAGAATATTCTTATAACAACTCTGACTCTAATTAGTTACTTAACATAATTGAATAACTAAATAAAATAAAAAAACACAGTTGCTGGAAAAAATTCTTGCGAACGTGTAAAAGACTAAAATACCTAAAATACCCTTAGACCTAAAATTCAAAATAACACTTCTAAGACAACTAATACAATACAAAGTTGAAGACAATTATGAAAAGCTTTAATTTTGTTTTTCCAGCCTTTTGTTGACTGCATCAATAATAGGGTGTAAATAGCCTTGGTTTCCTTTGTTTTTACCAGGAAGGCAAGAAGGAGAGCAAGTAAAGAGAAGAGAATATATAAACTACTAATTTTGACACATGGATTCAGTTACCTTTCTTTTTGGTTTTTTTCCCTTGCTTCCTAAATCGATCCCTCTAGTTTTTATGTAATTTTCCTTTAAAGAAACTGAGAAAGACTATTATCGTTTGACTCTGATGAGCTTTACACATTCATATCCAGAAAACGGGAAAGTAAAACCAAAACGAAATAGGTGGGGGAACAAGAGTGGGTTCAGATCTGGAGCATGAGGTGCAGGGATATCTTTGGGCCTGCTGGTAACATGGGGTGATGAGGAGAGGATTGAGTTGTTGGCATGGGGATTATTGCTTAGGGGATGAGGGTGTTACCAAGCTGCAGGTTGGTGCAGTAACTGAGGGGATGGAAAGTGAGGGGTCAGCGGGAATTCGGGTGGTGAGGAGGCGATTAGCATAGGGAAATGGAGAGGTGTAAGGAGGGGAGGAACAGTTTTTTTTTTTTTTGGGGGGGGGGGGGGGGGAGGGGGGAGGGGAGCCTGAGCTTGGGAGGCACAGAGATTGTGAGATTAATTTTGGTAGCCAATGGTTCTTGAGCCTTGTCAGCACTAACAAATATTATGGACCCTGTTCAGTCATGTCCTCTAAACTGAACATCTATTTTCTGTGGCAAACTAACATTGCTTATTCTCAGAACATTTTGTTGTAAATAAAACCATTAATAATGGAAAACATGTTTTCTTTTCCACTTCTATTTTTGTGTCTGAAATTGAGAAAGAAAAACACAGACAAAAAGAAAAACCAGCAGTGTGATCAAATGGATCCTTAAATAAGAGATTGATCCTACTTGGAATTACAACTGAAAGTTAGGGGAAAAAATGAAAATTGTTTACTTAATGGTCGTTTTTGCTTCTCTCCTCTCCCTTTCCTTGCAAATGAAAAAAAACGTGTAAATTTATAATCTTTCTGATCTAGTTCCTTACATATTTTAAGATCTTAGGCTTTTATTGATTCCCTCGTTTAATCTCAGTTTCAGCTTTAACTGGCACAGCCAGACATCTCTTAGAAGAAAATAATCAGGCTCTTGGTCGGATTTCAGCTAATCTTACCACACTTAAGGTGATGTCTCTCAGCTCTGTCTCTTTCCTATTGATAACTTATGAGCTTTCTGATTAGTGATAAAAAGGGGCAGAATCCATACCACCTAACAAAAATAGCCAAAAATTAATATAAACTCAAGATCAGTAAAAAGTATATAAAATCATTGGAAGGATGTGACTCCAGAAAACTTTTGGGATACCGCCATAAAGATATTTGCAGTTGGCACAACATAGCATGTGATACGTAGACTCAATTTCACATTGTATGTACTAGTCAAGAACTTGCCTGCTTTCTAACTAGTGTAAAACTGTATATTAATGTGACCCTTGCATTGCGCTTTTTTTTCTTTTGCTGCTTTTGAAAATTCTAGCCTGATGGCAGGAAAGAAAATTTACAATCCTGGTGACATGGTGCATGATTATTATCTGTATTTTAATGTGACCTTTACATTGCTCTTTTCTCTGTTTTGGCTGCTTAAAATCTTGTGGCATGGCATGGGAAAAAAGTTACAATCATGTCTTTATGTTTGTTATATTGTACATGATTGTTATCTACTTATCTTTGGGGTTTTTCTCCCTTCCGCTCCACCCTTATAATCGACTACTGGCAAAGGGTTAGCCTTTCTTATAATCAGTGCTGTTACTGACCCTGATTCTACTATCCTATTCTACAAACTTGTTTTCTTGAAATTTTCTCTGGGAACTTTGTGTGGCTGATGTAGTCAGAGATCATCTTTTAACTGTTTCTCTTTCTGAGTAACAGTTATCTGGGTAACTTCTTTTGTGATCAAGTGTGAAATGATTGGATAAATGTATTTTTGGTTGTTTCATTTGTTGTCTTTCTTGGAATCAAGTGTAGATTTTCACTTGGACAGTGTACATTATATTTCTTTCCTCATCATGACTAGTAACAGCAACTAGAAGCATTTTTATATTTCTGTCTACTTTGGTATTGGAAATTTACTTAAATGGTTTCTGAGGCTAGTAAATCAATTTTCTTGGTTGTGCTGTTCCTCCAATGTCGAGTGCATGGACATTATCTATTTGACATTTTCTTGTGCAAATTTTGAGCTACTTGCTCTGGGATACTCAACTAATGACAACAGCCTAGTGGCGGGAGATGAGATTTAATATAAATTACTTGGACTTCTGTAGAATTTTCCGAGTTTGTAAGAAGTTTACTTTTTTTTTATCTTCTTTCCCTTGGCCCACCAAAAGGACTGTTAATGCCCTCTTAGCTGAGATCTGATTCCAGCATTCATCTACAGTTGCAGGATAATGTTGATCTCTTTCTTCGGATACAGAATAATTTAACTTCAATTTTGAACGAGTATGTCAACCCTCTGTGAGATTTGAATTCTATTTAAATTGATTAATTTTAAAAAAAGTGTCCTTTGAATTGTCTCTGGTAACATGATTTTTGTGTTTCAATTTGACTTGTTCATTGCAGTATGAGGAATATGCCAGGAATAATGAGCCAAATGCCACCACTTCCTGTATTTATAAATGAGGAACTTGCAAGTTCTATGTTGCCAAGTTCAACTCAGGTAAAAGTTAGAATATTTCTCTAGTTTGTTTTCTATGGGTGATCGCTGAGAATCTTGACCTAGCACCTAGATGCTACGTGCTTCTTTCAATGGGGAGAATGACATGATGTACGTTGTTTACTAAGGATAGGCCAATTGTTGTGCAATGTGTAGAGTAATTGTCTACCACTCAGGTTGATTCACTATCATCATACACTAACCTTGCAATATTGCCTTGTGATTCTTTACTACTCCTTACTTTAAAGCATTTTCTAATGAATCATTATTTACAGGATTCTCCTATTTATTGATAATGTTATATCGTTCTATAACTGTAATGCTATAATCTGTCCTAGTTCTCCAATTAAATTCTGCAACTAGTGTGCACAACTGGTTCTCTTTTTTATCAAGCTGCATAACCGATTTTGAGCAATTGATGGATTTGCTACAATGGTACGGTAACTGTAAAGTTCCCTAGTTAAAAGTATTAAAGCAAAAAGAACTAATCTGAGGTTTATATGCGATTTGAGCTTAGTCATCCACATGAAATTGATAGATTTTTTACAGTTTTATGGTAACTGTAGGGGAACCTGGTTGGAAAAGGGAACTTTATTTATTTATAATTTATTCATTTTAAGGGATGGTTTACTTTGCCATAACTATGTTATCTACATTTTAGATTTCTTGGTGATTAATTCTCTTTAAAAACCTCCTGGACAGCAGTTGATAAGAGGACCAGAGTGGAGGGTGGGGGTGGGGATGAAAAAGCAGAATCAGATGACTGACTGGGGATGGGATCAGGGGTGGCTTCCTGTTTCCAGTAAGAGAAGCTGGGGAGGGGGTGGTTGAAGATAAAGATGACATGATAAATATGCCTTCTCCTTTTAACTTTTTAAATGGAATGTGTCTTTTTAACTCTCTTTTTCTTTCTATTTCTTCTCAGTGACCTAAAAAAACTATAACACTTTTTGTTCTATGCCTTTTCTGCTGAGGTAATGGTAAAAGAAGTTGAATACTACTATTATCAGGAAGTTTGGCAATTAATTGGAGAATCGAAGTGTTATGGTTTTAACACCAAAACAAGCCATCAATAGATCTGCAATTATCTGAGACTGATACATATAGTTGCGCCCGAGGGATATGTTACATGAGCAAGAAGGTGTTAGGCTTTAAGCAGTGATGGAGAATCTAAAGATTGGTTGACTCAAGGAATTTTAAATGACTATTATGTTGTGAACTATTTTTGCAAACTCAGACTTTAAGATGTAGGGAACAGTGCCGATGAGGCCTTGGTCTAGTGGTAAAACAACCAAGGTTAAGGGCAAGGAATTGGAGGTTCTGAGTTCAAGTCTCACTAAGGGTCTATTTGGTTGGACTCTGAATATTTTAATGAAAAATATTTCTGAATTTTCCTTTTCCCAAACATCGGAAAATATTTTTTTGCATAAAATATTTTCAAATTTATCTCCCTTTGATTGCAAATAACTTACAAACTTAATGGCTGTAAGTTATTTTCCAAAAAGGTCAAGAGTGATATTAAACCTCAAGTACCTACTTTTCTAACTTCATTTACCAAATTAATTTGTGTTTTTAGTTCTTGTCCACTTGTTTTTTCTTCATCTTGGGTCTTATAGTTATACAACCATAATTATGCTCACTGTACCATTATATTTATAGTTTAGTTGTAAACAAATCAATATTTTAGTTTACGCCAATTACTTTCAACCATGTATTGCTCTTGTTATGTCTTTTCAACGGATATTATCAATATTAAGAATGAAAAAATCAACGAAATTCTTTTTAGAAAGATTTTTACATTGTCACACTAACCACCAGAAAATTGTAGGAAAAATGACTTTTTCTTTGTAAAATGTTTTTCTAGGAAAATAATTTCCGTAGGAAAACATTTTACATTTAAAATCAAATGGACCCTAAATGTTAGTTTAATTTAACTATATGTTGGTGTTTATCCCATCGTTTGTGGGCTAGTTGTAATCTTGCTGAGTTGCAATTTGTTTGTAATGATCCCACTATTGTGGGTTAATAATCTTATCCAAAAAAGATGTAGACAATATCACAGAAATTTAGAAGGGGAAAAAAGAAGAAAAATGTGTAGAAGAGAAAGATGAGAGTACTTATGCTTCACACCTTAAGGTAGAGGGGGTACATTACTGTAAAGAAATGTCATTCATTCTTTAAGCTGCCCAAAAGCCCTGACAGATAGCATTTTCATATGGGACAATCTGGGAGACTAAGAGCACAGACTTGGTGCACAAGAGAGCTGGGTGGCCAAAGTTTGACGGTGGTACATTGCTGTAAGGAAATGTCATTCATTCCTTAAGCTGCCCAAAAGCCCTGACACATAGGATTTTCATATGGGACAATCTGGGAGACCAAGTGTACTTCATCTCTAAGTAAACTTGGTGCACAAGAGAGTTAGGTGGCCAAAGTTTGACAGCGGTAGGTTGTCATAAATGCTTTTCTTTTTCTAGCATGTGTTGGAATACATCCACAAAATAATTTAGTACTGTAGAAGCCCAAAGAAAAGCCTATGAATGAAACTACTAAAGTATGCACAGGAACAAACTTAACCAGCAAAAATAAACTTAATCTTAAAATCCTATATCAGTTCCATTGGAATCTTGGCAAATTAATTTTTCTTTTCACTGTCGTAAATCAATTCAGTGGTTTGTGTTCCTGCCTATGTTGTTTGTAATGTTTATTGTGTGTTAGTTTTACTCTAGGATCCTTGTGCTTACTGCATTGTTTACGATGCTTATTACACATTACGTTCCCCCCCCCCCCCCCCCCCCCCAAAAAAAAAGAAAAAAGAAAAAAGATAAGAAAGTAAAAAAAAAAAAACCAAAAAACCTCAAAATAAAAAATAATAATTTAAAATTGTGTTCTGTGTTTTGACCAGGCATTTATATCAAAGAACAGCTGAAAATACATAACTTAGAAAGTGGAAACCATTGGGGCTGCTATTGAACCATTGTTTGAGAAAACTTTGAGAAAGATGAATTAATTTCTTGAGAAGGTAAGATAGTATCATAACTTTGGCACCCAAGGGGTGCAACCTGGAAGGCTTCCATATGTAAGATGGTATTGTCTTGTTCAAGAGATTAAATTTTTGCATTTCGTGCTGTATGCGCCTAGAATATCAGAAAGCATACTATGTTTTGAATAACTTGAGGATTAAAGCTTGAAAAAGTATGCTGTTAAGCTGAAGTGGCAAAGGTGATGAAGAAAGATATGTGGAGCTTTTTTTCGTAGGATGGTCATCCAAAATTCAAAGACTGTAGCAACTATCGACTTTGATATTACAGAAAATGCTGCTGATATGTTTTAGAGGAAGTTCTTCTAGGGTTTCCTTATTTAATTGTGTGGTTTGTTGTACTGTGAAACTATTAATGTTTATGATGAGTTTTCTTGAATGAAAGTAAGGCGACTTTTATGAAGGAAAAGGAAAAATTGTAACTTTCTGTAAATGTAAAGCTTTTAAACATGGTTTTGTATTTTCTCATTGTTAACTGTATTTGAGTATGATTTGACGGACTGCTTGGAAAATCATCATAATATCAGGGATCTGATAATTCTTGGTAGAGCCTTAAGAGTTACGCGATCCTTTTTTCATGGCTGAATGTCTTTGTCCTATCTATGGTAAGACTAGGCTTGTTAAGTTCTTGTTTCAACAATTTTAACCTCTCACTTTGTTCTGAGTAATGACATTTTATATTTATAGTCTTGTCTCTTATGTATTATGCTTTTGATGGTGTTCTTTGTTGTTTGTTCGTGTGTTCCAACCCCTTATCTTATAATATGTGCCATTTTTTCCTGTATTCTTCTCTCTTGCAATTTAAGCACTTGAGTACTCCAAATTTTGTGCAAAATGTTCATCTAGTCATTAGTACTTTAGTGCCAAATGTAGTATTATTGTGTCAAATTGATCATGCTGAAGCCTTTTTGACTCTGCTGCTCTTTGTTTTTTGCCTGTGGGATTGCGCGTTAGAGGGTGTACAACTGGATATTTCTTTCTTGTCCTCTTTTGTTCTCCTTTCCCTTCGTGTTTTCATTGGGTTGGTTACACTTAGAGAAATTTCAAAATAATACTTGGTATTTTTCCCTGGGGAATCATTTTAGCATCATCATGTGCTTTCTCTTCTTCTGGTTAACTGTTGTGTTTTATACCTTCTTTTCTAAAATAATTGAATATTATGTGATTTTGTTTCCTACTGTTGTGACCATTTGATGATTTTGATTAAAGTGTCAGTAGCATGGGTTTTGCCTGTGCATGACTGGTTTTTGGACTTTCTTTTCTGAAAACTTTATTAGTTGATGTAACTGCTAGAAACATTGCTATCATCTGGGATGTATTGATTTGGAAATGAGAATGTTTTTGATGGTTAAATTGTCAGTGTATCTGGTAAAATGAAATATATGGAAGAAACAATCATTCATGCATGCATCATAATTTAATCATCTGACTCACTGATCACCTTCGTTGGAGATGTTTTTAATGCTTGATACTAAACGTGATATATATTGTTTGCTGCGTCTAGTACATGATGCTTGGCTCATCAAGTGGGATCCATCTGAAGCAGGAGCCCGGGTGCTGATAAAGAATTTGGGAGTTGAGATCAGATATAGCTGATCTGTGCAAGTGCAGATATTATTCTGCTGTAAATTCTGAAACTTCTGATAGGTCTTTCTGGCTTTTTGATACATATTTATAACCTTTTGTATTCCCCAATAAGCTTATTTCTAGTGGCGGTCAATTTAGAAGCCAAGTGATTGTTACAGTTGATACTCACACCGCCACCAGAGAACAATAATACGCAGGTCTATGGGTGCTCAGTTTTTTTTTTTTTGGAGGTTTGGGGCATTGGGGATATAAGAGGCATTAGGGAGCAGTGCTTGTTCAGAAGATACAGCTTCAAGATAAATGTCAATTGAACGAAATTGTCTGTGTCAATTCTTAGAGCAACAAAGATAATTTGGATTCATGGTACATTCATCTTTTATAGATAGTTGCATTGTTATCGTTTACAACTCCCTTATTATAAAATCAGTTCCTTTATTGAGGCTTTTGCCTTCTGTTAAGCTTGCCTTAAAAGGTCATGCTGGCACTCTTTATCTGTTTCCAGGAGGAACAAAGAAATCAATAAATAGTTTGTCCAAAATGTGGTTCACATATCTTTGACCACGCTGGAATCGCACGTAGTAGGTGGCCGTAAAATTCGGAAAGATTGGCAGAAATTATGCCTGGAGAAATTTTCATTTCTATTGTGCGTGCGTGAATGAGTGTGTTGATTGCATTTGTATTTCTTTGCCTAAAAGATTTGGACCTCTGCAGGGGAGGGAATAAGTACTTTAGCGGTCTTTTTATTTTTTATTTTATAAGTCTTATCCAAAAGAAAATTTCTTTTTAACTTGAATATTAATCAAGAATATGGATTTAATCCCTGGTAGGGGCATTCATGGATTGAGTGCTCAATCCATGAGTCAAAAATTTGACCCCAATCGATTTTATCGATTCGACAAAAATACTGGATGATTTATTACTCGAAAAATCGATTTGGGTATATCCTAAGTCCACGAGTCAAAAATTTGATGTGGATAAAAAATTTGATGTGGATCGATTTTATTGGTTCGACAAAAATTTGAATCAATTACTCAATAGTGTAACTGGATGATTTATTACTCGAAAAATCGATTTGGGTATACTAAGTTCAATGAACCAGTTACTTGTAAATTTATTTTTTCAAAGAAATAAAAAAATCTAATTTTTTTTTTATTGTTCTCCTTTGAGCGTGCAATCAATGAATGTGAGGTCAACCTTAACTTATTTTTTACCAAAAAAAATTGCTTTTGTGGATTCACACATTGCAAATCGGGTTCATTTCTTTTTTCTTTTTAAAATTATAAACCGTTATACATGTTACCTATCGTCACCGATTTTGAGTGTTCTCTTTTAGAGTTGGGGAGATAAATTGTTATAATGTGGTGTTGACATGATTTGCTGAATTTTGATGAATCATTAGGAGGATAGCGAATCTGGAAAGGACTAAGAGAATTTCCCTAATTTTCAGTTTCAACAATCTGAAATAGAGAACAAAAATGATGTGGAAAATATGGATGCAGCCAACAAAAAGCAGGAAAACAAGCTTGTATACGTATACCTGTGCTCATAAAAAAATAGTTTTCTTTTCTAAATAAAAATAGCCTGTGTGTAATTTCGCATATGGTTTATGCTTGATCTGAGGAAATTTAGTATTTACCAAATACAAAGACACTCTTTTCGTAACTTGACATACAAACTGACCCTTTAAATATGTTAAAAATCATCGTAGCTTTAGAATTTTCTCTGAGGTAAAGGAGAGAAGGGCAGAGAAATCAACTAAAATAATCTACAATTCCAAGTACTTCTTAAAGGATTTCATAAAATTGATCCCTGTGCCTATATGCAGGGCAGCTATTTACGTATGCTCATGTATAACAACATAACACACTCCACAGAACTAAGTATATCTCCACGCCTTAAGATTACACAACGTTGAATGTTAAAATAAACACTTCTAAGTATCCCGTCCTTTTATGCTTCCTCCTTCAATTGAAATATTGTGTCTTAGCTATCAGATTATGACTAAAAAAGATACTAATCCGCTTATTAAACTCTACGAAAAGTTATTAGCACATGGTCATACTATGAACATCCATGGTTAAAATTTGCAAGAATTATGCTTCGTGAATATTTATGGTGTACATTAGCCAAAAAAAAAGAAGAAGTGCAGATATAATTATAGATGTAGTAGAAGATTATATGTATATTGTGTGCATAATTTACATGGTCAAGGTTGGTTTTCTTCAACATTCCCAAACGGTTGGTGGCTGGTGGCCCTTGTTCAATTATAAATTTGGCTTGCCAAACATTGAAAACTGGATTTAAAAAAGAGATAGTTTAGACTTGAATGAGAGTGACAAATTAATTAGTTTGACATAAGAAATCTAAAACTATAAACAAAGGACGACACGTGAAATCTCACTATTATGAAATGTTGATACGTACAGTTGAAACCTGCACAAAACGCGGTTCCTGCAACGCTGTATTCGACCACTCCATCTGAGAATCAAAGTCAAACATGAATATACATACTTGATTAACTAGGCTTGAAATAGCACATATATATTTTTTCTATGATTTGGTTTTATGAATTGAAAACAGACTTGATCTATTTGGATCGTTGTCACGCAGAAAGACATTACTCTACTTGATCGACAATTGTCACAATTTGGAGCTTCTTTGTTGTTTTTTTCTCCTTGTGCTCTCTGACATTTTGCCCCTCCCATGCCATATAAATAGGCGCCTCTTCTATCTTCAGTTCCATGCTACCCTTGCTCTCACTTCGTTTTAGCCAACTTTGTAGTTCAATAGATTTAGCCAGCTTATAACTTTAATATTAATCAGCTGTATATATAGTTCGTCCAAAATCCCATACGCATAGTTATATTAATGGTCGAGTCGAACTCCTCCAACCCACCTCTTCTCAGGGACTATGGGCAACTCTTGTGCCGTTCCCATTCGGGTAAACCTGGAAGTAGCCATGAAGCTCAAAGTGAAATGATGATGCAGGAGGAGTGTGAACTACCACTGATAGACCTGAGTGTGCTCATAAATGAAGATGAATCATCAGATGAAGCAAGCAAGCTTAATTGTGTCGCTGAAATCGCACAAGCTTCATCCGAATGGGGATTTTTCCAAGTTGTAAACCACGGAGTGAGTCATGAGCTGCTGAGGAAGATGAGGCAAGAACAGATTAGGTTGTTTCAGGCACCCTTTGAAAAGAAAGCCTCATGTGGGCTCTTAAACAATTCATACAGGTGGGGAAATCCAACAGCCACTTGTCCAGAGCAGTTCTCATGGTCAGAGGCTTTCCATATTCCCCTTGCCAAGATTTCGGACCTAGCCTCATATGGAGACTTCACCTCTTTAAGGTAGTAGACAGTAATAGTAAGTAACTGATCAAGGCATGCATGCATCACTTCACTTCAGAAGACCAATTTTATACTTTCATCTTCTCCTCATTTAATTTATCCAGTTGGCGCTCAATGCCTTTAAGCTTTAATTATTTTCTTTCTTTTTTTTTATTTTTATAGAAACTTAAATTATTTTCTCGCCGCTATCCTCATTATTCTGTCCGTCCTTTGGTATTTCCCTTCACACTTTTCTAATTTAAGAAAAGAAGAGAAGACAGGAGGAAAAAATGGTCATGCACGAGTGAGTGAGCTGGACTGCCAGCCATCAACGTCAATGCTAAGCAACCATTTCAAACATTGACCTCCTCCTGTTTCCCTCCCTCTCTATCTCTCTCTCTCTCTCTCTCTCTCTCATACACACACATGAACACGGACATGTCGTATAGAACGTAAAAATCCACGTGTACATGTTGTACTAGCGAAAGGTATAGCTGTCTAAAGAGCCTTGTATGATACTGCATTACCTTGCTTAGTAAAAAGTTACAAATCACAAGCATTAAAAGATAAAGATAAGTGTGTACCGAAAAAATATTGTCAGAATTAACTTGTGGGTTGAAACTCATTAGGAGATTATCAAGGGAGTTTTAAGCTTATTTAGTGTACAGCCAACTCTTCAAAGTTCTGATGTGGACAATAGTAGGTCTAGAGTTGGCAAGTTCCCATTTTTAATTCTGTGTGTTGTTATTTAACGTTACATGCTAAAATATCTCATTACTTACTCTGTTACTAGAACAGATTAACTAAGAATAGTCAGGGAACTCATTGAGCCATTCTTTACATAGGCATTTTGATGGGAATAAGAAATGGAAAAACTTGTTACATAAAGTCGCTAGGTTGAAAAATTGTAATCGCGTGATTGAGTCTTTTTTTGTACGTTAAAAAATTACATGTGCGGAATCTTTATATTTTTCTTTACTAGCCCTTATTCATAAACCTCAATTTGTCAACGATTGCTAAATTTTCAACATAGCTGACGAATTACCACTAAGTGATGCCAACTTACCTGGTGTAGGGAAGTCACGGTGGAATATGCAGCAGCAATGCAAGAACTAGCGAAGTTATTAGCTGGAGTGTTGGTAATTAATATGGGTCATCCAATGGAAGTCCTAGAAGAAATATGTGATGAAAGCACATGTTTCCTTAGGTTGAATCGATATCCGGCCTGTCCAATTTCACCTGAGATTTTTGGTTTAGTGCCCCACACAGACAGCGATTTTCTAACAATACTTCAGCAGGATGAAATTGGTGGACTTCAACTTATGAAGGACTCCAAATGGGTTGCCGTCAGACCCAACAAAAACGCACTAATTGTCAACATTGGAGATCTTTTCCAGGTAATTATTTAATTTTCTATGTGGAAACAACAACCGCCCGTGCCGTGACTTTTGCTAATAAATTACATAGATCTCTTCTCTCAACTTCTCGAAATTGTAGTTTACGGTCCTATAATTTTCTTTTGAGTTGTTGCTTTTATTATATTTTGTCACTATCTTTTAATTTCAATTTCCTCTCCCTAATTGTAAAAAATTATGTATCGCCATGTATAATTTGGAACTAGTTTTCATCTCCCTTTTTCCGGCTAACATCATTATGGACGGAAAGTTCATGTAGAAATTGTTTGGCTTTGGGACTTCTCCCTTTTTTAAGTGTAAATGTACACCATGCATGCCCGTTTTACTTAGAACATCAAAATTAGTTAGGAGGGAGATGCCACTTGACAAGGATCTAAGTGTTTATTGCCCACAAAATTGGATGAAAAACACTTAGAGAAGGCCTAAAATCTACTTCCAAGGAATCCAAATTCACATTGTCTAAAATTTTAGTAGAGGTTACTATACTTGGAAAACCATATAATAAAAAAAATTTATATATGTATAGTTAACAAAAGCCTGAGGTTATGTATTAGTCGCGTTTCTTTGTTTAACTAAATCTTTTGGTAGACCCGAGAAAAGATCACTTTCAATTTGACTTAATAGCAAGATATGTTGAAAACAAAATTCTAGCTGTTTATTAACATGCTTTCCCATGGCCACCAAGGTCACAACTCAGAATTGTTTTCAGTCACTTTCATGAAGATAGTACTAATGTGTAGATTCAAAACAAGCGCACGAGGAGTGTTATGACCTTTTTCCTAACGTTAGTTCATCCTTGTCAATGAAATCGACATTATTTTGTAACTTTGTGTCTGTCCAGTTTGCAAATTTTTGCAACCCATTCCAAAATCCTACTTTTGGTCTAAAAGTTGTCCAGTGTTCAATGCTTCTTTATTATATTTTTAATGATGGTCCAAACGTGCTCCGAGTCATATTCTTTTGTCTTTGTTTTATGTTCTCTTTTCCAACTTTTTTTAAAAATGCCCAAGACATGTTACCCTGATAATCTAGAGAACAGGTGCATGCATGGCAGGCGCCGGCCAATCTCTTCAAATCTATGTTCTTCTATTTTGGAAATAGTAGTATAAGTCTTCAATTTGTCTCTAATTAGAATTAGTCTCCTGGAAAAAAAAAAATAGAAACAAAAACATTAACCGTCTCTCCCTACCTCAGAACCAATATATAATTGTTTGTTGTCTATATTTTGGTTCCTTCAATTTTGAAGACATATTTTCCTCTATTACACTCGTGTTTTGTTACGTTACTTATATTTGACTATAACATGTCATGTTACGAAAGAGTTATATATATATATATATATATATATATATATATTATGATAAGCGATTGTTAATTTAAATTTTTAAGAGTCCTTTTGGGCTAATAGGGTGCTTTTTTTTTTTAATAAAAATTGTTCTTATTTTGCAGGCCTGGAGCAATGATGTGTACAAGAGTGTAGAGCACAAAGTGATGGTAAACAGGAAAGTGGAGAGATTCTCAATTGCCTATTTCCTTTGCCCCTCGTACTTGTCTACGATTGGCAACTGCAAAGAACCGTCTGTTTACAAAAGATTCACATTCGGCGAATACAGACGTCAAATCCAAGAAGACGTCAAATTGATCGGCCACAAAGTAGGCCTTTCCAGATTTCGACTGTGAGATGACAACCAAAGGCCTGGCCTGCTTTTGGAATCCATTTTATTATATATTCTTCCATTTACTTACTGTTTGAATAATATGGACTTATACTTCCTTTTCTCATTGTATTAATTTATTCTTTTTTACTTCTCCATTAGTACTTCTTTTTAGATGTCAAGAGTGAAAGATGATATTATTGTTTAAACTAAATCTTTTGCATATGATTTGGCTTTCAAACAACAAAATCTCTTCCAAACTCCAATTATGCCATGCCTTCGGTTCAAATTTCGTTTGCTATTTAAAGTTTACATTAATGCGCATGACATCATTGAGGAACAAATCCACCCTAGAGGTGTTATTCGAGCCGAGTCGAGCCGAGTATTTAGTGTTCAAACTCGACCTTGTTTAATAAACAAACAGGCTCGACTTGGCTCGTTTATTAAAGGAGCTAAATTTTCTGTTCGAGCTCGGTTCGTTAAAAAATAGGAAGCTCGAGCTCGAACTCGAGCTCGACTCGATTAACACTAAAGAGCTGAGCTCGAATGAGCTCAAATAAGCTCGGTTAGTTTAACACCCACAAACCAAGCTCAAACGAGCTCGGCTCGTTTAACACAAATAAGTGAAAAGAGTGTTCGTGAACACAAACGAGTTTGTTTAGTTAATTAAGGTATGGAGAATAGGAGTGAAAAGACATTATTACCCCTTATTCGCGAAGACAAACGAGCGTTCGCGAACAAGGCTCGTGTTTACTCGTTTAATAAATGAGCTCAATTTCTTGTTAGAGCTCGGCTCATTTAGCTATACGAACACGCCGAACTCGAGCTTTCATGAGCCAAACTAAGTTGTGTTCACGAACAGCTCGGTTCGAATAACAGCTCTACCCCACCCCCAACAAAACAACCACACCAGAAAACAAAAAAAAAAAAAGCCCAAATTTATGTAATAATTTTCGTTCTAATACCTTCTTACTATCTAAATTTTTATTAGATTTTCCAAGTCGCCCTCCTTACTGTATAACAAGTTCTCCAAGAAACTAAGTAGTTAATAATATAAGAAAAATCTAATTTAAGATCAAATCAAGTACTTTGGATTAGTCAAGAACCTTTTTGTTTTAATCATAAGAAACAAAAGTGAATAAGGGCAAATTTTCATTATCTTAATCACTTTCCTTAACAGCCACCTTTTTCTTGATTGGAGAAGAAATATGTATGTCGTGTCCGAAAAAATCGTGGGTAGAAGGCAAAAGGGTGCTAGTGGGGTCGTTGACTATCGTGTCTCGAAAAGGATGGTCTAGTCTGATGACCTTTTTAAAAAATATAGAGTTTTGAAAAAACATGTGTTTTTTTTTATAAAAATGGTATTTTAAAAAAATAAGGCCGGGACAAAAAATGCGACAGTTTTGGCCAACTGATTTTTGAAAAAGGATTTTATTTTAAAAAATAGAGTCGCCACTTGGTATTGAGTTAGGGTGTACCAAGTCACCAAAAAAAAATTGTTTAAACAAAACAAAAAGTAAAATTTTAGAAAAATTATTAAAAACCCTTTTTCGACTCCGGTCTACGAAAAAAACGAGAAAAAAAGGTCCGGGAGTCACATTTGAAGAAAGGGAAGGCAAAGGCTTTCGTCTAAGGCACCCTTTCAACCTAACCAAGGCTAGTTGCGAGATTTAATTAAATTTTCCTACATTAACCCTAGATCCTATCGCGTTCGGATGTATCTAAATGAATGCAAATCCTAAGTCTAAATGTGGGTATCGGGAGGGTCGGAATGTCCCGTCGAAGCTTAATCGGAATTATCGCATTAATTGCGAAACCCGAAGTGAGGCCCCGAGGGAGTCACGAGTGTCTATGTAAAATGAAATGCAAAAAGAAAAGAAAATAATAATAATATATATTAAGTGAAGAAAGAAAGTGGGTATGCAACATGACGGGTACGGGAGACTAATAACTTGTAACTGAATGTTTCTACTCACGGAGGGGGGAACGGCCTGTACGCCACCGCTTCCCACTTGAGTAGACGACTATTTCTAGTCGAATCACACAAATGTCCTAAAGTCTAAGTGAAATGCAACCTAGATGCCATGCACTAAATATTTGTTAAAAATAGATAATAGATAGTAAGATAATAATAAAAATAAAAATATATACAAATCATGCAAAAATAAAGATTTTCTAAAAAATTAGTGTGTGAGATGATATGAGATACACATGAATGCGCCTAACTCTAAAATGTCCTAAGGGTCTAGCGTTGGACTAGCCCGTTCTAAAAATCTCACTAGTGTTGGACTAGCGGGAAAAGAATGAAGCCACAACTAGCGTTGGACTAGTGTGGTGACGGAATAACAACAAAACATGAATTAAATATTAAAGCATGAATTAAAAGCAAATAAAACATATAAAAACATATAAGATCACATAGGAGCACATAACACATAAGCATAATATTCTAGATGCAAAATCTTAATGAAAGTAATAAAACAAATATAGCACATAAGCACGCAAAAACAAATAAAACCTAACTATTACACCGGGGGAGGGGTTGATTTACAATTTAAGGGGGGAAAATTAAAAATGTACTATCTATTACATTTTCTATATAATTACACAATTTTTGCTAAAATATGAGAAAAATAATCTAACTATTACATTGACTAGCTAAATACAAAATATTATATTTTTGCCAAAATAATAATGAAGGAATAATAAAACTTAAAATTTAAATGGCATAAAAGAAATAAATACACAAAGAGCATGCAACATAGGAAATATATGAATAAAAATGTATAAAAATCACGTAAGGCACATTGGAGCATATAAAGAAAATTAACGAAAAGTAGGAATACCTCTTTGAAGACCCGTTATCAATACTAATCAAAATTAACAAACAAGTCAAGGAACCTTGATATAAAGAAATAAAGACTAAAATATGTGATTATTAACAAATTGGAAAAAATATAAAGTCTAACGACAAAGGGGACTAAAAATGAAATTCTATAAAACTTAAGGGGTAAAAATAAAAATAAAAAATTCACACAAGTCAAGGGGTGGAAATGAAAACCAATCAAAGGGTAATGATGCAAAATAAAGTAATTAGGGGGCAAAACAATAAATTGTGGCAAAATAAAGGGTACAAAATGCAAATTTCAGCCATCACTAAAACTTAATTGCAATTAATTGGGACTTAATTGAAAGAAACTAAAGCTAAGGCGGCCAATCTAAAATTATGGAGGACTTAAATGCATGTTGTAAAACAGTTTTGGGACCATTTGATAATATTCAAGAAAAGCAAAGACTAGAACCTAGGTATATTATTATTATTTTTTTTAAAAGAAAAACCGAAAAAAGGAACAAATAAAGAGTAGAAGAAAAAAAATTGAACTAAATTGCAGATTAGCCTGACTTAATTGATTTAGTTAGATATCAAATTAAACTAAGTGGATGAAAACATGAATTAACTAAACTAAAAATCTAAGAAAAAAACAAGAAGGAAAACAAATATCACTCCATCCCGTCTCCTTCTGCTCTCTTTCTCCCATTTTCTGTGTTTTTCTTTTCCCCTTTTCTCTTCTCCGATTACTCCGTCTTTCCTTTTTCTTTTCTCACTCTTCATTCCTTCTCTCTGGCTTTGCGAATCTTTGTGCTTCTCTCTCCGTTGATCTTTTTATTTTATTTTATTATTACTCTCTCTCTCCCCCTCTCCAATTTCAGCTTCTAATTTGTTCCTGCTTCCGATTTTCCTTCAGTCTCTCCTTCGCCTTTCTCTCTTTTCGGTTTTCTTTTCTCCAGCCAGAACATCACTTCTCCCAAATCCCCAATTCGATCAATTGAGACTCTCTTCAGCCCTCTAATTCATCTTCAACCGAAAACAATTTCTTCCAAAATAAAGTCCCGAAAACCTCACTTGTTCAAATCCAATGTAAAGCAAATAACATCTCCTCTAGTTAAGCTATTAATACAGTAACAGGAAGAGGGACCAAGAATATTATCTGTAGGAAGCACTCAGTGGTGAGGCAGAGGAGATGTTAGTGGTGGCGCTGAGCAGAAAATTTGTGGTTGATGATGCTAGTCCGGCTGTGATTGGGTGGTGACAGAGCTTTTAAACTGAATTTTTTGTCACTTGTAGAGGGCCTGGCAGCTAGAATTTTGTTTTGACCATTCATGTTTGTGTAATGTGTGTGATTGAACATGCGTGCATGATGTATGTGTGTTGTGTTTGCTTGTTTGCAGGTTCTGTTTGGTGGGGGCTGTGTGAATCGGTGGCCCTGATTTGGGTTTGGATTTTTGGCTGGTATTTTGGGTATTGATTTGCAGATGATGGACCGTGGTGGTTGTGAGGTTGAAGGGGGCAGACGATTTAAGTAAATTCTAGGCATTGGTGGTGGCATAAGGGCAGCTAAACTGGTTTGGGTGTCTGAGCTGCAGTTGTATTTTGCAAGGGGTGGGGTTTGATCGCAGTGGCATTTCTGTGTGCGGGTGGTAAGGATGAGAGGTGTTTGTGGTGATTCGTGGGCTGTTTGTTTAAGGTTTATGGCTGTTTGTTTGCTGGTGTGTTCATTCCTGGTTGTGAGTTTGGGTGGATTGGAATTGGTTAGTTTCTGGTTACTGAGATACGGGTTTTGGACAGGTGAAGGAAGGTGATGGTGGAGTTATGGTGGATGATTGGTGGAACTGGGGGTTGACTGGTGATTGGAGAGGTGATTGCGCCGTGTGTGTGTGTGTGTGTGTGTTTATGTGGGTGTAGTGCGTGTGACTCTGAATGCGAATATGTGTGTGATAGTGGCCTGGTGATGAAAGGTTTCAGGAAGCCTAATGTGTTTGTGTTTGGTGTGTATATGACTCTGTGTTTTGTGTGTGCTGGAATGTGTGTGATTATGTGTGTGGTATGTGTAGGAACCGTGTGTGAATGTGTGATTTCTGTGTGTGTGTGCCTGTATGTTATCTGTGAATGTATGTGTGACTGTATATGTGTTGCATATCTATGTGTGTGAATTGTGAGTGGGGAACCTTTGTGAGTTATGCGTGTGTTTACAGGCTGTGTGTGTGTGTGAAATTATGAATGATGATGAGTGTGAGCTGATGAGCAGCGCGTGAATCTGGTGTGTGTTTTGGGTGTATGAGTATGTGCGTTAGTGTGTGAGAGAGAAAGTGTAAGTGTGTGTGGTAGGACTGTGAGTGCTGGAATGTGAAATTGTGTGTGAAGGGTCTTGTGTGAATGTGAACATGTGTTAATGTGTGTGAGAGAGTATGTGAGTAGTGTGTGTGAGAGAGAGTGAGTAGTGTGTGTTGTGTGTGTGAGAGAGAATGTGAGTGGTATGTGTAGTGTGTGAGAGAGAATGTGAGTAGTGTGTGTTCTTGGTGTTCTAGGTGAGAACTTGAAGATATGTGGTGTGTGTTCTTGGTGTGGTGTGTGAAAACTTGAAAATGTGGAGTGTGTGTTTTTGGTCTAGTGTGTGAAAATTTGGAGATGTGGAGTGTGTGTTCTTGGTGTGGTGTGTGGAAATTTGAAGATGTGTGTAAAAAAGAAGCGTGTGTTCTTGGTGTTCTTGGTGAAATGTAAAAACTAAAAAACTAAAATTAAAAACTAAAAACTCTCCTTAGAATTTTTATTTCCTCTCTCTTTTTAAAATCTCCAAGTGGGGGTATTTATAGTGCTCAAGTCTTAACCTCCAAAAAATGGCTAAAAGACTAAAATGCCCTTAACTATCAAAATTACAATTTTATCTTTAAAAATTTATTTTCTCTTACAAAAATAAAAAAAATCAAGAAAAATGTAAATAACAAATTTGTTAATAGAAATTCACCCTAAAAATAAAAAATAAAAAACTTTAAAACATGGTTAAAAACCTAAAAATGAATTTGAGACCTAAAAATTAGTAAAAAATGAATTTAGAATGTGAAATGACAATTTTGTCCTTGAATAACGAAAATATACAAAAAATAGCTATTCATTTCAAAAAAAAATTACCAAAAATTAAAAATAGGCTTAAAATACTAGAAAGATGCATTTACGGCTCAACATTTGACAGAAATGAATTTAGACTGTAAAATGACGATTTTGTCCTTGGGCCAAAAAATATAAAAAGAATACCAATTCAATTTGGAAAAATCACATAAAATTAAAAATATGTATGAAAGTAAAATGTGAATTTAAAAACCCCCAAAACTAATGAAAAAATATTACAGATAAAAATTATTATTTTGCTCCCTGAGATTATTGAAAATTTAAGATTTGACCCCAAAAATAAAAACACCTCTCCAATGTTTGAAAAGTAAATGGTGTGTCAAAATTTAGTGTCTACAATATAATTGGTATTTTATTATTATTTCATAAATGAACAACTCACGCAAAAATCGCATTTGTAGAGCACACAAATCAATTTTAATTGTATACTGTAATTTTATCATTGTATATCAAATATTATTTGAATAATAATTTGTATCTAACATCTTGTTATGCTTATTTAAATTGCACTCCTCAAATAATTTTTTTGCATTATTTTTACTATACATATATGTTCATATTGCTCCCTTACCATTTCCCTCTCCTCCCAAAAAAACTCAAAATCTAAGGTCCATCTTTGCGTGCCATACATTGCTTTAGAAGAGCTCTTGGTTGAGTGAAACAATATGCCAATTAAATTTATGGCATTGCCTCGTGATTTTTACCCTGAACACATTACCTGAGTTACTGGGGGAAAAAGTGAAAAAATTTCCCAAAGTTGAAAATGTTGTAGTGTCAAAGTTGAACAAATAGTAATACCATCTAAAAGTGCCCTAGCCTCTGCTTCTATACTTGTGTCAAAAAAAAATTTTTTAAGAGTCTAAATTGCATATTTGAATATATTATATGTTAGATTAGGATTTTACTCTTCTAGTATAAGAAAGGGATAATGTTTTGACGTCTTAATCGAATATTCCCTATATCCTTTTAAGAGAAGAAAAACTTATGCATCACAAGTTTAAGTCCCATTATTTTATTTTTACTTTTACGTTGTATAATATTTATTTTCCTTTTACTGAATCACTTACACCTATAAATTACAAGTCTTAGATAATTTTATTTTTCTATTCAAATTCATGACATCCAACAAGTAGTTCATTTAATTGATACGTTACAATTAATGTGATAATACTAATTGGAACTTGAAAGGATATTTTGATACTCATAAAGCCCCTCTATTGAATCACTAATTAGGTTATTTTAAGATTTTATTTTATTTTTATTGTGAATCACATTTTATATAGTTAACTTCCTAATGCAATATAAATTGGGGTTATATTAGGAAACCCATTTTAAATCACACAACAAGATTATTTGGGTGTAACAAGCGTGCCTAGAATCCCTTAATTTTCCCTTTCCTCAACTAGACTTCTAAGGTCGGACCTCTTTTCTCTAGTTTCTTTGTAGACTAGGAATTATCTAGTATAAGGTTTTCACTTTTATTTTTGCCTTTAATTTTGTTTTAAATTTTGTCTTCATTTTACTTTTAACTAGTTTATAAGTAAATTGAATTCTAAAATAGCATAAATAAACGTGTTAACTATCGTAATCTAATAGACAATAATTAACTATATCTAATTTATAATTTTTTCTTGCAATGATTAAGAAGAAATTGGATTAACAGAATCATTAAAGATTCTTGAATAGTTTAGAAGAAATTAGATTAACAGAATTATTAAAGATGATGATTTTAAATGGTTGAACATTTTTTATGAAAAGTTTACCTAAGTTGCAGTACTGCTCATACATTTTAGTTTTGTGCACATATGATATCTATAGAAATATTTGAGTTGTATACATATAACAATCTTCTTAGAGATCCAATAAGATTTGTTCACACTATTACTTGGACTTCCAAGAAGATTATCACGCTTTCACTATTCTTTTACAAAAAATCATTATATTAAAAAAATATTTTAGACATATTAATATGAATATAATGATACTGAAAGTTTAGACTCTAGATTGCAACTTCACAATCTATTATTCAGAGAGGCAATCAATAATTATTACTTACTGTAGGATTTAAATGAAAGTAGTTTAAATTTTCTTAAATTATTAGTTAGATTTGTTAGATTTCATATTTAATTAGCTACAACGGACACAAGAAATCTTAACCCATGTGACTTTTTTTAATTAGATAGGCTCCGTTGTTTTATGACGGTTTCCTAACCGTTGTTGATTTGGTCTATTTGATTTATTTGTTGATTTGAGTTCTATAGAAAGAACTACTAAGCTAGTTTTTATAGATGTAAAAAAAAAAAAAAATACTGTGCTCTCTTTTAGAGTTTTTGAGCTTTCATCTATCTTTTCTTCTATAATTGATTTGTTATGATTTATTCCTTCAAATTTGTGTTAGAGCTTGCGTGTGATCCTAGAACAATTAATCGATATCATCTATACAGGTGTCCCATTTTCGTATTGATGGCAAAAATAATTTTGAGACCCAATGCAAATAAATGAAACATTTTTTTGGTCTTATTGATGTTTGGTCCATTATTAAAGAAGGATTTGCAGAACCCACATAAAATACAAAATTGATAGATGAAACACTTAAAGAGTTAGCGAAAAAAAACAGATGATTGGATCACAAGTCACATCACTATCTCAACACCAAAAATTAGTTGCATGAATGTTGAGATAGCAAAAGAGGTTTGAACAAAATTGGTGAATTCAAATAGTGGTTCTGCTAATGTGGAATGAGTTAAATTACATGAATTTAGAAGGCAATTTGAGTTAGACTAGATGAAACCAACGAAGTCAGTCAAAGTAAATTTGAGAGAATCATTGACATTGCCTGTGGTATGTGGGTTGACATGGTGTAGATTAGTATAGTAAATATGAACAAAACACACACAAATCACGTAATAAAAACTTAATTTCCCAACTATACCGCAAGTGCACAAGTCTATTGTAGTACTTAGAGTCTTAGGCATCGAATCCCAAGAGGAATCAAATAGATTGCAGCTACTAAGGCTTTATGACTAACTTTTATTATCTAAACACAAACAAATCAAAAAGTGGTGATGGGGTCCATATAATAGAATAGATATATGATTAAAAACAATTATAGAATTCAATGTTAAGAATCCTAGAACATAGAATCCACTAATGAATCATGCATGAATGACTTACCAAGATTTTACCTTGCCTTATTTAGAATCCAATTGCATATATGTTATAATTAGATCCCTCTATGAAATGACAAGATTCCAACTATTCTCGTAATGAAATTTTATGAAAACATGAATTATATTGATTCACTTAAGTATCCCTTATTCTCATATGAATCACTTAAGCATTACTTGTTCATTTTCCATTACTACATGCATTTCTCAATGTTAAATAACAACCAAATGACTTGTTTAAGTTGGCCATATAAAAACAAATGTTAAAACTTGAACAAGTAAATAAATAAGTGCAAGCTTAGCAAGTGTCAATGAATTAGATCATGTTTGTTGATTCATTAATATCATCTATATTTTAGATGAAGCTTTTAGTTCAACATGGTTAATGCTACAACTAAAGTTCAAATTCAACACAAAAATTCATGGCAACAAGTAAAAGTAAAAGAGAAAGAGTTTAGAATTTCTCAACCAAAGTTAGAATAAGCTCCTCTTCTTATTTACCTTCAAAAGTTGCACTACAAAAGCTCTTTTATAATGTTCCTCACTATTCTATTGAAGGATAAAGAGAATTTTACTATTGGTCTATCAAACTAATGCCAACTATCACTATTTCTCTCCAAAAACTTCTTCTAATTTTTTACAAATGCTTTATGAATAACTTCTATTTATAGACAATTGTTCTTCTAGTCATTTTTCAACTTGCATGTGCATTTAATACATGGAAATAATGAAGATTTGCTTTGACATTCCAAATGGACATAAAAGTCTTCAAATGTGTGTTCAATGGAATCTCCAGCAGCAAAAACCATATCTCCTCTAGAAATTGTTAGCAAAAACAGTTGGAAGAAGATCCAAGTTGCAAGCCCTAGAAAACTCTAGTCGACGTCGATCCGCAGGTCAGTAACCTGCGGATCATAGCTTGAAGATCAATATAATTGGCCCCACTTGATTTTTTGATTTTAGTGAGCTGGAGTCCATGTGTGCAAATCTTTTCCACACATTTTCACATATTTTTTATGACAAATTAGGCCTTCCCAATATTTTTGGACAATTATTTCTTTAATTATTCTTCAAGTAGCCAATTTTAACTCTTTGAATCACCTTTGATTTTTATTTATCTTGACTCTAATTGATCCAAATTCAGTTTTAAGTATGATGAACCTGCAAAAGTATACAAAAGTTGTGCTTTAATTTGCTCAAAATAACAATTCCGCCTCAAAACCCTAATTCGAGAGAAAAATCCTAATTCTATGAAAAGTTAGAAGATGAGTCATTTGTAATCAAAATTACTATAATAATACTAAAATTATACCAAAAATATATAATAATACTGGTAAATTTATTACTTATCACGGACCACTAATAAACAATTGGAATATATTAAAGTGGTTGAAAAAAAATCTTGCAATCATTTTGTGCAAAATTTCACACAAAGAACAGTTCTTGAGACTTTCAAATTAAATACCTTGAGACTTGATGATTTAAAAGGTGAGTTGGTAACTTATAAGATGTTCTTTATTCAACAGTCAATAGATACAATAGAGGATTTGCATGTTAAGGTAGCTCAACCTAAAGGAAAAAGAAGGTTTCAAATCCAGTTGATACAAATCAACTAGGCTAGAATTTTAGGGATAGAATACGGGGAGACAAATGAAATTTTGGAGGTCCTGGTAAAGGTAACTTTTCTTATGAGCAAAAAAAAAAAAAACAATAAGTTTGATAGAGATCAACAAAATAATCAACAAAATAATTATCAAAATAATTTTTAAAAAAGTGATAGATACAAAATTCAATGTTATAGTTGTGTTGAAGTTGCGCATTTTTAGAATGAATGTTACTACAATAAAAATGACAATAGAGATTTCCATGAAAAGGTGGTTGAATATAATGATGATGACCAAGAGACTTTATTGTTTGTAGTTCTAGATTTGAAGAAAATAGACTGAATAATTGGTTTGTTGATTCTGTTATAGTAACCACATGTGTAGAAATAAGGAGATGTTTTTTGACTTGGATGAATTTTTAGAACATCTGTAATATTTGCAATTAATGATAGTGTCTATTCTTGGAAAAGAAAAAATTAGAATTACATCGAAAGATGGGACTTCTAATTTTATCTCTGATGTGTTTTATGTGCTAAATTTTTATTATAATCTATTGAGTTTGGGACTAACGGCCAAGGTAAAAATGAATTCTAGTCATTTATGGCCTCTTTTTTTTAGTTGTGGTGATTAACCTTGCTTTTGTTCTGAGATTTTGATAATAATTGATTGTAGCATATGCATTTTAGACACTTGAATTTTAAAAATTTAAATTTTCTTGCAATAAACATTTAGTTTTTGGACTACCTTTTATCAATTTTCCTAACAAACAGTGTGAATATTGTATTTTGAGAAAGAAGCAAAAAGAATCTTTTTTGTAGGATAGGGCTTGTATAGCTAATGAACCATTAGAATTGATTTATTTATATTTGGACTCAATTGAGGTTCCTTCCAACATGGTGGTAGGAAATATTTTATTACTTTTATTGATGATTTTAGTTAAAAAACTTGGATGCAGTTTTTAATAATAAATCTGATGCATGGATGTGTTCAAAAGATTCAATGTTTATGTGGAAAAGCACATAAAATAATGGGGTGGCATCCCTCCCCCATGTATGGGGTTTGCTAAAAAAAAAAAAGGTTTATGTGGAAAAACAGAGTGGCTATTATATTAAAAGTTCGACAACTGATTGCGAAACTGAATTTCTTATTTGCGATGATTATTTAATGAAACATGACATTAAACAACAGTTGACAGCTAGGTATACCCCTCAGTAGAATGGTGTGGTTGAGAAAAAAATAAAACTGTGATGGATATAGTGAGATCTATGATCCATTCCAAAAATATTTCTAAAGATTTTTGGAAGCAGTTGTTTCTTACGCTATTTATGTCTTGAATAGGTATCCTATACGATACAATTATGGGAAAACTCTGCAGGAAATTTAGATTGGTAAAAGACCAAATATTTTTTCACATACCTATGTTTTAGATGTTTTGAGGAAAAAATTGATGACAAGGCATAATAATTTATTGCTATTGGGTCTAGTCATGAAACAAAAGGATACATGATATTTAATCTAGCTATGGGAAAGGTGATTATTGGCAGGGACATTATTATTACTGAGTAGGGTACTTGGGATTGATCCAAAAGAGAGCCCGAAACATCATCAACTTATCCACTAATGCTTCTAATTATAGAAGGAAGTTCTAAAAAACAACAAGAGGAGCAAACTATTCAATTGCATAGTGGTCCTTCACCTCCCACTATGGAACCAAAGTCATCCAGCTGCCCATAGCGACAACGATAAATGCCAGTCTAATTGAATGATTGTGTTGTTGGTAACGATACTGATTTTCTAATGAAGATATTGTTAATTTTGCATTTAGATTGTGATCCTGTTACTTTTGAGGAGGTTGTCAAAGATTTTTGGCTCCAAAAATAATGTTAATGCAACAAATATAATAGTAAACAATAATAAAGATAATCAAATGTGAAACTTAAAAACAATAACAAATAATAAAAATAAAGTAAAGAAAGAAAAGAGCATACCAAGATTTTTATAGTGGTTCGGTACCAAACTCGGTACCTACGTCTACTTCCAAGTATAATCACTTGGAATTCAATTCACTATGAGCTTCTTATCAAGTTGGTGAAGCTAACCAACATGTACAAAAGGGAGGATCTCTCTTGCTCTCTTTTCTTAGCTCTAGTTGATCTAAAGTCCCCACTTTGGTTCACACTAAGCTCTACTGAGACTAACCAAGAGTTTTACAATTACTCATAGCCCCCACACTTTGCTACACTTGATAGCTCTCAACTACACTTAAAAAAGCTCTCACAATCCCAACCAACTTACTTCACTTAGAACTACAAGTACAACTCACACAAGAGTATTTTCTCTTAAAATCACTCTTAAAACACTTGTAAACTAAGTAGGCAAAGGTTTTTCATCAATTCTCTACATTTGAGATATATATGGGTGAGAAAAGATGTTAAAAAGAGCTCAAACGATCAAAAACTCAATGCTAAAAAACTAGCTGTTACAGAGTCCAGATGCTCATCAGGAGACATGAGGACATCTGGATGGTTGTTCCGTATACTCTCAGACCAACTACTTTTGAGCCCTTCCAGCTGTCCGGTCGTCCACATCTCCTATGGTGCTGTCCGAATGAGTACTTCTTTGCATTTTTCATCTTTTTTTGATTCCTAATAATTTTGCTGCAAAGATAACTTGATGAAACATTACTAAACACTATCATTAGTTTGTTAATCATCAAAACTAAGATGATTAAAGAAATTCATGCGATTAAGAAAAACAACACATGGGAGTTGTTAAAGGGAACCTGCAAAGAAGCCAATTCGAGCCAAGTGGATTTATGAGATGAAATTCAAACCAACTAGAGAGGTGGACCATTTTAAGGCGTGGTTGGCTAGTCAAATGGTATACGCAAAAGGCAGATAATACAAAAGAGAAGTAATTTGGGTTATGCTTTTTATATGGGTAATGGTATTTTTTTCTTAAGAAGCAACAAATAGTAGCATTGTCTACAATTGAAATAGAGTACACGAAAATAGCAAGTACTGCTACTTAAGTAGGGTTTTTAATGAGTTGAATTGAGCCGAATATTCTCTATTCAAGCTTTGTTCGTTGAATAAAAGAACAAATTTGGCTTGACTTGATTATTAAATAAGCTAATATTTGTGATGGAGTTTGGCTCGTTACATAAAATAATAATTTTGAGATCAAATTGTGCTCAGCTCACTTAACACAAACTGAGCTGAACTTGAACATGGTTGAACGGGCTCAGCTCGTTTAACAGAAACAAAACGAACTTGATTGAACTTAGTTCGTTTACACAAACAAACTAAGCTTGATTAAGCTTGGTTCTTTATACTATCAAACCGAACTCGATTGAGCTCAATGGCTTAAGTGCAAAAAGACATTATTACCCATATTCGAACACAAACGAGTATTTGCGAAAAATATTCGTATTCATTTGTTTAATAAACGAGCTGAATTTTTTATTCAAACTCAGCTCATTTAACTATAAGAACGAGCTGAACTCGAACTTTTCACAAGTCAAAAAGAGCTGTTTTCACTAACAACACAGTTCATTAATAGCTCTATGTTCGAGTGAAAATAGCAAATGGGCAGGATGGGCAATATTTGGGCATAATTCAATTGAGATTGTAAAATATGGATTATACCCAAATAGTCTCATCTTAATCATGAGGTAAAAAAGGAAAGGATTAAAATGGGTTTGTGCTATTTTGATACCGCTCAAATACCCAATTATAGTTTTTTTATAACAAAATAAATAAACTATTGGGTGTTTTTATAATTTTGAGTCATTTAAGTAATATTTTACTATCAAATATTTAAATTTGTAATTTTGAGTCATTTAAAAATTATTTAAACAATAGGCTATTAAGCATATGGGAGTCCAATGTCAATCCTATTTATAGTCGTATTTGAATTGGTATTGTTGGGTACTTCCAATTAGGTCAATTCTATATTTTTGATATCCATTCCGCCTAAGTTAAATTTGGTCATGGGTACCTATGGGGACTTGAGACTTATTGTCACCTTTATACTCAAGCAATATGGTTGAGAAGAATGCTTGGATTTCTACAATCAAATAAGATGCTCCTACTAAAATATTTGTGATAGCAAATCTGCAATTGAGTTGAAAAAAAATTAATTTTTCAATGGACGTAGTAAACATATAGATATCAAATTTCATTCGATGCATATTGTCAGTGATTATTGCAAGACTAAAGATCAAGAAACTGACATCTTTGCAAAACCACTCAAGTCAGAGTTGTTTGTGAAGTTTAAAAAGTTATTAGGTATGTAGGTTAGATTTGTCAAACGAGGCAATATAGGTTAGATTTGTTAGATTTCACATTTAATTAGGTATTATAGACACATGAAATCTTAACTCATGTGACATTTTTTTCAATTAGGCAAGTTCTTCTATTTATGTTGGTTTCCTAATCATTATTTGTTTTGGCTTATATATGACGTATTTGTCAACTTGAGTTTTATATGAAGCACTACTATGCTAACATTCTGTAGACGTAAAAATATAAAAAAATGAAACAAAAATTATTGTGCTTCTCTTTTTAAAGATTTTGAGCTATCATTTATTTTTTTAATAATTGATTTATTGTGTAAGTTTTATTCTTTCAAATGCTTGTACAAAAAATTGAGAAATGGTTTATAAATTAACATTCAAACCATTCCAAAAGACAAAGAAAATTACACATAAATAAATGTAGATGCAACATAATATGGAACATATTATTGCTATCAATTTACAACCTTATAAAACAGCCAAAGCTATGTGGGATTATCTCAAGAAAGTTTATAGTCAGAATAGCTCGGCTCAGTGCTTTCAACCTAGATTATAATATTTCAAATTACACTCAAGAGAATCTATCCATTCATGAGTATTACATTGGTTTTATAACATTATGGACTGAATATACATATATTGTGTATGTTTCTATCCCAACAGCTTCTTTAGAAGATGTTCTTCTCTTCATCAGACTCGTGAAGAGATTAATTCTTGATCAAACTTTGAAATGTGCTTGAGTCTGTGCGTTCTAATTTACTATGAAATTTATCCCTATCCTTGGATGACTTGTTTGAATGAACTACGTAGGAGAAGCAACATCATTTGACTCAGGCACTTTGGAACAACAAGAGAGTTCTACTAATCTTCTCAACTTTGCCTATGCTGCTCAACGGGAGTAACAAGTTAATGATATAGGCAACATTCAATGTTACAGTTGTAAGGCATTCAGTTATATAGCTAATCAATGTTTTCAAAAATTTTGCAACTTATTATAAACTTAAAGGATATATTATATTAGAATGTTGGAAACATCTCCAAAATCACAATCCTTAGTGTCTTTCACACATCTACTATTAATATTGTTCTACATCTCTTGTTGTAGTTGCTATTTATGCTCTTCCATGACCCGTAGTCCCGCCTCTTACTCAAGAGAATGTTCATCAAATGATTATATTAGCTCTCTCTACCCTTGGTCTTACAAGTTAAAAATATATCACTTTCTAAAATTTGGCTTTTTAACTTGGCTACTTCGAACCACATGACATTTTCATCTAGTTATCTTATTAATATAAAAAAATGTGATGGTAATTTGCAAATTGAGATTGTTAATAAGGTAAATATTCCCATCAATGCTATTGGTGATATTTCTTCTTCTCCACCCATGCAAAATGTTTTAATCTTTCCTAACTTATCTACTAAATATTTTCTGTTGGACAAATGGTTGAAAATAATTGCAAGTTATTTTTTCTCATTCTAGTTGTATCATGCAAGAGCTGTGTTAGGGAAGACAGTAGTGGAGAGACATAAATTTGGCAGAGTCTTTCCTCTTTATCTTAATACTTCAACCAAGCCTACGAGGGTGCTATCTTTATTTTGTAATTCTGGTAAGCATGATTGCAAGTGATGGCATGTTAATTTAGGCCATCCAAATAATGAACTCTATTATTTATGTTAAAATATGGGATGCTAGGAAGTAAAACTCTTTTTTATTATGCAGATGTCACTTTTGATTGTCCTAGTTGCAAAATGGGTAAAAGCAAAACTCTTTTTTTTCCCATCTCATAATACTCATTCTTTTCATTGTTTTGACTTATTGTGTAGTTATGTATTGGGTATTTCACCAATCAAATCTCATGCCCATTACAAGTAGTTTGTGACCTTCATTGATGATCACGGTCACTTTAATTGGATATATTTTTTATGATACAAATCTGAAGATTTTGATGCCTTTCAAAAATTCTTAGCATTGTTTGAAAATCAAAATTTCAAAAGTATTAAAATATTTCGATCTAATTCTTGGGGAAAATACAAGTTAAAAGAATTCTAAGATTTTCTTCAACAAAAGGAAATTGTTTTTCAACCGAGTTGTCTATATACACCCCAACATAATGGAGTGGCCGAGAGAAAAAAAATGTCACCTTCTTCATCTGGTGCATTCCTTAGTTATTGAATCTTTTGTTCCATCACAATTATGGATTGAGGCCTTGTCCATAGTTGTATGTTAAATTAATTGACTTCCTTCACTTACCCTTAACCATCAATTATCATATTGTCGTGTCTATGAACAACAACTTGAATATACTCATTTACATCCTTTCACATGTGTTTGTTTTGTACTTCTTCCTTCCTTATGAATGAAATAAACTCTCTGCTCAATCTGTGCAATGTGCATTACATGGTTATGCATTACATTAAAAATCCCAACTCTCAACGGCTTCATATTTCTTGAGAAACAATTTTTCTTTTTATTCTACCATGACTAACTTCCCTCCTCACTCACTTTTCTTGCTTGTGAGGAATGAGTCAAATTACTCTAATATTATCCCTCTTTCTCCTATCACTTGATTGAGGCCTAGTGTTGTGTGCAGGACGAAGTTAGGACAAGGATTGTTCTAATGGACCTCCTCACGAGTCACATTTGCCACCAGCAATTGACATAGCACATCCACAACTTCAAAGGTCCACTTGAATCTCTCACTCTCCAAATAGGTATAACTACTATCCTAAGAAATTTGATACTCACATTTCTTTAGTCATAACACTGTCTTCTATTAGTTACCTACCTCTTACAAGCTCTGAAATATAATGGTTGGAAACAAGCTATACAGGATGAACTTGTCGCTTTACAACATAATAATACTTGAGATATTGTATCTTGTCCACCCTCAATCACTCTTATTGGCTATAAATGATTGTGCTCTATCAAGCTTAGATCTAATGGATCATTGGACCGATATATGGCTCGTCTAGTGGCTCTTGGCAATGATCAAGACTATAGAATAGACTACAAGAAAACTTTTGCTCTAGTTACAAAGATGACTATTGTCATGCCCTAAATCCACCATGACTTGGAACATAATATGCCATGAGACTCGAAAAGTAAACTTCTCAAATCTCACAAGACATCTTTCTTTTACAATACCACTTAACGTGAAAATTTGCAAGATATTCTCTAAAAGTTGTTTTATTGTATGAGAAATTCCAAAAAATTCAAACGAATCCGAAAAAAAAAAACTGTTGTATCTTAAATTCTATCAAACCATCCTACTCTGTGGTCTCACATCCCTTATTACAAGAGTTGGTAACTATCTTGAATTCCAAGCTAAAATTTCCCACTTGAACCCCTTCTTACTTGTTCCCATCTCCATCACCTTCTACATACACTAACTCATACTCATCAAGACCATTTGCCAAAGAAAAAAAGTTAAAAATATGGTTTGAGCAAGGATAGTAGCTCCACCGATTCTTGTCAGATCACATATATTACATACATACATATACTTTCAAAAATATTTGTAAAATCTTCACAACATACAAATTCATGGAACCTTTAAATATTCACATAAGCAAACATAAGCTATTTATAGTCACACTTTCTTTAACTCATATTTGGAATACAATAACCAAAATTCATACATAAGTTGGATTATTTACTTTTAGAGGATCATGCGTTCATCAGTTTCTGTGTTCACAGCTTAGTATTTAACTCTCACTAGGAAAGGTTCAATGGATTTAAACCAGTGTTTAATCCTCACTAGACAAAGGTCTGACAGATATAGCCTAATGTTTAACCCCCATTAAACAAGGTTCTAACGGATATGGATGTTGTCCTACCGAATTTAGTCATGATCATTCTTGAGTGGCTTGGGTTATGTAACATAACAATAACACACATAACATTTGTACTTTTAAAATTCTTGAACATATCACATGTAATCCAAATTTCACATATGACAAAAGAACATTTAACTTCATGTAAATTGCATTTTTTCAAAACACAAGGATAAGAAGAATTACTCACTTCAAACTTCACAAAATAGTGTCTTCTATAATTGTTTAACTTTTAACATAGAAATCACACATTAAACAACACAACCTACCCTTGTAGCCTAATGACCATGTCCTGGGATTTCCTTATATAAATTTATAGCTTTAAAGAAAATTTTCCAACACAACACTATTTCAAAACAACTTATCTAATCATAAAAATTTTGGATTTAAAATTAAGACAATGTTAGAAACTAAATTCAAAACCCAAAATTTTTCATGAAGAAAATATTTTGAAAATTGATGAGTGTAAAATTCACATAGTTTATTATATGTTTTAGTATGTTTTTAGTATATTTTTAATTCATTTTAGGCAAATTTGGCTTCAACTACATTAATTTCCAAGAATTAGGGTTTTCTTCCTGAATTAGGTTTTTGAGGCAGGATTGTCAATTTGAGCTATTTAATGTACAATTTTTATATGCTTTTGTAGGTTCATAATATGTAATTACAATTTGGATCAATTGGAGTGAAAGTGGATCAAAATTATAGTGGATTCAAGTGATGAAGTTAAATGAACACTTGAATAACTTTTGAAGAATTTAGTAGTGCAAAGCTTGGGAGATTGAATTCTTCAACAAAAATACACAGATATGTGTAAAAAATGTTTGCACATGTGTGGAATGCCAAATCAGCAAAGAAGCAAATCAAGAGGACCCCAAAGAAGTGGATCCACATGTGGCGATCCGTGAATGGTGATATGCGACTCTAACCCACGGATCGCTATTACAGCTAGGGGAGAGATTCGGTCGGTATTCGGTAATTCGGTAGGGTCGAAATCGGTAAGTTCGGTATTTTTTTTAAATTTTCTGACCGAATTCAATTTCAATTTCAATAAATACCGATCCGAATTCGATTCCGAATTCAAATAGGTAAATCGGTAAATGAATTCGGTATCCCGAAAAAAAAAAAAAAAACTACAGCTAAGCTAGCTACAATGGCTACTGAAGGCCTACTGTCAAAATGGAAAACCGATCATTCAAGCATTTTATTGATCACCTTTTTTATCTAAATCAGAATTCCAAAATCAGATGAACAATTGAAAAAATACTATTTCAAATTAATTATTGAGCATTAGGTAGTCAACCAGATCTATAATTGAAACAAAGAGATGAAGTGAAAAAAATAAAAAATAAAAGGGAAAGAACACCTTATCTGAAAACAAAGAAATGAAGTAAAGTAGCTTTTAACTCAAACAATTATTCGTCCAAATTTCTTGCATCACTCAAGTAAAAACTAAAAGCCAAAAAGCAATACTACAATGCTAATTTGAGTGTAAAGAAATTGAAGGGCCTGCCGATAAAATGAAAGCTGGCCGATTGAGTTCCTGGTGGAGAATCTGGATGAGTTCCTGTGGCCTCGAGCCGTAGGCTCAGTGATTTGGCCAGGACAACCATCGAGCTCAAGGTCCAAAATAAGGAAAAAAAAATGAAGGCCAAAAGGTGAAGGGGATCTGGGGAAGCTTTCAAACTTTTCCTAAGTGAAAGATCCTTAAATGGGGAATGGAGAATATGAGCAAAATGGGAGGCCAAAAGGGAAGGGATTAGGGTTTGGTTGAATAGGATGAGAGGCTGGGTGTGAGATCGTGAGTGAGAGTGAGATTTTTTGTTTTTTGTGTGGTGGGAGTGTAAATGGAAAAATAGACAATGGAGTATGGACGACGATGGAGTGGTCAGTGGAGTCAATGGAGTGCACTCAAGTCAATTAGTGGAGTAGAATAGTTTGGATTTGGACTGATTTAGAATAATTGGGCCTCAAACTTAATTCTCCAACCCAACATGTGTAATCATAATTCATAATGGGCTTCTACGAAACCCAACTAATAATTGGGCTATATATAATTGAATTTGAAAAATTACATTTTTGAATACCAACCGAATTCAAATTTTTTTTTTTCCAAAATTACCGAATTGCCGACCGAATTACCGAATTCGATTTATCGAATTCAATTCGAATCGGTAGGTAATTCAGTATTTACCGAATTTGCTCACCCCTAATTACAGCTAGGGTTTCGTAGGGCATCAATGTGCATTATCTTTATAGCTGATTTTAAAGACCTTTCAGATGAAGATCGGATTTTGGTTCCTAAAGAATATATTGGTGTAGACACCAAATTTTGACACACCATTTACTTTCCAACATTGGGGGCACTTTTATATTTTTTGGGGTCAAATTCTAATTTTTCAATAAAATGGGAACAAAATCAGCATTTTCGGGGGGCAAAACAGTAATTTTCAGTTGCAACTATTTTTTCATTAGTTTTGGAATTTTAAATTCACGTTTTGTACTTTCATATGTATTTTTTTAGTTTCTGTAATTTTTTTGAATTTAACTGGTATTTTTCTGTATTTTGCTAGTATAGGGGTAAAATGGTAATTTCGCATCGCGAATACCATTTTCGCCCATTTTTTAGTACCAAATTTATTTTTCTGATTCTTTAACCATGTTTCTAAATTTTTCTTGATTTATTTGAGGACAATTGTTATTCTTTCTGTAAATATTGTGTTAAAGGGACAAAATCGTCATTTCATATTTTAATCCTATTTTTCGTTAATTTTTTAGTCATAAATGTATTTTCTAGTATTTTAAGCTTATATTTAATTTTTGATAATTTTTTGAGACTAACTGATACTTTTTCATACATTTTGACAATACAAGGGCAAAATAATCATTTTCCCTCCTGAACATTTTTCGCCATTTTTTTTTAGTCCCCAAAATTCACTTTTAGGTTCTTAAGCATGTTTCTAAATTTTTTTAATTTTTTTCAGGGTGAATTGCTATTAATAAATTTATTATTTACATTTTTCTTAATTTTTTCATTTTTGTGAGAGAAAATAGATTTTAAGAAGAATAAACTTGTAATTTTAGTAGTCAATGGCGTTTTGGTCTTTTAGTCTTTTTCTGGAAGATAAGTCTTTTGTGCACTATAAATACTCCCACTTGGGATTTAAAAAAGGAGAGGAGAAAAAAAAAAAAACTTAGAAAGAGTTTTTAATTATTAGTTTTTAGTTTTTAGTTTCACCAAGAACACCAAGAACACCTACTAGGTTTTAGTGTATTTTTAAGTTTTTACCAAGAATACCAAGAACACCTACTAGGTCTTAGTGTATCTTTTTTCAAGTTTTCACCTAAAACACCTAGAACACACACTAGTACATCTTCAACCACACACCTAGAACACCAAGAACACACACTAGTATATCTTCAACCCTACGTCTAGAACACCAAGAACGCACACTAGTATATCTTCAACCCTACGCCAAGAACACCACACACTTCCCCAAATCACACACACTACACATACTCACACTCTCTCACACACTACTCACTCTGTCTCACACACACTACACATACTCACTCTGTCTCACACACACTACGCACACTACACACTCTCTCACACACACATTTACACACACAGCCAGGTACATAAACACACAGTCATACACAAAAATTCACATGTCCAGATTCATTCACTCACGCATACTTCACACAAAATTCACACACTGTTTCACACACCACTTCACATATAATTTCATCTTCTAGCACACATAGTCACGCACACTCCAATATTCCAAACACACACACTCACACTCAGACACACACTCCATACATATAATTTGCACACACATATACACACAGACACACACTCACAGACGTCAACAAATGCACACACCACACGCAAGCTCACATCAGACTTGTTTACACAAACATTCAAACACACACAATTTACACAGTCACATGCACACAGTTTTAGATTTCTGCACTCACACAATTAATCACACACAGAGTCCAACCATCAGCCTTTTTTGCCAAACCCATTTTTACCACCAACAGCCCCTACCACGCCAATTGTCATCTATACCACCAGAACCATCCCCTATTCGGTAGAATCAAATCACAAACCCTGCCTCCTCTGCCCATAGACCACCACAGTCAGTCCCAAGCCCAACAATTCATTACCACCGAACCAGAATCTAGCATCCCTCAAACCTGTGAGAAAAACCAGAAAACCATCATCAATCTCCAGACTCAAAGCCAATTTCACCATTGTTATAAATCTCAACCAAGATCAACAATCAACGCCCCAATTCACCTGTAAGAACACAACAGCCATGCCCCAATCTCAGACACTGCACGGCCTCCAATCAACAGCAAAGCCCTGAACAGTCCCATATCCGGTTATCCTCACCTCACACAGTCAACAAATCATCACCGCCAGTTCAAGCCTTCTTCAACCTGCATTAATTGCCTGCAAAAACCATTGACTCCACCTCCATCCCATTAGTCCAACCCCAGACAACAATCACAGTAACAGCCCCTCCCCTTCTTGAACCTACAATAGCCACACCACAAAACCATCCCAATCCACCAAAACCCACCATCTCCTGCAATCAAGCAAACCATCACCTTCACAAGCACAACATCCGCACACAACATCGAACCTCCACCCAAATCACCTGCAAAGAAAATAATGGAAAAAACAACACAAACCAGCACCTATCACAGATCACTATCCAATTCAACGCTGGTTTCACAACCCTCAACCCACGTCACCTGGAAATCAGTTTGTCACCACCAGTACAATCCAAAGCCACAGCAAATTTCCATTTTTACTCCCCAATTGCCACCGGAGAAATCACCAGTTAGCCCCTACCCTCTTCTCCACCGTTGCCAATAACACCACCCCAAGTCATCAGACCCACATAATACCATCTCCATAACCCCTATTCATCGAATTACAACAAGAGTAGCTTCTAAAACATTTACCGGAGCAAATCCCACCAGTGAGGAAATCTCCATCAAGACCCAATCACCCACGCTGTCGCTTTCATTCACCTGCACGCCCCCAAAAGGTGAAACTCCTGAATTATTTGTCAATTTCCTTTGGATTGCCTCTGATACATGAATCTTATGTGAGATTGCTACTTGTTTTTGATGATTTAAATGATTTGGGAGGGGAATTGATCCTGCTGGAGGGAGTAATCAGAAAAGAGAGAGACCGAAAGAAAGAAGACCGAGAGAGAGCTGGGCAGCACAAGAAAAAGCCAAAGAGTGAAGAAAGCTTAGAGTGAGAAGAAGAAAAAAAAAAAAGAAGGCAGAGAACAGTAGAGAAGCTGGGAAAGTGGAGAAAAGAGAACCGGAGAGTGAGGGAGTAGATTAGTGAGTGAGATAGAGACAAAAATGAGGGGGAGAGGGCTGGAGATGAGAGAAGAAAAGAGCAGAGAGAGAGAGAGAGAGAGAGAGAGAGAGAGAGAGAGAGAGAGAGAGAGAGAGAGAGAGAGCATCTGAAGGGAGAAGACAGTAAAAGAGAGAAGAAAAACAGAAAGAAAGAGAAAAGAGGAGTAAGCGAAAGAAGAAGAATAGGAAGAGAGGGAAAAGAGCAGAAAGAAAAGAAAAGAAAATCTGGGAAGAAGAGACAATAGGGACGACAGAGAAGAACTGGGGAAAAAGAAAATGAGAGAATTTGGAATTTTTGGGTGTGTTTTATGTTTTTGTGTTCTTCTATGTTTTTTCGTCTGATTTTAGATAACAATTTTTAGGGAATTAGTTTTGCTTTATTTACCTAATTTAGTTTTCTTGTTTATTCACTTGTTTATAGTTTGTTTTAATTTAATCAGACTTAATTTTTGATTAACTTTGGTCAATTAAGTTAATTTGATTAATTCAATTTTAGACTTCCTGATTTGACGATTTTCTTAATTGAATTAGTATAATTAATTGTTATTAGTATAATTAGGCTTCTAACCTGAATTTGAAATTTTCAACTGTTGTCACCAGTATGCCCAAGAGACCTTTTGTCATTTTTTGCAATTAAGTCCCTCTATAATTACATATTGACCCCCTTCAGTTTTAGTTTATTTCAATTAAGTCATGTAGCTTGCAATCAAACACTTTAAGTTCAAATATTATCACCCCCAAACTTGCTGAAATTATGTTTTTGCCCTTTGTAATTGCTGTAACTTGTGCTTTTCATCGTAGTTTGCTGGGATTTACATGTTTATCCCACAATTCGTTGGGAATTTATATTTTTATGATTTATTTTATCTAAATTGTGGCACCTTGACGTGTTTATTCATTTTGTTAGCATTTAGTACCAGGTCTTCAAGAGGTATTCCTATTCCTCATTAATTTCTCTTTTTTGCTCTAATGTGCTCCTTATGTGATTTTTATGCATTTTTCTTCATATATTTCTTATTTTACATGCTTTTTGCATATTTGTTTACTTTATACTATTTAAATTTAAATTTTGTTATTTGACAAAAAGTGTAATATTTTTGTATTTAGCTAGTCAATGCAATAGTTAGGTTACATTTCTTATATTTTAGCAAAATTGTGTATTTAGATAGATAAATGTAATAGATAAGTAGTTTTACTTTTTCACCCTCTAAAAATTGTAACTAAATCCCCAGTGTAATAGTTAGGGCTTGTGTGCTTTTTGCGTGCTTGTGTGCTTACTATGATTTACCGCTTTCTTTAGAGGTTTTGTATCTAGATATCATGCTTATGTATTATGTGGTCCTATGTGATCTTATATGTCTTTTTATGTTTATTTGCTTTCGATTTATGCTTTATTCTTTGATTCATGTTTTATCAGTTTTGTTATTCCGTCATCTCACTAGTCCAACGCTAGTGGGGATCCCTAGAAAGGGCTAGTTCAATGCTAGACCCTTAGGACATTTTAGTGCCAGGTGCACTTGTGTGCATGTCGTATCATTTCACACACTAATTTTTAGGAAATTTTCATTGTTGCATGATTTGTATATATTTTATTAGCTATTATTTATTTTTGACAAAAATTCAGTGCATGACATTCAGGTTGCATTTTCACTTAGAATTTAGGTCATTTTTCATGATCCGACTAGAAATAGTCGCCTACTCACGTGGGAAGCGGTGGCGTACATGCCGTTCCCCCCTTCGTGAGTAAAAACATGCAGTCACAAAATATTAGTCTCTCGGACCCGTCATGTTACATCCCCACTTTCTTCGACTACTTATTATCTATATTATTATTTTTCTTTTCTTTTTGCATTTAATTTTGCATAGACACTCGTGATTCCCTCGAGGTTTGGACTTGGGTTTCGCAATTAATGCGATAAATCTGACCAAGCCTCGATGGAACATCTCGACCCTTTCGACATCACATTTAGATTTAGGATTTGCATTCATTTAGATACATCCACACGCGATAGAATCTAGGGTTAATTTAGGAAAATTTGATTAAACCTCACAACTAACCTCGGCTAGGTGGAAAGGGTAGCCTTAGACATGAGCCTTTGCCTTTCCTTTCTTCAAATGTGACTCCTCGGACCTTTTTCTCTCATTTTTCGTAGACCGGAGTCGAAAAAAGGTTTCAAACATTTTTCTAAAAATTTATTTTTGTTTTGTTACATAATTTTTCGGGTGACTTGGTATACCCTAACTCAATACCAAGTGGCGACTCTATTTTTTCAAATAAACCTTTTTTCAAAAAATCAGTTGGCCAAAACTAGTCGCACTATTAGTCCCAGCCTTACTTTCTTTTAAAATACCATTTTTTTCTAAAAAAACACATTTTTTACTAAAAAACTCGATTTTTATTACACACGCATAGTTTTTCCAAAACTCTACCTTTTCAAAAAGGGTTACCGGACTGGACCTGTCTCTTCGAGACACGACAGGTCAACGACCCCACCGTATGTCATTTCGGGGCGCAACAATTGGGAATATAAATGAAGACTTTTGAGCACATTTTGAATCTCAAGAAAACATCTTCATCATTTCATGTATTTAATGTATTTTGCAACTTGGAAAATGACCTGAAGACTCCTTTTTCTATAAATACAAGTCATTTGTAGTTAGTTTGAGAAAGTTGATAAGTGAAAAACAAAGAGAATTAGTAGAATTCTCTACTACTTCAATAGAATAGTTGAATTCTTGTAAAAAACCTCTTGTATTTCAACTCTTAGAAGCAAGAATATTAGCTTTTGAAGCCTTGTTTCATCTGAATAAACCTTAGTAGGAATAGAAGCTTTTGAAGCCTTGTTTCATTTGAATAAACCTTTCATGACTCTATCTCTTTTATTTCATACAGTTGAATATGAATTTTTGTACAAAAGTTGAAAGTTTTGGTTGTTTTTCAAACCTCATGTTACATTGAAAACTTCATCTAGAATATAGATGAAATTAACGAACCTTAAAACTTGAACTAAGTTGGCTAAACTTGCTAAGTTTGCACTTGTTTGTTTACTTGTTCAAGGTTTAATACTAGTTTTTGTTTGGCCATCGTTAACAAGTTATTTAGTTGATATTTGACATTGAGAAATACATTTAACAATGGAAAATGAACACATAATGCTTAAGTTGTTCAGATGAGAATGATAAATGCTTAAGTATATCAACACAATTCATGCTTTTCATGAGGTTTCGTCATGAGAATAGTTGAAATCTTCTCAATTCATTGTGAGAACAAGATATGATTTCATATGGAATTGGATTCTAAACAAAGCAAGGTAAACTTAGCAAGTTAATAATAATTCAACTTTAACCTATGGTTCATTAGTGGATTCTATGTTCTAGACTCTTTAATAATTGAATTTCTACAAGATGTTTGCTTAATTTTTTACCTATTCTATTACTAGTTTCAGTTCTAACCATCCATATTCTCTTGATTTGTGATTGTTTAGATAATAAAGCAAGTGGACAAAGCTTTATTAGTTGCACATATTTGACTCCTTGTGGGATTCGACACCTAGCACTCTTAATACTACGACCAACCCGTATACTTGCAGAGTAACGAGAGATTAAGTTTTTATTACTTGATAAGTGTTGTGTTTATTGCATATTTTGATATATCTAATCTACACTCATCAAAAACCAGTGAGCTTCACTCTCAAAAATTGACTTGAACCTTGGACAATAAGTTATCTCGGGCTGATTTATAATCTAAATTTGAAAAATCATATTTATTCTCACAAAATTCAAATGGCTTTAAAAGTTTTACCACATAACTACATGGTTCCTAGTCCAGATAGAGCAAGTTTCATGTAAAACAAAAGTCTCTAAAAAATCAGTATCAAATCAGCCTAAAAAGGCGAATTTCCACATTTACAAACCGAATAAAATTTTAAGGAAACAACTAAAAAACACTGAAAAATCTTCAAAATTCTCTAGAATCACACTAGATTAAAGTCATGATTTTAGTTTGAGAAAATTACATTAAAAAATCATGGGTTTTGCTTTTAATTAAATCTCTAGGTTTTTTGACAGATTAAGAAACAAACTTTCTTAATTCAAAAAAGTAACTTTATAATGTCCACAAAACTTGAAAAAACAAGTTATGTAGAGAATTCTAGCTATAAGTTTTAGTTCTAAGCAAACGTATATGATTAATACGATAATGCTTAGTCTATTCTGATGATGATTATGTTTTTTATTTCCTTCTTATCAATAGATACTATAAGGATAACTGTACATTATAAAAGCTTATCTTGTATGTATATGATTTATCTAGAATATTCTATTATTGAGTCCTATTAAAATAAAATGAAATGAAACATTGTAAATAAATAAATAATATAAAATAAAAAATTTCACAATTGTCGTAAAAATATGGGGTATCTGTACTATTATGACTATTGTAGTTTCTCAGGATTGTGCCATCCACTAGATGGATTTGAAAATGCATTCCTTCATGGGGAAGAAGACATTTACATGCATCCTTCAACAAGATTGCCTCCTTCCAATGCTGCAGATGATTGTCATTTGAAACGCTCATTATACAGGCTTAAACAAGCTCCTCGTGCTTGGTTTAAGAAATTCAGACGAACACTCCTTCATCTTTCTTTTATGTAAAGCCTAGTATGATCCATCCTTATTTTTATGGAAGACTTCTTTAGGTATTGTTCTTTTACTTGTCTATGTGGACAATATTATTATTATGGAAACTGATATTGGTGAGATTCAGCATTGTAAAGCATCTCTTCATGTCACTTTTTACATGAACGATTTGGGCCTCTTGCTTAATTTTTGGGGCGTAAAATTCGCAAAACAACAAAAGAATCTTTGCATATCAGCACAACTATCTCAGTGACATCATTCACTTAGCAGGACTGCAAGATTCTCCACTTGATTCTCCTTTGGAAGTCAATATCAAATGCCGAAAAAGATGATGATGATCGCATCCAGGTTCAAAAATTATATAGGTGACTAGTTTAAACCCTAGTTTACTTGACCAGTATTTGACCAAATATATCATTTGTGGATCAATTTAGCGAGTCAGTTTATGGCTTCATGGCTACATTTATATATGGTTGATCGTGGTGTAGATTAGGTATAACAATTATGAACAAAAACACATCAATCAAGTAATAAAAACTTAATCTCCTAACTTAATCCGCAAGTGCACGGGTCGATTGTAGTATTTGGAGTATTAGGTGTCGAATCCCACAGGGAATCAAATGTGTGCAATTATTAAAGCTTTGTTCATTAACTTTTATTATCTAAACACAATTTTAAAATGTGATGGATATGGGGTCCCTTCAATAGAGTAGGTATATGATTGAGAACTTTTTGTAAAATTCAAGTCAAAGAAGCCTAGAACATAGAATTCACTAATGAAGCATGCATGAATGACTCACTAAGTGTTGTCTTGCTTCGTTTAGAATCCAACTCCTTAAATATCATAACTAGATCTCTCTATGAAATGACAAGATTCCAAATATTCTCATGATGAAATCTTATGAAAACATGAATTGTATTAATTCACTTAAGCATTCATTATTTTCATATGAACTACTTAAGCATTACTCGTTCATTTTCCGTTGTTACATGTATCTCTCAATGTCAAGTGGCAACTAAATGACTTGTTTAAGTTGGCCAAGCAAAAACAAGTGTTAAAGCTTGAACAAGTAAGCAAACAAATGCAAGCTTAGCAAGTGCAATGAAGTTAAATCATGTTTGTTGATTCATTAGCTTCATCTATGGTCTAGATAAAGCTTTTAGTTCAACATGGTTAGTGTAACAACTAAAAGTTCAACTTCAAAGATAGAATTCATGGCAACAATTGAAAGTAAAAAAAATATAGTTTGGGAATTGCTCAACCAATATGAGAATTAGCTCCTCTTCTTTATTCACCTTCAAAGGATGCACTACAAAAGTCTCTTATAATGGTCCTCACAACTCTATTGAAGGATTAAGAGAATTCTACTAATTCTCTACCAAACTAAGTATAAAACTAAAGACTATAACTACTTTCTATTACTAAAACTTGTTTTTTTTTTTTTTTTGAAAGGCTTTACAAATGACTTCTATTTATAGACAAATGTTCCTCAAGTCATCTTCCAACTTGCATGAATCATTAATGCATGGAAATGATAAAGATTTGCTTGGAGATTCCTAATGAGTACAAAAGTCTTCATTTATGCTTCCAATGTATTCTCCCACTTGCAAAACCCTATCCTCATCTGAAAATGTCTGCAAAAACCAACTGGAAGAGGATGCAAGTTGATGCCCTAGAAAGTCTAATCGACTTACGATCTGCGGATGGCGATGCACGGATAGCAGCCCGCGAATCTCCATCTGCAGATCACACATTTGTGACCCCCACTTGATTTCTGATTTTTGTTGAGCTAGAACTCATGTGTGCAAGCCTTTTCCACGTGTTTCCAAGCATTGTGATGAAGGATTGAATTTTTTCATTATTTTTGCACAATAATTCCTTTAAGTTGTTCATCCAACTGTAGCTCTTTGAATCACCTTTGACTTTGATCTTTCTTTACTTCAATTGATCCAAAATGAGTTTAAGTGTGATGAACCTACAATTATATCAAAGAATTGTGCATTAATTTGCTCAAGTAAAGATTTTGCCTCAAAAACCCTAAACTAATAAAACCCTAATTCTTAACAATTGTTGGAAAATGAGTCATTTGTAACAAAAAATACTATAATTATGCTAAAATAATGTTTAAATTTATATCATAATATTAGTAAATTTATTACTTATCAATGGTAGTTGTTAAAAAAATTATCCATTATCTCCTTGTTACTCCTAACCATGAGCTCTTTTTTCCATCTACTATCTCTTTTCATCTCATTGCCTATAGTGATGTTAATCGCCCTTGATACGCAATGTTCTATTACAGGTTGGTGTGTAAACTTGGGTGATGCATTAATTTCTTGGGAGTGTAAAAAGCGAGAAAGAGTTTCCAAATCTTCGAGCAAGGCAAAATATCATGCTACGTCATCATCATGTTATAAGATTACTTGGTTACATGGCTTACTTTCCGAATTGGCATATCACGAATCTAATAGCACTTCCCTGCACGTTGACAATAGAAGTGCCATTCAGATTGTAGAAAATCATGTATTTCACAAGCGTATCAAAAACATTGAGGTGGACTGTTGTTCAATTCCTAAAACCTTTGACAATGGATGTATTATCTTCCCCATATCTCTATCGATCACCAAATAGCTAATATTCTCACAAAAGCGCTCACTCGTGCTCGGCATCAGTTTTTGGTTAACAAATTGATGTTGCTTGATTCATCAGCATCAATTTGGAGGGAGAGGGGTGTCAATGGTATTTGTCAAGATATTATACCTGTAATATATATTTGTCAATGTTTGCTGTAATTAGGATATGATCTGTTGTAGCATTGCTGTATCTATAATTGAAATACATGATCTGTTGTACATATTCTATGCATTGAAGGTAGAGCTGATAGTTTTGGGCAGTCAAACATTATTACAAAATTCTAACTTGTGTATCTTTGTTTGGTTTTGTTATGAAGGATATAATTACTAATGACTTATTTATTCATTATACCCAAATTTCTACCATTTCAATTGGAGGTATGTTACACAGATAAAAAAAATTTAAAGAAACATCAAAACATAAATCATCTGAGAGACTTCCATATTTAGATAGCTTTACTGATAAATACGACTACGTGCTATAATTTTACATACACAAAAAGGGGAAAAATACAATTAAAGCATACAGTAAGATTTTATCAACTTACAATTTTGTTATTTTCACATCTCACGCTTTTTAAAATTTTAATCCTAACCTTTCCTCATTGTCTTCCCTTCTCCACAGCCCTACAATTTCCACTTCATACGTTTGGCATTGTTTGGACAAGTATCTTCATGCTCTCTTTAATTAAATTAGTAGGAGTTGCCAACAATTACAACATAGCGTATACACAAAAATTCCAAACAAAAAATTTAAGAGATGTACACTTCCTCTTTACAAACAAACTGCAGCTCTTTGTTCAAGAGTATGTGGTTTCTATAGACAACAAGCTATTACAGTATCTAATTTATGTACTGGAATCAAGTGTTACGTGTTCTTCTCTAACACCGAAAGCGCTGGTGTCAAATAGTTATTTGCTTTGTCAGGTAAATGTGCAACCTGCAAGGAGAAAAATGAATTCAAGATGAAGAAATTTTAGAGGAGCACGACTGAAATAATATCTGTATGAAATTAAATAACAAACAACAGTAACTTCTATACATGATGGAAATCCCCTTACCAATTCGTATAGTTGTTTCCCAGGCTCAGCCACATATTCATAACAGACCTTGATAACACCATAGAGTATGTTAGATGATTTCATAATTACTAGAATCAAAGCAAACAATAATATTTACTCACATCAAAGCTCTTGTTCCTTGCAGTTGAATCATGCAATGCCTTTACACAAATATCAGCCACATCGGCACAGCTTATTCCCTACATGTATATTATACATGTTAAGCTCACCAAGAGACTGCTGCAATATGGCTTGAGCAAGCAAGGCCATAACACAAATAAAGCCAATAGTGGAGCTCTGCTCAATAAGAGCCGTTTGAAATTGGTCAGTCCACTAGCCAAATTCTGAACAAGACAATTTGTTTGCTATTGAAGCTCAGCTCATTAAATATGAAACTTTACATTGACTTACAAAAAGATCCTGCTTGAGTAAAAATCAAGCCCGAACTGAGCTTGAGTAAAAATCAAGCCACGCTTGAGTTTAATCATCAATGTCTTGGAAATTTTATATCAAACTTTGGGTGTTTGCCTCTTTCAGGCAAGTTATTGTTAGAACCAAATTATAACCTAACGGGATAAAAAGCAAATTGATCTAATATTTCTTGCACACAGATTGAAGCTCTATGGGCTTCAACACTTAGCTTGATACAAGTTGATTAGGAAGCTCAATTTGCTGTCACTTTGCCAAATATATGAAAGTTACAAGTATATCTATACATATATAAAAAATATATATACGTAATTGAATGGTAGCTCACAGGAGCTGTATATTCATTTGCTTTCAGACAAAACACATATATAAAATGACTCCAAAATTATAATGCAATTCATCTCACCAAGTTTCTACAAAAATGAAAGCTCAAACTACTTGTGAAAGACATGATTCAATTGCAATACACTAGTGTCAGAGACTGGTTTCCCTTACCTGAGATATCCTGTTTCCCTGGTCAAATATGAGAGCCCGTTGCCCACCTGGTTCTTCCTACAAGAAGCAATCTGTAATTATAACTTATTCTAGTAGAATACAACGTTCTTGCATTTTTCACAGGTGCAATAATTTCAACTGAAGCAATCAGAACCATAAAAAGACAAACAAAAAGAGGAAAACACGAACTACCATGATAAAAAGATAATTACCATTCAAATTATAAATGACCTGAAACTCCATTACCTTTCCAAACTTGTTTCTACACGCTTACCAGGCATTAAAATCTTTTAGAGCTAAGCAACACTATTTCTAAGATAGTCTTGTCAACGAGAACTTCAACACAATCAACATATCCCTCCCCCTTGCTTTGTTTTTGTTTTAAGTGGCAATTAACTTTGATTTCAGCAGTTATATATGGTACGAACTGATATGTCATATGAACTGGCAGTATATGATTGATGATTGTTGAATTTGAACATTCTTAAATTAGTCTGTGCTTGATATTAGGATAACTAAATGGTTGAATCATCTTGGTTTCGAGTAGAGTCAGTGTAAATGATTATTTGAAAGCTTACCATCAGAGGACCCGGACGAATAATAGTGTACCCAAGGCCTGATTTTCTCAGTGAATCTTCTCCTGCCTGCAGGTGTACAGTACATTAGTCAGCTGCTATAAAAGCATATTCAAGTTACAAGAAGCAAATCAGAAGATAGACCAAACCTTCTTAGCCCTCAAGACCTGCTCCCTTCTACTAGGTTCTATTCCTGATCCAGTACATGAAACTAAGATGAAATCCGTCTCTTGCCCAGTCTGCAACATCAATATTCATCTTAAGAATGAACTATAGAAATTCACTTTCATTGAAGAGGTTTCACTTTGGCCCAAACACTCCATGGAAAATTGCAGAAACATGCAAATTATTGAAGGACGTGATAAGCAGTAAAATAATAAAACCTAGGCATAGCTTAGACTGAACAAAGAGTTCCTTTCTGTGTATGAAACTTAAAGCCAAGTATTCATTCATAAGAACCCATGGACCAATCTTTTCCAATATTCCTACAGAGTTTGAATGTGGAGGAGTTATTATCTTCTGGCATTTGCATGCAAACAGAAATTTTCGAATGTCCACGCTCCACAAGGTGTATGACTGAAGAATGAGAACAAGCAACATTCACTTGCAATTAAAGTGCATGAAAGTTATGCTTAGAGAGAGAGAGAGAGAGAGAGAGAGAGAGAGAGAGAGAATTAACTTGGATAAGAGCTCCTAGGACCTAGCAATTAAGAACCAATTGGATTCCATCAAGATATTATCCTCTTAGAAGTGCTATCACAATATTATGGCATATTTTATACCAAAAGAGCCTCATTGATTTGTCATTTGCTATATATCACTTGAAGTTTCTGGACACAAAATGAGTGAAATGCAGATGTCGAAACATTAGCTTCATAAAATCCAGATGCTTGGGACTTTGTGGCATGACAGAAATAATTGACATGTATTGACAATGTTTCTCTTAAATGTCATGAACAGGTATAAATAGGAGTATATATGTTTTCAGAAACCAAACCATTGCTAATACCAGCAAATTAGATGAGACATGGAGGTTCTTAAACATTCAGACCAAAGTCTAATCAATGGCATGATGCAGCACTAGAAGCTATTGGTAGGCAAAGGTTGTAGGCAGTTGTTTGAAGCTTAAAACTTGCAAGATATTGGCAGAAATTTTGCAGAAATAAGTTGGACGAAAATTTAGCAATAAAATAAACAATAAGTTGCTGGGAGTTCAAGATTGAGGATAAGAAAATTTAGGAAACTCTAGGAATCACTCCTAGGCACCTTTAGGTATCACACCCAAGGCTAGATTGTATCTCACAATCCTTAAAATAAGCTTGCAAAATCTGCAGGAATTTTTATTGACTGAAATCTGATTTCTCTTGTAGGAGAAACACTTATTTATAGACTCCTAAGACAAATCCAATTGTGACAAGGATTCATCTTTTATTCCCTGTTGGAATAACTTTCCATTCCTAATTCTATTGGTAATAACAAACTAAAACTACTTCCTAATTTAACTAGGACACAAAATAGAAATTACTTAAACCAGAAAATTCCTGCAGAACAGTCAAATTACCAAAATACCCCTCACTACTAAAATTCATAAAATACCCTAAACTCATAATAATTAAATGACTACTTAAATAAACTAAAATAAAGACACTTTCAAAAACTAATCTAACTCCTAGCAAAGCTTCCATATTTGTGAAAGAGTGCCTAATTGAAGCTTGGGTAAAATTCTGGAAATCCTTAATCTTGGATTTCCTTGAGCCTTTAGTCATCTGCATCATGGAACCAGTCAACTACTTTTACCCTTTTACAGGTTGCATTGGTTTAGTTAAGCAAAGTGACCGATGGTGAAATTGTTGAAACCATAATGAACCACCATGCAAAACAAAGGGCAATGATGTTCTTTAGCTACAAGCTGAAAAGGAAACGTATAGTACCACTTACAGGTAAAGCTTTGATGTATTCCAAAATTAGTTTAAAACTTCTCAAGTCTTGCTTCACCCCAGTAAGGCCCTCAATAGGTCTCTGCAGCAACAACACAAACTAAAAAATCAAGACGCTCACAACTCTTACTGAGGTCAAACTCAAATAACTTTTTCTGTATTTTCTTCATCTTCACCAAAATATCTCCTTTACCTTAAATTAATCTTTGAGTTTCATATTTTTTTTTAAAATTTTTTTCCTTTCTATGATATAAAAATCTTTTGATTGATGAAAAGAAGAACGGAACGAAATCACTTTCCACACAAACCTGTTTTCTTGGTTCAAACCGTATGATTAAAGTATGTACAAGAAACGGATCCAATGGTGGATCATCTGGTTTCACTGGTCGAAAGTATGAAAACGGCACTCTCACCTGTTAGCATGAAAAAATATTAACATGATGTGACTGCAACTCAAAGTCAACGTGTCTACATGAAGATCAATCACATTTCACATTTCACATTTCCTTTGATGGAACAATGGAGATTCATAGCTCACCCTGCAAAATCCAGCTTTTGTGCTAATTCTTGCAAAATATTTTTTGCTTTGAGTTGTGTCTGCAGATGGACCAGCTTCAAGGATTAAAACATAAGACCGCCCATTTCCCCCAACAGATAGTACTAGACCCTCATACCTTAACGCAACAAACATATGGTGAAATGGTTAATGACTCTCTGCAGTAGAAGAAATATATGAGGAAGATATGGCATGAAGTGCTTGTAGATATTACATATGAAAGGAAGACAACACTTCTGGTGTACCTGTCCAATGTAAAACCCAAAGGAAGTGAAAGTTTTTTCACCAACTCCACATATCCTCCTCGTGTGAAAACATACCCTTTTTTGGAAATAAACAAAACCAGAACAAAATGAGTAGACATCAAATACTTCATTCATATTTTAAGGAAATACTTCATTTCCTTTCTTGAAGTTCAATGTAGTAAGCATATTGTTAGGTTCATTCACATGTCACTTTGGTCCTTAAATGTGCTACTGTAAATACCCAAGTATCACCTCCAAATTTCCATTGACAAAGTAAGTTCAATAAATGGGAAAAGTAAAAGTAAGTAAAAGTAGGAATTAAGTGTCCAAAGAAGTCATCTGCTTAATGTCCCAGAAACAACATCTAAATACACTTTTAGGTTGACATCTGTTACTTTAACCTGATCTCCACCAAGTATACCTGAGAAAATTGCCTCTCCATTCTCTGTGTATTCAAGTTTTGCATCCATTCCTCCATCATATTTAGAAGCAATAACATCCTGGAAATATGTCCCTTGACGAACTTCCCACCCATCCAGTGAATCAGCAGACTTGAATTTTGCAATCAGAAGCTTGCTTTTGCTGCTTTTTCCAGCTCGTAGTTGAGCTAGTTTGTTATTGTAGTCCTATATTAACAAGGAAAGGGTTTAACTTCCGTTTTTACTACAACACATGGTCTAACAGGAAATGAACATAACGAATTGAAACACAACATGCCAGCAGTAATGGTTACAAGCATAACCTTGCAAGTAATAAGCAACTGCTTGATTATGCTCTGGTCAGCATGTGTTAAAGCAAGCGCACGTGCATGCATATCTTATGGAAACTTTTAACAGTTGATAAAGAGTCTGTGAAGGAGTAGGACAAGACCTGAAATGCCTTGGCAACATTGTAAACTCCTTGATTATCAACTCTGTTCAGATCCACAGTGATCGAGGAACGAGCTGTAGCGCAAAAGATAATTTTGTTACAACCTTCAACAGCAGGCTTGAGACTAGAAGGATCACCAACGTCTCCAGTGACTATTCCCACAGAGGTAGGAAGCATGTCCACCACATCCTTATCGGCTTTCCGGACTAAAGCCTGGTGAAGAATACAGAAAAATTCATTCAAGAGATGAAAGTGCAAATCCTGAATTGAGAATTTCATTTGTTAAATAATGCAAACTCAACAGATTAGATATGTTAGAAATCTCCCGTCAAGATTCCCCTCCATTTTCCGCTAGGTAATTAAAAGAAGTATATGACAAAAATGCCATCCTAACATTCTACTATTTATCATAACAAGCAGAAGATTTAAACACGTAGTAGCAAGATTGGGACCTTGACGGTGTAACCCCTCAACATGAGCTTGCGGACCAAGATGCGACCAACGCGACTTGTGGCACCAACAACAAGGACAGTGGTATTCTGAGCACCAGGAATGGCAAACTCACACATCGGACCACTCTCTCCAATGAGAAGAGTGGTCTCATCATCAGTGCGGGTGGTCCTAGAGATCTGGCCCAATCCAGAGAACTTACGCCAAACCTCATCAAAGATTTGGCGTGAACGCCTGCCCAAACCAACTGGGTTCACATCATCCAGCCTCTTCATTACAGAAACTGAGGAGGAAGGGAGGTCTTGTGCCTCAGGGACCTCCAATTTATCATCTTCCTCCTTTCTGCTGGATTCGGTTGACTTCTTTCTCTTCTTCTTGTTCTCATTATTCTTGACGTTTCCGGGCTGATCAGATGAATCCCTGCAAATAACCAAGAGGCCAGAGCGTTTGCGAGCTGCAAATTTCCAACTAGCACAGCTGGCGGTAGTTGGGCAGCAAAGATGGAAGTGAGAAGAACTATATGTTCCGTGTATTGCACTGATGTGGATGCAGAACCCAAAAGCTCGGGCAGGTGTGTAGGAGTAAGTAGCAGGAGCAAGAGAAAGAGCAAGAGCAGCATTCATTTTTGTCAGAACATGTAAACTAACTTGGTAATTTTGAGGCTCCCTCCCGCGCAAAACAACAGCAGCCTGATATCGTTCGAAAAACAAAGATCAAATAATAATTAGACAGTCAAAGAAGATGAATTTAATAGAACCAGAATCATAAACTCCAACATTATTAACTGCATAAAATAAAAAAAGAATTGGGTGGATATGATAATTAGCAGCACAAAAAGAATGAAGTACTAGTACCACTCCATATCCATACATATATAAATAAAATAAACAGAGTTAAGGAGAATAGGATGAAATGGTGAGATGATTACTTGCAATTTTAATCTTAATCTTAATCTGAATGTGAAGGGACAACAACAATTCAAACTCCCCAACGCAAGTGAGCGTGTGCTGGTTTCTTCAGCGGTGGCAACGACGGAGATGACGTGGCAGCTGCTCTGCTTTAAAGAGAAGTTGTGGCAGAGGTGGAGAGAGACAGAGAGAGAGAGAGAGAGAGAGAGAGAGAAGGAAGGTGGCGCATGGACGACGAGGATGATAAATTAATGTACTAATGTGGGGTCGGATCGATTATCCACGCGGCTAGCGTTTGTGTCACAAAAATTACTTATGCCAAAATTCAGACTATTATCGGCCAGCAACATTGACAAATTTGTTAGAATACTATTTGAAAAAAAAAAAAATCGAAATACTGTGGGTGTGAGAGATGGTTTTGTGAAATTTAATTAGTATTTTCTTTAAATAGCATAGCGTCGCGTTTGCGAATATAAAAGTTAGCTTTTTCATTCTTAAATGGGGCGGTTGCTGTTCACGCGCTGTTCACTATTTATTTTTTATTTTTTATTTTTAAAGAAGAGGTTAGGATTTTTTGTTTAAGGTTTTTTTGGGTTATTATTTAGGTAAATTTATAAGGTTTAAATAAAAGTAACTGAGGTAGTTCAATGTTTGAATTGAAGAATTTTAGATTTAGAAATAATAAAGCTATAGAAACCAAATTTTGATATACCACTAAATTTTCGAATATCTTGTGGGTCATTTTTTATTTTTCGAATGAGAAATCTGATTTTTAGAAAAAGTGTGCAAAAGTCTTTTGGCAAAATTGTAATTTCAGCACGTAAATACCTTTTTCGTCAATTTTTTATTTTTAAATTCATATTTTATACCCTTGTACAAATTTTTTAATTTTGTAATTTTTCTGGATGAATCATTATTTTTCTGTGTATTACGTCAATTCAATGACAAAATAGTCATTTTTAATTTGTGAATGTCTTTTTCGGCTATTTTGGAATCCCAAATTTATATTTCCTACTTTTAAGTATATTTTAAATTTGTGATAATTTTTCAGATTAAAAAAAATAACGATTTTGCCTTAGATACGTATGCATCATAGAAAAATAGTTTTTGAACCCAAAAAATTATCACAAATTTAGAATATACTTAAAAGTATGAAATATGAGTTTCGGATTCAAAAATAGCCAAAAAAATGCATTCAAAAATTGAAATGACTATTTTGTCCTTAAATTGACTTAATACACAGAAAAATAGTGATTCATCTAGAAAAATTACAAAATTTAGAAATTTGTACAAGAGTATAAAATACGAATTTAAAAATAAAAAATTAACGAAAAAGGTGTTTATTTGCTGAAATTACAATTTTGCCAGAAGACTTTTGAACACTTTCTCTAAAAACCAAATTTCGCATTCGAAAAATAAAAAATAGTCCACAAGATATTAAAAAATTTAGTGGTATATCAAAATTTGATGTCTATAGCTTTATTATTTCTAAATCTAAAATTCTTCAATTCAAACATTGAACTACTTCAATTACTTTTGCTTAAATCCTATAAATCTACCTAAACAATAGCCCAAAAAAAAAACCCTAAACCAAAAACCCTAACCTCTTCTGTAAAAAAAAAAAAAAAAAAAAGGTGTACAGTGAACAGTGCGTGAACATTAACTGCCACATTTGGGAATGGAAAAGTTGACTTTTTCATTCCCAAATGTGACGCTCTACTGTTTAAAAAAAAAAAATTCTGCGCCGCGTTTGGATTTCACAAAACCATTTCTGGCACCCACAATTACCAAAATTTTTTTTTCAAACAAAATTTTAACAAATTTGCCATCAACATTTGGTCAATTAATTAATTATTAGCTCTCCAAATTAGGGGGAAAATTTAAAAAAATAAAAATGGTGTTCCAAGCCTGTCAATCGGGCCTTATGAGCCGGGTTTTAACAAGTTTATGCTCAGCTCACATAATAAATTGGGTTATGAGTTTCGGGTTATGAGCTTCAGGTTATGAGTTTCGAGTTTATAAATGTGAAGGTCAGGCTCAGCTCAGGCTCAGCTCTCAAAATATTCGGGCTGTGAGCTTAAGCTTACGAACCTAAATCTATTGAGATACTTTTACAATTCAACAGCTCCAACACAACACAAAATCACAAGTTTTCCTTTAATTTTGTTCCCAATAATAAAAAACAATATGTCATTAATTGTACAAATATCGGTTACTTTGCACATAGTCAGCAATTACTCATTTGATTGAAACTTTTGAGAGACGGTTGCTTACAATGAGATCGTAACAATTCTATTGTAAGCATTAGAATTACATTAGAATTACAGTTCCTTACTTCTGTTAAGCATCTACTTTTAGCACAGAATAACCACACAGCAGACGTCTAAAAAACCTTAAAAGTAAGAACTTCTCACACTCTAACTGAATGCACAAGTCCCAAGTAGACTAGTTACAACACTCCACGCAAGTCCAGTTGATTAAAGTGTGTATTTGGCGAATTATGCTAAGGAATCCTCAGATTTAGGGAGGAAGAAATCGACGAAATTGTTTGAGGGGGGAGGAAAATTTAAGGATTTGGGTGGCGACGGGATTGTTTGAGGAGGGAGGGAGGAAAATTAGGGATTTGGTTGGCGATAGAGTTGTTTGAGAAGAGAGAAAATATTAGGGATTTAGTTAATATATTATATATAATTTTATATTATATATGTGTGTGTGTGTCTAATTTTATATTTGGGTTATATACGTATATGTATATATATATGTAAAATCTAAATATAAATTACACACACACACGTATATAATATAAAATTATGTATAATATATTAATTAAATCCTTAATATATCAAGGATTTAGTTAATATATTATACATAATTTTATATTATATACGTGTGTGTGTAATTTATATTTGGATTATATATGTGTGTGTGTGTGTGTATGTTTTCTGAGCCGGGTCTTATACGGGCTGAGCCTATTGAAGTCCAAGCTCGGCTCAAAAATATTTTGGGCCACTATTTAGGCCCAAACTCAGCTCGACTCGATCAAGAGTTAGGCTCACGGGCTTTTTTTCGAGTCAAACGGGCTGAGTTCGGGCTGACCCAGCCCCATTGACAGTCCTACTCTCAACTAATCAAAAATTTTTCTGCAGAGGTCCGAACACAAGTCTCAGTTTGGCCTTCCAAACTTTAGTACTCTAAGGGTTGTTTAATATTATCAGCCCTATTATGAGGTTTTAATGATTCCTCAACATGTTTGCTTTAATAATAAAATGAGGATCATTAAAAAAATATTTGTTTGTTTTACTAGAATAGCTTTAACTTTTAAGGAAATTTTAAAATTTTTGAATATTTTATTCATGATATACATATTTTTTAAATTCTTATTTTTTATCTTTTTAAATAAAATTTTTAAAAAATCTTCTTCAACTTTAAATATAGTCATGCTCTAATTTGAGTTTTATACAAACGATAACCTTAAAAAAATCATTTTTATTGTATTATTATAGAGTACTATATTCTTTGATTTTCAGTTCAAACTTTTATAACAAAAATTGAATGTAAAAAAATTTTATTGAAAGAATTTTTAGATGTATTTTTGCTCTTAATCATAAACGTTAATGGGTTTCATAAAATGGTATTTGGGAGGAATCATTAATGCCCCAGTTAATCACTTTCATTCCCATTAAATGATATTGATAGTTGTTTTATAAACATCAATAATGGGTGTCAATAATTATGACACTCATTCCCCTTCTTGATTTCCCTAAACCAAACACCTCCTAAATATTTTTGGGTGTTGTTTGTTTTGGTTTTGACATAGCCTTACAAAAGTGAAATAGCATTCCCATAGGTTCGTCTATTTCAATTTTGTCTAGGACATTTTTGTATGTTAGAACCTGATTCTCCCGCACATTTAATAAAAAATAATTAAATTATTTTTCTAATTATACCTTATTTATAAATTATCTCTTTATTTAGGAGGGTAAGTGAAAAATGGTTATAATAACACATTACATTGAAGGGGAATAGTAGTGGTGCGACTTGAACTCCCGATCTTTAGGGTAGGGCCATTGAGTTTTAGCCGCTTGATCCTTTATTTATTTGAGGCATGCGAATATCTTTCTTTATTCATTAGAAAAAAGAAAGGATTTTGACTTATTTATTAGAAAATATGTAGTCCATTTTTCGTACTTCGTGTGAGAGAAATACGAAAGCAATCCTTAATGATTGGTTACTTTCAGATAATAAACTCAAACGGAGGAGGCATATTATATTAAAACATTTTTGTCCGGTTCAAAATGCCAACTTGACTTTTGTGTTGAAAAACCACATCGGTACGTTTTTTTTTTTTTTTCCTTTACTTTTGACATTGTAATTGAAATTTTTTAAACATGGGAAGTTACATTGGAATACTTTTTTCTGTTTGGAACTTTGGATGGACAAATTGAGACTTTTAAATCTGGAAGGCCTAATTGTGGCATTTTTAATTTAGAGGGCACATTAATATTTTCTCCTCTCAGTTTGAAGGGTCAAAATGGCATTAACTCTAAATCTGAATATTATTATTATTATTTTTATATCTAGGCGTTTCCTTTTTACTTTCTTCTTCAACTTCAAATCCCTATTAAAAATAGCTTATCGGTTTTCTTTCTTTTCCCGAAATTTTTTATTGGAGGTTTGTTGGCGTTCTCTTGTAACCAGTTATATATACTAATTTGTCGCCTGTGGCTATTTGGAGATCACTTGAGTGTTAATCCTACATTGATTTGCATTGCATCATGCAATAAGCAGGAGCTTTTTAAAAGAATATATTTTTTGAATCATATGATTACAAGGTAAGGTAGAACTTTAACTTGACAAACTCATATATTATTAAGTTTGTCTTGTATATTAGAATGCAAAACCATGCAAATGCAGGACCACATATTTATAATATAATAAACATCTAATATGCGATTATGCCTCTTAATAAAGCACAACTCGTAGAACAAAAGTAGAAAAAGTAATAACTTTGCAATAAGGGGAAAAAAAAAAAGTTTCGGTTGCCAGTAATCATCTCGGTTTAATTTAAAAAGAGAAACGAAGAAATTTTAAAGTTCAACCCAAAATATTAGTTTCTTGCATCATCCGCATGATCTTTTTTTCCATGCAATGGCTTTGAATTTAAACTCCTCCTCACCATGATCATGCATTGCACCTATCTTGTAACTTCAAACAACCACACCCATCGACACCAAATTTTATGCATTTTTAACACAAGAATAAATGAGTGTGTATTTGCACGGGCATGTTAATTTGTCTCAACTATTGCCTTGAGCAGCACTAACCAAGTTGGTAGTTATCCTCCTCACCGAATCGAGAAGCTCGAATTTTATAGCTTTTCTTTTCCATTAAGCTTCTCATATTCGAGTTTAAGCAAGTTGCAAGAACATGCATAGATTTTCACAATCAATGTATAATTCTCAAGACCCAACTCAAATCATAAAGACATTAACAAGAAATCTCTGGCTCATCTCTCAAGCTTCTTTCCCTCGTACAACTTTTACTAGCACCCGAAACAGAAATTTCCGTAAAATCAACTTAATAGTTGGAGGAATACCATACAGTATTCAAATACAACGGATCGAATGACTAGTTAAACATACCATAGCATGCCCTCATCAGTGACATCATTGAAGACGAGAAATCAGTATTTTTCTTCCACTTGAATGACAATAAGAAATAAATCTTTCTCAAATTATTCTGGCTTTCGACATGTAATGACAGCAAATTTAATTAGACCTTTCTTGTATCCTTTAATCATTAACAGCATAGCCAATGCTCCTTTTATAGTCTTCCATCCTGTTGAATGAATGCAAAAAGGTAAGGTAAAGGGAAAAATTAGGATTATTCGACCAAAGACACAAGAAATGCGTGAGCTTTGTCTTACCACTTAGTATGAGTGACGTTATCCCCTTCCATGACAATGCAGAACTTACTACTGCTGGCCAAAATGGCGCAACATATTCAGTCCAATCTGCAGCCTTGATATCCTGACATTTCAGCCTAGAGGTTAGTTTCACTTTGTCACTTATAATGAGGTCACAAGAAATCTGTTTCGTGAATATCTATTTCCATTCTCCGTGAGGACAACTGTCTTTCTATATATATATATATGAGATCTCTGTAACAATTAACTCTACAAAGTATCCAATTAGTAAGTGGCAGATAGTGGTGTAATTACCTGAAGAGAGAAGGATTCCAATAATTTTACATAATCATCTGTGGAACACCATGGTGGGAGATAATATGCATCACATAACTTGTCCAACAACTTTTTCTCATCTGGCTGCAGTGATTGTTCAGAGGAAAGATTCCTATGGCACCATGTGACAATAATAATCGTTGCACCAGGGGCAGTCACCCGAACTAACTCATTAACGAACTATAAGATTGAAAATGAAAATGATGAATAGCATTAGAATGCAAATAAATAACAACAAAAGAGCCAAAGAAGATAACGAAAGCCAAAATAAACGTGTCATAAAACCTTCGCTTTGTTTGGCATGTGTTCTCCACTCTCCAAAGACCAGACCAGATCAAATTTCCCATCTGGAAATGGCTGATTTAAGGCATCTGCAACTTCAAAGGAAACCTGCTATGGTTCAGTGGTTGCAAGCTAAGGAAAGGAACAATGACACATCTTGTGGTTTTGATTTTCTTATCTCCTTTTTCTTTCAAATGAGTAGAAGTGGTATTTTTATTGGCATGTGGTTTCCTGCAGGAAAAGGAATTCCATTTCTATTTTTTTCACTAAGATCCTTCAAAGCAATAGGTCTATGTAAGCATTAGATGAATTCAGGTTTTGATGGCACACAAGGTACCCGTACCAATGTCATTCATCCTTATCATCTCAAATGAATAGGTTTTCCTTCTATACTATTAAATATGCCATACCTATGTTGGAAAGGTTCAAGAAGGTGAAAGTGCACAGATGCAACTATTTCTCCAAATTGTGGAAGAACCTATACAATTGGTAATCAGATTATCAAAGAATGTCTCTCTCACATATTCAGATGCAACATCATCACAATTAGACACGATGTCATCCTCATTTGTTGGATACATATTTATAAATTGAATTGTTGACTCATGGTTTAACCATGTTGTAATTGTGGCAGATAAACAAAAGGGTCAGAAGAACATTTCTAGAATATCATATGTAAAAACTTGGTTCATTAAAGTCTTGTTGCACATTACTTTTTTATGAACATGACTTACTATAAAATAAGAAACATGGGATATTCATAAAATACCATGTTTTCTAATCCTTGGGCAGCAGCAAGAGCTCGAGCTCTTTCAGCTTGCACAGGGCTAAGGGTGATACCTATACATTCAGCACCATATTTCTTTGCTAGATATCGAGAACTGCCACCTATGCCACATCCAACATCAACTATGCTTTTCGGTTTCTTCATTGGCTCCTCTAGAAATTGATGAACAGAAAATCATACATGTCAATCCACCAAAAGAAGGAAGAAGAGGGAGGAGGGAGAGAGAACAAAAAGTAGCTTAAGTTGATGATGGGACATTAATGGGCCAAGCTTCATTCTGAAGCAGTTAAATGCCAACGCAGATCTTACCAGAGAAGGAAAAGGAAGACAATGATTTGTCCGATGGACTCAGTAAAAGGAGTGTAGAAATTTCAAAAGAAAACCTTTATAATTGAACACATATCCACACTATTCACCGTTAAAGCAAGAAGGGAATTGAAAATCTAGCCAACAAAGATCTTTTTTGCACTTCAATCCTTCATTTTTTTTGGTACCCATTTTTTGTGATTTTACGTAAGTGAGAACTCCAACGAAAATTAAAAACTAAGGTCAATGTATAATCCGTTGTTAGTCGACTTGTACATCACAGAAGCAATAAACCCATGATGGCTTCTTTATGCTGCAGATATCCAGTTTGTCACTTCTTATTACTTCTTTCAACAAGTTAATATGATAAAAGCATGATTTCTATTACTAATTTACTTCATACCATTAGCAAGCTTGCAAATTATCCCATGTGACACAATGTGTGTCTGCTTTATGTAGCAGACACTGAAAAAATTATTTGCAACAAATACATACTTGGGCTTGTGCGTGAATGTGTACACACGCACACATACATGTTGCTCATGTAAGCAGGGTGGCCACAATGTTCATGCTACAAACACAAACATTCATTAAGAAATCCAACAATTGGTGTTAAGCTAACCCTGCATATGGTCTTGGTTTAAGTCTAAAACCCACGACTTAAAAATTGTATCACATTGCATCCTCTTTTTATGAAGTCCATAACAGACTAATGGGAGTAAATTTGAAAGATCTTCTATTTGTTTCATTTGCAATGCATTCTTCCAGATATGTATTACAGCACATTATTACTCCTAGAGTGATTATTTACTAGAAATGAATATATCTATCTTTTTGACTTCATTTTTCTTAATTTGAAGGTCAATAGCACATTGGCAATTTTCTGAAACTTTTTTAAGTTTCAAATCATGTAATTAGCTTATATCTCGGTAGAAAGTGACACGTAAGAGTTCAGACAATTTAGAATTCATCAGGTAGGCAATTGTTTCCAAGGAGTCATCATCCGAGTAGCAGTGCTAGAATGTATTTTTATTTATACGTAATGTAATCTTTTGATTCATGGGGGTGGAGACTGTTATGATCAAAGTTCACAAAACTCGACATTTCTGAGCTTTCTTTGGGTACTAAACACAACTTACTATTCCTTTCTGCACCTTTTTCCCTTTTTTCCTTTTGGGAAGGAGAAGAAGGAGGGAGAGGGGGGAGGGGCCCTTGTTTCATGAGGAGTGGTGGTGTGTCTAAGTACATTGTGGACCATAAATCAGTCCAATGTGGCAAGTACTTCTAACCGTGTATTTTTTGGCCTGCTGTCCTTGTACAATCTGCAAAATAGCCCAATAAGTCAAAATACATTTTCCAGAAAATTTCTTAGCCCAATAAGTCAAAATACATTTTGCAGAAAATTTCTTCTTTAACCTTATATAAATCAGTGTTTTTGAACATGTTTAAATTTTATTCCCTTCACCTGCATCGTTTCATATGGCTTTCAAAATGTTTCACAACGCAACAAGATGAACCCCCTAAACTTTTTTCTGACTTATAATGTTTTGTAATGCACTTCAGTTGAAGTCAAATATCTCTTCCATGATACCTTTGGAGTGGTTACATGCCTCCGTATATATTTAGGTTTCACCCATAAGTAACTCAAATCCCTTCTCACCTTTTCATTAGAGTCAATAACAAATCTCCTAGGTTCTAAGAAATTTTTTTTTTGGAAGAAATTGATTAATCATTCCCAGTTGGTTGACTTCAAATTATTCAGAAGTTCAGTTTTTGAGAGAAATAATTTTGCATGAAAATTCTTTGTTTTCAACTACTTGACACTAAATTTTTGACTGGTTTTCATGTGTTCTATAAAAAAAACTTCCAGTTTCTAATCCCCTTTCTTCCGTTCTTTTGGTGCTCCTCAGCTTCTGGCTTGGATTTCTAAGTTTACACGACACTTTGCCAAATGAAGCTTGATTAAAAAGGCCTCTGCTCTGTCTCGTAGATTAATTGAAACATCATTTCAAAAATTTAAGCTTATCCCACAGCTCCCTCTAACTAGTAGAGTGTTCCCTTCTATCACTTGGATGGAATGAATAAGTTCTACTCTGATTCATGCTTTTAGTGCCCTTTTAACGGTTGCAGTTGTTAACTAACTGCTCTTATTACCAAAAGATATCTATTACCTTTTTCTTGAATTTAATGAAGATTAGTATTGACTGATCTACCAATGTTGCAATACATGTGCTCTAGATTGGAACATTTTGGGTTCAAACCAATTTTAGTAATGCATGTGACAATTTGAAAGTCACCTCATTATCAAATTCGTGCAACAACTATCAATGTACGATCCCAGTTACAAGGAAATTTGAATAAAAGTCTAATCCATAAAAGTCTCCTGTGTTTACCATTCGAGCTTAGATAAAAGAAAGCAATGGGTTGCAATTGCATGTAGAAGCACCATGAATATTAAAGAAAAGAGTGGAATATATCTGATTACTCTGATAATTAATAACTTAAATGCAGACAGAATTAAGAAAGGTATCACTAATACAAACTGTATATAAATATCCACAAACACATACAGACACCTGTAAAGAGAGAGGAAAGAGAGAATTTTTTTTTTTGGTTTGTGGGGGGGTGGGTGGGATGTAGGATGAGCTTACCTGAAACAGAGGCAAATTGGAGGGCCTCCTCAATCATGCGAATCTGAGCAGAGCGATGATCCAAAAGGGAGACAGTAGAGCTAGGGTCATAGAAGCCATGGTGCATGTGGTCTCCCCATATGTCCTCCCATATTCCCGATGATTCATCATAGAACTCTGCGATCCCCCTCTTCAGCTTTTCTGCATCCATTTTTGCTTCTACATCCACATCCATATCCAGCCCTTGCAATGATGGGTGTCTAGCTGCCATTTCGTTCTGGTTTAGTATTTAAACGTTGGAGTTAATGATGACATAAATATTTTTAAGGTAAAAAATTGACAGATTTTTGTTCATAGATCAAGAAACTTATAAATCTATAGAGTCCTAACCCTATTAATAACACAAAGAAAGAGAACAATATTTTAGATACAGAGAAATACAAATTGATGCAGCAGCTACCATGAGGCTGTAGTATTGGATGAGAAAACTAATTCAAGCACTTCCTATGTAACCTTAATATGTTTTTTGAAAGTTCCTCATCTCTAGATTGCAAGTGTAGAATTTCTTTTGCATGAGCAATCCTGTAAAACATAATTTATGCTTATAAAATCCTCACGTGCCTGTTCTAGCTGCAAAGTTGCACTCCTCCACTTATAGTAAGCCAAAAGTCACCCAAAGGGCTATGCATGTGCTATTTCAAGAAAGATATGGTTTTCTCCTTGTTATCATGTATATGCCCTTTAATTGATGCTGACATGTAAGCCTTTGCAACACAAATGCTAGGTTTGCTGGCATTGGCCAAAGGCAGGCGCCATGATTAGAAATACATCAGCAGCAAAAGGAAAACAGCTAGGCAAGCTTGCAATTCACTAACTTATGGGCAAAATTTCAATTAAACAGAGCAAAGAACAATCAAAACAATGTCAACAAAACCAAAGACCCATTAGAATCATGTACGCTGAGTACCGTATGCTCCAAAATCTTGGTAATCCAAATAGAATTACTATCACCCTACCTTTTTTAGCATATGCCCAAAAGCATGCCTATTCTCAGAAATATAAATAAGAAAATATTAAGCTAATGCTTCCGCACCCAGAGAAGAGAACATTTTCACAAAGTAAATAGTGAAGCACAATATAAAGGGGAAAAAAAAGTTAGCTTCAGATTTTCTACGCCTTAAATGCAGAAAATCCGAAACTGGGAGCAGAAAGACACCTGGAAGACAGGAAGTGAAACGATCCCGTGACAGTGGGTAGCCAGTGAAAAGGGTGATACGCTTCCTTGTTGGTCCACCTAATACATTTGTAGCTGAAATCTGTATAGTGCAAACCAAATCAAAATCGTCCTTATATTCCCCTCATTAGAACATACTTTCACATGAATAGCATAGATTTGTTACTGTTCAGAATAGTAATAGAAACCTGAGATTGTGGAAGATGAAGAAAGCAGACATGAGACACGCATTTAACCACTGAAACAACGGCTACCATCTTTTGTCCTAATAATCATCACGATATGAGCTTGAGGACAGAAAGATATAATTTTACAATTCACGGCCCAATAGCTAACCTTACTTGGTTTCTTTTTCATACAAGAAGAATGAAGAAGGTTTTTATTTGCTAACAGGTTTTTGCTCTTCTGAAGAAAATAAGAAACATATGTTTGCTGCAAATTGTTGTCGTCAAGAATCAAGAAACTTAAAATGAAAAGAACATTTATAATTCTCCTACTTTGATACCATATATAACCACGGAGTCAAAAACTACTAAATATAAGTGCTAACATATAAAAATTTAGATATTGTGCAACCCCAGCCAAACATTATCACCTAAAAGTAAAAGCTATAAATTCTACCAATAACCACTACAGGGACTAAATAGTCAAACACAGGATCTATAATTACATTGCTAAACTTCAGAACCTTTAACTTTCCTAATTCCTAGATGGCCATTCAAGTTTAACTAGGTTATTAACGTGTAAACTATCTTTCCATCAACCTATTACAAGGTAAATATTTATTATTTTACATAGGTTGCAAATAAGTTCACCAGATCAGTGATGGAAAAGCTTTCAACTATTCCCTGTTATCCAATGATACCATTTCATTCAGTGAATAATCTCACTTTTAACTCCAGTAGATGAATTCAAGTATACTTGAACAAAGCAGTTCATTTATTAAAGACAACGAAAAGTACCATGTACCCACTGAATATTCATGCAGCCTAACCAATAAAAATTGCTGGACACAAGAAATCAGTCATAACCACACTCAGAATCTTATAAAATGGCAGAAGTGACTAATACTTGGCAATTTATCAGCAGTCATCTAACACTAACATTGTTGAGCTCAGGCTGGCCCACACAATCAAGCAGACTAACACAAATACCACTGCTGCGATATGTCAGCAAACAGCAAGCAAGTGTCACCTTACACAGCAAACAAAAACTCACAACTGAGCTACACGTGATCCAACACCTAACCCACACAAAAACATCACAGTTTTTTATATTTCGTCCTCCGCACCCCCCAACAAAAAACCCAAAAAAAAAAAGAGAGAGATAGAGAGAGAGAAAGAAATCAGCAACTAAAACTTTTCTAGTCATACATATGCAAGGAGAAGCTCAATCTTAAAGCACGTTTTGAACTTTCTAAAGCTCCTTCTTCCAAGAGTTACAAGTGCATAGTCTACACTTTTCCATCAATTAACATCTCCCCCTTTTCTGCCTTTTCTTTGTGTAATTTTTTAGTTTACTCATATGCATGTGGCTCGAATGCATTCTTAGAAACTGAACAAAGAAAATGGATATACTACGATGATACATGGTTCATATCATAAGAGGTATATTGACATACTAGTGGTTAAGGGCCCATGCCCATCTATGGTAATGCAACTTTTGTTAAGAGAAAAAGACAATTTATATTGAAGATATACTGTCCATGATGATGCAAGCTCGGGCAAGGACTTCCAATATATCTTGGTTGCAATAATACGAAGAACACCGAAGAACGATATTCTATGTTGTTGTATAAAATAAAAAAAAAAATGTTCTTCAACATAAGATATGGATATAGTTTCTCGAATTGCAATGCTTATTTGAGATGTTGGAAACATGAATGGATTATTTCTCTCTGCATAGTGCACTAATATTTCAACCTGGGAAAATGTGGCTAACATTCTTCCAGCATTGTCCAGAAATTGTAACACTAAACAGCCAAAACAACGAGACTAGTTTAACATTCAAAAGCTGCAAAAGTATGAATTACATTTTTTTTTTTTTTTGGTTCTGGGTGGTTTTTTTTATTATTATTATTATTTTGTTTGTTTGTTGTTGTTTGTTGTGGCGGGCGGGGGGCGAAGAAGGTGAGGGAAAATAATAAGTAATGAACAAAAATATGAGACGTTGTTTACCTTGCACAGCAAAGATTGTCAACTGACTGCTCGAATTTTCAGGGCAATGGACTTAGTGATCCTATCTATCTCCAACTCCTGCACCTTAGAATCACCAAAGGCAATGAAAAACAAAATTCAGAGACGGCATTACCAAAGGTATTTAGAAAAAAGAAGCCAAAAAAAAAGAAAAAAAGAAAACCAGGTAACAGAGGAGAAATAAAGGTGAAGCCATTCTTGCAATGATAACCAACAACAAATGCATATGCGTACTAAGATACAAAATTTGCAAAAAGCCGAAAATGCTATAAACAAATAAAAACAACCTGATATGACATGAGATGAGATGACATTAAATTTGTGGAAATCACTTTTTGAATAATAATAATAAAAAAAAAAAGAAGCTCAGAAAAAGAGTTACCAAATACTAGTTATATTTATCCGTCAATAAAAAGAAAACAATAGCTAGCTCTCTACAAGCCAAAACACAAAAACTTTTCACAAATCCACATTTACATATAACTATTAGTAATGGAATATTAATTAAAACTGATACTGAGAAGAAAACAAGCAACCAAGAAAAAAAAAATTAAAGGAATGAGCTATGAAGACGAATTAAATATAAAGAAAGCAAAGTTGAAAGAGAGATTGAAAAAGCATCAAATGAGATGAAACGAACCTTCTTTTTTCTGAAACAAAAAAAAAAAGAAGAAAAATAATATGGTATGGCCCTGGCTGGCTGGTTGCTTGGCTGGACGAATGAAGAAGGGGGTGGGGCTGCTGCCTGTGCCCGCCAACCTTCTTACTATTACTAAATAGAGTAATAGCCAACCGTAGGGATCGTACACTTCCAGTACTACGTGGGATACAGTTACCCGCTTGGCGGCGTTTCAGTCACATCTTTCATCCACTTGTCAACTGTGCGTCTCTCCACTCCATGCCATCAACTCATCCTTCCTCCTATTTTCTTTTCTTTTCCTTTTTTTTTTTTTCGTTTTTGTTCGTTTTAGGGGGCTTGAACCGGCCTCCTACATCTTTTTCCATTATTATTCGACGGCGATAGCCTCACTATGAAAATATAGGTGCCATGGTTGAGATAACAAATGGGCAGAACGGGTGATATTTGGACGGGATTTAATTAAAACTGTAAATTGTGAATTATATCTAAATAATTGCATATTAGTCATGAAACTAATATAAACGGGATTAAAATAAGTTTAGATGATATTTGGTTGTCAAATATTTAAATTTTTAATTTTAAGTTATTTAAATAATATTTAAATAATTATTTATTAAATCCATGGGAGTTCCAAATAAATTTTATTTATATCTATATTTAAATAAATATTATTGAGTATACTCTTATTTAGACTCAATTTTATATTTTTGATATTCATCTCCAAATTAAATCTGAGTATACGTATCCATTAAGTGTTTAGACTTAATTGTTACCTCTACATGCTGGTTATATGTTACCTTAATTCTTGACCATCTAGTATTGGAAAACGTAGTCCATTATTTGATGTGATTCCAAAAACTGAACAAATACTAATATTTAAAAACTTAGGGGGTTGGAATTGCCGTCTTGTCTCTCTCTCTTTCTTTTTTTTTTTTTCTTTTCTTCTTCTTCTTCTTCCCTTTTTTTTTTTTTTTTTTTTTGGTTCCCTAAGACGAGTAAGTATTCATTTATTTCATCCATATACGCGATATTTAAATGTGGCTCAAAATATTAAAAAAGATATAATTTCATATTCCTCCCCTCCAGTTTAACCTGATTGCAAGAACCTCTCCTCTTGTTTGAAGAATTACGCTTACCTCCCTTATCACAACAAATTGATTATTCTATCCTTCATTTAATTGCTCATTTACTTATGAGGAAAAGTTGTATAACAAAAATAAAAATAAAAAAAAGGGAAGGGGGAGCAGGGAGTGGGGAGTAGGGAGGGAAAAAAAGAAAAAACCGACAACAACATCCCACCTTACCCTTCGAGTTCTTATTGCCCAACTCAAAAACAAGAATGGCACTTGTGGTGTATTTGTATGAAGTCTTTACTGTTGGATGGTTTAGAATGATACAAAGTATAACTAGATTTAGGTTAATTTAAAAAAAATAAAAAACCTATATAAAATTATAAAAATATTATAAAAATTAGTAGTGTTGTAGTACTACTAGAAAGTAGAGACATAATATAACTTGCTAATATCTATAAAAGTGAAAAAAAAAATGTTATGACGAGAGCAAAGTAGAATATAGCAATATTTTCTCTTCTTTTCTTCTTCTTTCTTCCTTTTCGATTTCTTGCATATAAGCCACTATTTATAGGCTTGAGGTTCATCTTCCACATTAAAAGTCATAAGATTCTAAATATAGGTTACATGAATTACATGAACTAATAGGAGATCATGGGGTAGTGAGAGTTACAAAGAATAATGTGGAAGATCATGCGGTGAACAAGGATGGGCATCCACTAAATAATTCATAACACTATCTTTGGATGTCAACCTTTAAGAAAAATGCTTCATTAAAACCTTACTAGGAAAAACGCAGTGGGATAAAAACCTAGTGAAGGTAAAATAGTACATTATTCTGAATACAACACTGCCTCATAAACAAAATCTTGGTTAAGGAAAAAAGAGTGTACAACGTGTAATTACTACACCTCTTGGCAAAGGTATAGTCCAAATTAAAATGCATAATGGCATTGTGAGGATGCTCACTAACGTTAGACATATTTCTGATTTGAAAAAGAATCTCATCTCTTTTGGCACTCTGGAGGCTCTTGGGTGTAAATACGTAGCTAAAAATGGCATTATGAAGGTTTCTAAAGGTGCTCTTGTTGTTATGAAAACTTGCAGGTCTGGTAGTTTATATATTTTGCAAGGATCTATTTTCACAGGTTTAGTTGCAATATCTTTGTCATCTTTGTTTGATTCTGACATCACCAAACTGTGGCATATGCGTTTGGGGTATATGAGCGAGAAAGGTTTGGGCATGCTAAGCAAGAGGGGACTTCTTTGCAGAAAGATAACTGGGTCATTGGAATTCTATAAACACTGTGTCTTTAGGAAGCATAAAAGAGTCATCTTCAGTTAACCAAAGATTTACAAGATGAATGGTACTTTTGATTATATTCATTTTGATCTTTGAGGTCTAGCTCATGTTCTATTTAAGGGTAAAATAATATGGATGGGGACATCATCAGGGAATTTTTCTTTTAGTTCTACATATGCCTGTGTTAGTAAAGGATATTCATTGGGTTACTTGTGTAGAAGAGTGTGGAACTCTTGTGTCCCAATGAAAATCTCTTTTTTCCTTCTACGGTTGCTCTTTAGAAGACTTCCTACGATTCATATTCTTCAGAAATTTGGAGTTCATGGGCCGACAAGGTGTTTCTGTTGTCATACTCCATCAGACATGTTGGAGCATGTTTCTAGTCACTAAGAGCTACCGTATGCTATATGGAAATTCTTTGGGGAACTTGTCGAAATTTCCATAGCATTGAAGCATATAAGAAAGCATTTGATGGAATGGTGGTTACTTGAAGTTCCAAATGAGTTCATTTTTTTTTTTCCTGCATCTTATCACACCAATGCTGATTCTTTGGCATCTATAGAAGTTTGGAAATCAGTCCCTTTTCACTGGAAAATCTCTTACATGGGAATGTATTGTTCAAAAAATTCAAAATGATATAAGGATGTCGTTTCTACAAAAACTTAATGTTCAAATTCAACATCTATCTTGGCAAGAGTGGTATACTAATCTCTGTCGAAGGAGAAGAGAACACATAGTGATCATGGTGAACTGGATTCCTCCAGTGAATGGTGTTGAACTCAACACGGATGGATGTTCAAAGGGCAATCTAGGGGTGTGTGGAGGTGGTGGTATTTTAAGTGATAAAAAGGGTGAACTCATATTTGGATTTGGATATCCCTTTGGTATTGGATCAAGTTTTTAAGCTGAACTGAAAGCAGTAATGCATGGGATTTTGTTATATGTAGCTAAATATTTTTTCCACTTTCAAAGTGAATTAGATTCTTTGATGTTGGTGAATATTATTAAGGGAGGCATCTCTTGCCCATGGAGAAAGCTGCATATGTTGGAAGTTTTCAATAAGTCTAGCCAATATATTTTCAATATAGCTCGTTGCTTTAGGGAGGCTAATAAACCAATAGATTCTCTTGCAAATGAAGGAGTATAAGCTTCTGAAGATCAATTTTATTCTAGTTTCATTTCATTGCCCAAAGAAGCTTGTGGAGCTCTTAGAGTAGATCATATTGGACTTCCAACTTTTGGTTTCAAAAGAAAGTAAATTGTTTTGTGTCAATTGTTTAACTTTCTTTCAGATTGTATAGGGAGTTAGGACCCCTTATTTAATTTTCCTTGCATAAGGTTTTCTGTAATTGTAGAGGTAAGGTTTATGCCCTCCTCTAAATGTTTATGTTGATTCAAATATTAATAAAATTTTTGTCATGACATCCCCTCCCCCTGGTGAACGGGTTATTGCCAATTTTTTTTTAAAAAAGATAGTGCTAAGTATATGTTGACTTTCATTGATGATTATTCAAGGAAAGTTTGGGTTTAGTTTCTAAAATATAATAATGATATTTACCTAACTTTCAAGTATTGCAAAGTTTTGATTGATAAACAGATAGGTAAACAGATCAAGCGGCTTAGAACTAGATAATGACATAGAATTTTGTAAAAGGGAATTTGATGGATTTTGTGAGAATGAAGGAATTGTTCGATATCGCACTATCAAGATGACACCTAAGCAAAATAGTGTAGCCGAACATATAACCAGAACGGTTTTGGAGAGAACAAGGTGCATAATCTCTAATGCAGGGTTGATAAAGGTCTTTTGGGCAGAGGCAATCATATAGCTTGTTACATTATCAACCATGTTCCTTCTGCAGCTCTTGATTTTAAACTCTTGAGGAAGTTTAGTCAAGTAGTCCTGTTGATTACTCTGATTTGAAAGTTTTAATGCGTCCAACATATATGCATGTGAATGATGAAAATTGAAACTTCATGCTAAAAGTGTATTTTTCTTGGGTATGCTTTGGAGGTGAAAGATTACAGATTGTGGTGTCCTGATCCCAAATCTCCATAATTTGTAATTAATAAGGATGATACTTTTAATGAATTCTCTATGTTATCTTCTAAGAAGGAGTCTCTTAGTTCTTGTGATCCAGATAATAGTATGCAGAATCAGGTGGAGCTTGAAATTGTTAGTTCTAGTCCTTCTCAATTTGGCTCTTCTATTCAGCAAATACCAGTAAATGCACCTTAGAGTATACAGAAGCAGGTGGAGCTTGAAATTGGCAGTTTTAGTCTTTTTTAGTTTGTCTTTTCTATTTAACAAATACCAGTAAAAGCACCTAACGCTACTGATGATAATAATCCAGAAGAGAAGGAATATGCCATAGCCAAAAATTGGCCAAGGAGAGATATTTGATCACTATAAAGATATGCTGATTTGGTTGCATATGCTTTGTTTGTTGCAAAAGAAACTCTTGGAGTTGGTGAGTCATTTGCCTATATATATATATATATATATATATATATATATATATATAAGCAATTCCTTGTGATGATTTTGCTAAGTGGTTGGTTGCAATGAATGAAGAAATTGAGTCTTCCATCAAAATGGAACTTGGGTTCTTGTGAAGCTGCCTTTGGGTAAGAAAATTATCGAATGCAAATGGGTCATTAAGAAGAAAGAAGGTATTCTAGTGGTTGAAGATGTAAGGTATAGAGCACGATTGGTTGCAAAGGGCTACATTCAGGTACAAGGTGTTGATTTCAATGATGTGTTTTTACCTATTGTTAAGCATAGCTCTATTCATGTTTTGTTTGCTTTTGTTGTCATGTATGACTTAGAGTTGGAGCAACTTGATGTTGAGAAAGCTTTCCTACATGGTGAAATTGAAAAGAAAATTTATATGAAACAACCTCAGGGATTTGAAATTAAAGGGAAGGAAGACCATGTTTGCTTGTTGAAGAAATCCTTATATGGATTGAAGTAGTCTCCAAGGCAGTGGTACAAGCGGTTTGATTCCTTTATGTTGGGACATGATTATTCGATGAGCATGTATGACAGTTGTTTCTACTTTCGAAAGTTAGATGATGGCTCTTTTATTTATTTGCTACTTTATGCTGATGACATATTCATTGCTGCCGAGAATTTATCAAAAATTCACACTTTGAAGTTATAGTTAAATAGCGAATTTGAGATGAAAGATTTGGGAGCAGCTAAGAAAATTCTTGGTATGGAGATCAAGAGAGATCAAGGAGCTGGAAGGTTGTACTTGACCCAAGAAAATTACCTTGAAAAAGTCTTGGAGAATTTAGGCTTGAAAGATGCTTAACCCGTGCTATTCCTCTTCTAGCCATTTTCGATTATCTGCTACTCATCATTATAGTTAGTTGCAAAGGAAGAATATACGGCAGGGGTTCCTTATATTAGAGTAGTCGGCAGTATTATGTGTGCAATGGTTTATAATCATCTAGATATCTCATAAGTAGTCAATGTTGTTAGTAGATATATGTCTTGTCATGGAAAAGCACATTGGCAAACTATGAAGTGTTTTCTCAGATACTTGCGAGGAACTTTAATTATTTGTTGGGAATGTAGACACCAAATTTTGACACACAATTTATTTTCAAACACCGGGGGGCATGTTTGCATTTTTTAGGACAAATTTTAAATTTTTAATAATCTCAGGGGGGCAAAATAGTAATTTTATCTGTAAATATTTTTCTAACAATTTTTGGGGGCTTTAAATTCATATTTTTACTTTTATATGAATTTATTAATTTCTTATGATTTTTTCAGATTTAATTAGTATTTTTATATTTTTACCAGCATAAGGGCAAAATGGTAATTTCGTCTCGCGAATACCATTTTAGCTCATTTTAAGTTCCAAATTCATTTTTCAAATTCTTGAGGCATGTTTCTGAATTTTCTTAATTTTTTGAGGTCAATAACTATTTTTCTGCTAGTTTTCATTGCCCAAGGGCAAAATCGTCATTTTACAAATTAAATTCATTTTTCACCAATTTTGAGTCAAAAATGTATTTTCTAGTGTTTTAATCTTATTTTTAGTTTTTGGTAATTTTTTGAGGCCAATAATTATTTTTCTGTGAATTTTCATTGCCCAGGGGCAAAATCGTTATTTTACAAATTAAATTCATTTTTCACCAATTTTGAGTCAAAAATGCATTTTCAAGTGTTTTAAGCTTATTTGTAATTTTTGATAATTTTTTCAGAGACGATTACTATTTTTTCTGTGAATTTTCATTGCCTAAGGGCAAAATTATCATTTTACAAATTAAATTCATTTTTCACAAATTTTGAGACAAAAATGCATTTTTTAGTGTTTTAAGCTTATTTGTAATTTTTGATAATTTTTTGAGGTCAATAGCTATTTTTCTGTGAATTTTCGTCATCCAAAAGCAAAATTGTCATTTCACATTCCAAACTCATTTTTCACCAATTTTTGGATCCCTAAATTCGTTTTTAGGTTTTAAGCATGTTTCTAAGTTTTTAATTTTTTTCAGAGTGAATTAGTGTTAATGAATTTATTATTTACATTTTTCTTGATTTTTTTTCATTATTGTGAAAGAATAAATTTTTAAAGGATAACGTTGTAATTTTTGTAGTCAAGGGTATTTTGGTCTTTTAATCATTTCTTGGAGGTTAAGACTTGTGCAGTATAAATACCCACTTAGGGATTAAAAAAAAAGGAAAAACCCTAAAAACACTTTTCATCTTATCCCTTTTTAGATCAAAACACACATAAAACATCTAAAAAACACACACACAACCCATCGTTTGCATTTTTCTGGTACTGTTCATTATTAACCACAGCTTCTGCTATTATTCATCATCAACTGAACTCAATCTACTGTACTATTCATCACCAGGTTCTCAACTGCTCTTTCAGCCGTCATTTGAAGGTAATATTTTACATTTTTATTATTATTTGTTGTTTTTGTTCATCCATTTTTCCTGGACAGATCTGATTAGTTGTGTTATCTGTGTGAAATCTTAGCTAAGTTCTGGAATTTTTTCTACTGTTTTGTTCTGGGTTCATGTTTTTCTGAGTTCTTCTTCATCTATCATCTAAAAGGTTTTGGTTTTTTCAGAATTATTTCTTCCTTTCTTTTTTCTTTTGTTCAATTGTTCTTCAACCCACTTCCGCCTGTTTCTTTCCTTCATCCCAATTTTTTCCTCCAACATCAGAACCAACCATCTCTTCTCCACCGCCTCACCTCCTCCTTCCACCACCAGAAGAACCCCCCAAATGATTCCCCATTAGCAAAAATCAGTTTCAGCTTCCATTCCAGCATCCCCTTGATCCTCAATCATCTGCCATGGCATCATTTCCTCAAGGCCAAACTACCAAAACAGCTCCACAACTTGCACAAAAAAGAATCAGCAACACCCCATCACCACCTCAACATAATCCTGCCACCACCGTCCCACCCAAGCCCCCACAGAACCATATTTGCAAGAACCGGCCAAACCAAAACACACAGAACACACAGACAGACACGCACAGTTGTATACACAAGCACATACAGTAGCACACAGACTCACACAGACACAATTAAAAATCAAAGTTTCAGCTACAAATTCCATGGACAAAATCATCAGTTGCCCAATCACCCGGGACCCTAGCAACTGCACAACCATCATCAGCCATCCGTGGCTCCACCATTCCAGCCAACAAAAACCACCACAAAAAATACCCAAACCAATCAGCCCTATAATCACCTCCCCTGTCACTGCCAAACTCCGGTCTCCTCCTTGCCATCTGTAACCACCCACGTCAACCATAAAACCACCAATCACTACCTAGGTCCACCGAAACAGCGACTCAAACACCCTCTCCACCCATCTCCTCCTCCACATCCGCAGCTATCAAATCCCAATAGTGAAACCAATCCCCTCGCAGCCTCCACCCGTTGTTGCCTCCATAGCAGCCAAATCACCATAAACATTCCCTCTAAGCCCCATCGATTCCACCATCAGCCCCATTGCCTCAAAATCATCCCCCACAATCAAATGCACCATAATCAGAAATCTAAAACCACTGCACCCCCTTTCTTTGCTTCAAAAATTAACTAATAATAAATTAAGGGGAATTATTCCTCGTGGGCGCTGGAGAAACATACAAAGAGCAGTTGAAGGGAGATTAAAAGGAGAGGGAAAGAGGGACGAGAGCAGACTGAGAGAGGAAGATTCAGAGAGAGATGAAGAGAGAAAAGGGAATCAGGGGATAGAAAAAGAAATAGAGAGGGATAGGAGAGAGAGCCGAAAAGAATGAGAAAGAGTGGAGAAGAGAATTGAAGAAGAGACGGATCGGAGAGAGGAAATAGAGAGAACAGAGCGAATAGAAATCGGTGAGGCGAGTGAGATTGAGAGAGAAATCAACGAGATAAAGAAGAAAATAGAGAACAAAGAGAGAAAGGAAAAAAGAAAATTTGGGAGAAGAAGGGGAGAAGAGAAAGAATTTCGAAAAAAAAAAAAGGGAAAGGTGCTTTGGGGAAGAAGGAAATTGAGTAGATTTTAAAAGCTTTCTTTCAACGTATTTTCAATTGTCTAAGTCATTTAGTTAATTTCTGTTACATGGTTTTTAATTGATTTAACTTTTAACTTAGTTGATTAGTTTTGCTAGCTGAGTTTAGTTAATTGATTAATTTAGCTTTTTGTTTTTCTGGATATTTCCCTTGTTTATCCTTCATTTGTTAGCTGTTGTTTTAGTTAATTAATTATTTCAATTAAGTTCTTCCAATTAATTAGTTTAGTTATTCATTTGTTCATTTATTTTATTTTAGCATTCTGTTTTGGAGGGGTTTTTGTAATTAAATGAATGCTACACTTTTCTTTTATTTTTAGGTTATCAGTAATATCACTTTTAATTGGTTACAGTTAAGTCCCTAATAAATTGCAGATTGCCCCCCTAAATTTAGCTTCTTTCAATTTAACCCTCTCATTTACAATTTTGTCCTTTTAAACTTGCTGTAATTCGTGATTTTTACCCTAATTTGCTGGAATTTACATTTTTGTGCCTCCATACTTGCTAAAATTTTATTTTTCCCCCTTCCAATTAGTGTTAATTTACAATTATACTCCATGTTTACTTGAATTTATTATTTGGCTCTTAGATTTGTGTGAATTTGCTTTAAACCTTTAGTTTTGCAAAATCTACATTTTTGGCATAATTTTGTTAGTATTTTTATATTTTTAAGCTTTATTTATTTATATCGTGATACATTGACGTGTGTGTTCATTGTTTTAAGTATTAGTACCGGATCTTCAAAGAGGTATCCCTATTTCTCGTTGATTAATTTCTCGTTTATGTGCTCCAATGTGCCTTACGTGATTTTTTATGCATTTTATTCACATATTTCTTATTTGATATGTTCTTTATGTATTTTTCATATGATCTCATTTTAAATCTTATTATTTCTTTATTATTATTATTTTGATAAAAAATGTAATATTTTTGTATTTAGCTAATCAATGTAATAGTTAGATTATTTTTCTCATATTTTAGCAAAAATTGTGTAATTAGATAGAAAATATAATAGATATGGCATTTTTAAATTTCTCCCCTTTAAATTTGTAAATTAAGCTCCCCCGGTGTAATAGTTAGGGTTTATTTGTCTTTACGTGCTTACATGCTTATGTGTTTATGTCTTTTACCGCTTTTCTTAGGATTTTGCATCTAGATATCATGCTTATGTGTTATGTGCTCATATTTGATTTTATATGTCTTTATATGTTTAATTTGCTTTTAATCCACGTTTTATTATTTAAATTCATGTTTTATGATATTCCGTCACCACACTAGTGTCGCGCCCCATTTTTCGAAAGGGAAAGTAAATAATAAATGATGATAAAGTGTGAGGAAGTCGGAAAAAGGAAAAGGAAGTATTAAATGTGATTTTGTTTATTGAAAAAGAAACGTGTAAATTTTTGTAAAAATAATTTTTAGAAAATGCTTTGTAAAAGATGATTCGATAAAAATGTGACAAACAAATACTTTATTTTTAAAAATAAAAGAAAAAGGCCTAAAATGGGACTTTGAAAATGCGACGATTTTTGGGCCTAAAAATAGAGTCTGAAAAGGGTTTTTAAAAAAGAACGGAGTCGCCACTTGGTATTGAGTTTTGGTGTACCAAGTCACCAAAAAAATATTTTGTAAAATATGAGAAAATCAAGAATGATTTATTTAGAAGATGATTTTTGAGAAAAAAAATGTAAGAAAATAAAAAAACCCTTTTAGACAACTCCAGGTCTTTGAAAACAAGAGAAAAAGGTTCGGGAGTCACAGTTGAAGAAAGGGAAGGCAAAGGCTTGCGCCTAAGGCACCCTTTCAACCTAGCCGAAACTAGTTGCGAGGTTTAGTCTAAATTTTCCTAATGTAACCCTAAGATTTTATCGCATTTGGATGCAACTATATGAATGCAAATCTAGTCCTAAAAATGGATATCGTTAAGGGACAAAATGTTCCATTGAGGTTTAGTTGGAATTATCGCATTAATTGCGAAACCCGAATGTAGACCTCGACGGAGTCACGAGTTTAGGTGCAAAATAGAATGCAAAAGAAAAGGAAAATAGTAGCATAGATAGTAAGTGGACAAAGAAAGTAGGGATGCAACATAACGGGTACGGGAGACTAATGGACTCGTGACTAACTGTTCCTACTCACGGAGGGGGAGAACGACATGTACGCCATCGCTTCCCACGTGAGTAGATGACTATTTCTAGTCAAATCACACAAATGACCTAAAATTCTATGTGTAGTGGAGCCTAAATGTTATGCACTAGATAGTTGTAGAAATAAGTAATAAGTTATAAAGTATATATAAAAATTCATAGAAAATGGGAAAAAGCCTAAAAAGATAAAATGTGTGTGAAATGTCATAGAATGAACACGCGAGAAATGACCCTAATACTAAAATGACCTAAAGGCTTAGCATTGGACTAGCCTATTTTCTATAAGTTCTCCGCTAGCGTTGGACTAGCGAAGAAACCGGAATTAACCACAACTAGCTTTGGACTAGTGTGGCGACGATACACATATATAATTAAAGCAAGTAAATAAATAAAGCATGTATTAAAGCAATAATCACATAAAAGCAAATAATAGCACATAGGAGCACATAACACATAGGCATGATATTCTAGATGCAAAGTCCTAAAGAAAAGCAAATAAAACACATAGGCACATAGCACACATAGCACACAAAGCCCTAACTATTACACCGGAGAATAACCTAATTACAATCTAAAAATAGAAAAAAGAATAAAAGATATCCTATCTAACCTATCTATTACACTTTCTATCTAAAATACACAGGTTTTAATTAAATAGATAAAACATAAACTATCTATTACATTAACTATCTAAATACAAAGAATTTTGCTAAATAGAATATATTATCTATCTATTACATTTCTTTGAATAATCAAAAATTAAATTCGAGTAAATAATACGACATAAATAAATAAACACTCGCACATGGATAAAATTATAAGCACAAAGATACATAAAAACACATAGAAAAACACATAGGAGCACGTAAAAGCACATAAAGAAAAATAAAAGGGTAATAGAGGTACCTCCCATTCGTAAACCCGGTACAAATTGCTAAGAAAATCAACAAACATGTCAAGGTACCACTATTTAAAGTATAAAAATATGAAATATTTAAAATTGGGGATAAAAAAGTAAATTCAAGCAAGGTTAGGGGGCTTAGAATAAAAGTTCCGGCAAACATAAGACTTGGGAATGAAATCCCAGCAAGTTTAAGGGACTTAGAAATATTTCCAGCAAGTATGAAGGATGAAACAATAAATTCCAGCAAGCAAAATGCCCAAAAATAAAATTTCCAGCAACACTTAAGGCCAAAAATATGATTTCAACAAACTTGGGGGTTAAAAAATGAAATTCCAGCAATATTGGAGGGCAATAATGTAATTCCAGCAAAACATAATGACAAAAATAAAATTTCTGCAAGGTTGGGGGGCAAAAATGCAATTTTCAGCAACACTGGGGACCAAATTTATGATTTTCAGCAATATCCAAGGGCTAAAATACAATCCCAGCAATATCCTAAGGTCAAAAATACAATTCCAGTAATATATGGGGTAAAAAGGTGAACTAGAGCAAACCTAGGGGGGTGAAAACATAATTTCAGCAATATTTAGGGACAAATTTGCAATTTCAGCAGACTAAGGGGTATAGAATTGCAATTTTCAGACATATTAGAACATATTGTAATTAACTTAGATGTAATTGAAAGAAACTACAAAATTCTAGGGGCCAATTAAAATAAAATGAAGACTTAAATGAAGTAAATTAAAGTATTGAAGGGCATAATTAAACAATTAAGCATCTAAGGGGAGCAAAATGTAATATAATTAGATGAAGATGATGAAAATAAATAACTAAAGAAAAAAAAAAACTAAGTCTCGGCTACAAATTTTCTTTTCTTATCCTCGGTTTTCCCCTCTTTGGATTTTTCTCTTCGGCCTCCCTCTCTTCGGCCAATATTCTCTTCGGATTTTCTCTCTTCAGCCTCTCTCTCTTCGGCCAATATTCTCCTCGGATTTTCTCTCTTCAGCTTCCCTCTTCGGATTTTTCTCTTCGGCCTTTTCTCTTCGGATTTTTCTCTTCGGCCTCCCTCTCTTCGGCCAATATTCTCTTTGGTCTCCCTCTTCGGATTTTTCTCTTCGGATTTTTCTTTTCGGCCATTCTCTTCGGATTTTTCTCTTCAGCCTCCCTCTTCGGATTTTTCTCTTCAGATTTTTCTTTTCGGCCATTTCTCTTCGGCTACTTCTCCTCGGCCGTTTCTCTTCGGCCATTTCTCTTCGGCCACTCACTCACTCTCTTCTTCTCTTCTTCTCTTCGGCTCACTCACTCACTCACTCTTTTCTTCTCTTCTTCTCTTCCTCTCTTCTTCTCTTCTTCTTACTCACTCTCTTCTTCTCTTCTTCTCTTCGACCTACTCACTCTCACTCTCCGACTCCTCTTCTCTTCGAACTATACTCTAGTTTTTTCTTTCTTTCTCTCAGCTTCTCTCTCTCCGTTCTTCCTAGTTAATTTTCCTATTTCTCACCTGATTTTTTTTTCTTTTTTTTTTAAAATCAATCTTGAATTTCTTCATTAAACATGATTGTCTAAACCCAAATAGCAAGGCTATCGAAATTATGGATTAAGCGGCAATAATTCATAAATTTTAAGTAGGAACATCATGAAATTTATGGTACGCAAAATCAGTTTAAAAGGGCCGAGAACCTTACCTTGTTTGGCTGTGAAATTGGTGGAACTTGGCAACGCTGGTGGATTGATTTTGGCAGCTGGTGGTGGTGCAATGCGTGTATATGCAGTGAGAGCCGAGAGGGAGAAAAGAAGAAAAAAAAGTGTCTGTGTTTTCTCTTGAGAGAAGAAAAATGGGAACTGATGGTGTCTGTGATATGGTGCAGATGGGTTGTGTGTGAGCTGAAAAAGGAGAAAAGAAGAAAGTGTGTCTGTGTTTTTGAGAGAAAAAAACGGAACTGATGGTTGAGTGTGTGTGTTGTGTGGGAAAAATGCCGGTGTGTGTTTGAATGTGTGTCTGTGTAAGTGAGTGCAGAGAGCTGAGGGTGATGGAGAGGTCTGTGTTTGTGAATTGAGTGACTGTGTGTGGTGAGTGAAGAGGAGAGAATGGTGATTGTGTGTGCAGATGGTGAGGCGTGAGGTTATGATGTGATTAGAGGGAGGAGTTGGTGATAGGGGATGGCTGAAAGTATGGTGTTTGCAGAAGTAAACTGTAGAAGCTAACAGCAGCAGCAACGCTGCTGTTGTTCCATTCGCTTTTTTTTTTTTTTTGTGAAATTTGTAAAGTAGAAGAAAAGATAAAAGAGAAAAGAAAAAGATGTATGAAAATAAAATAAAAATTGGAATAAAATAATAAAAAAATAATAATTATAATAATAAAAAATAAAATCCTATGAACTTCTTAGAAAAAAAAGGTAAATACAATAAAATAATAAAATTAAAATTAAAACTAAAATTCAGCATTACTAGAAAAAGAAAATCCAACAATAACAAAAAACTAAAATTTTAAAGTTAATTCACTGTTAAAAAAAACATGTCATAGATAAAAGGATACAATTTGAAATAAATACAAAATAGTCTGTAAAAATTATAAAATCTATAGATATATTAAATGCACATATAAAATATTTCACACAAAAATTCTTAAATAAGGGTGCGTTGGAAAATGTGACATAATATGACCAAAATTTATGAAAATCACAAAAATATTAAATGACTTTTAAAAATCACAAATATTTTACACAAAATATATTATCCCATGAAGAGCACATAGTATAATTTTCACTCAAAAATTTTAAGATTAACGCATTCTTGGGAAACGTGCCTTTAAAAGGACAAAAATTAAATAAATACTAAACGACCTCTAAAAATTATGAGATTTTTACAGAAAATTTATGAATATACAAAATGCATATATAAAATTTTTCACTTGAAAAATTCTCGTAAAAAAAGAGTGCATTGAAAAACGTGCCATTAAACTTAAAATGCTAAAATTTTAAATAAATACTAGATGACTCCTAAAAATTATTAAAATTATAAATAATGATAAAAATAGTAAAATCATGTATTTAAGAAATAAAATAAAATAAACTAATATTTACATGGTGAAATTACCATTTTGCCCTTGACGTGGCGAATTAGTCATAATATGCGAAAATTGTACTCGACCCCGAAAAATAAAAAATAAAAAATACCCCCTAAAATAAAATAACACACATATTTTTACCAAAAGTGTGTCAAAATTTGGTGTCTACAACTAGTCCAACGCTAGTTGTGGCTTCGTTTCTTTTTCTCGCTAGTCCAACGCTAGTGAGACCTTTTAGAATGGGCTAGTCCAATGCTAGACCCTTAAGACATCTTAGTGTTAGGTGCATTCGCGTGCATTTCATATTTCACACACTTCTAGTTTTCTTTCCATTTTGCATGATTATTATTATTATCACTATTATTTATTTATTTATTTTTGACACATCTTCAAATACATGACATCTAGGTTGCATCTCACTTAGAAATTAGGACATTTGTGTGATTCGACTAGAAATAGTCACCTACTCACATGGAAAGCGGTGGCGTACATGTCATTCCTCCCTCCGTGAGTATGAACATTCAGTCACGAGTCATTAGTCCCCCGTATCCGTCATGTTGCATACCTACCTTCTTCGATCACTTACTGTATATTATTATTTTCTTTTTCTTTTTGCATTTCATTTTGCATAGATACTCGTGACTCCCTCGAGGTCTCGACTCGAGTTTCGCAATTAATGTGATAATTTCAACCAAGCCTCGACGGGACATTTCGACCCTCCCGATATTCACATTTAGATTTAGGATTTGCATTCATTTAGATACATCCAAAACGCGATAGAATCTAGGGTTAATTTAAGAAATTTTGATTAAACCTCGCAACTAGCCTCGGCTAGGTTGAAAGGGTGCCTTAGGTGCAAGCCTTTGCCTTCCCTTTCTTCAAATGTGACTCCCGAACCTTTTGCTTTCGTTTTTTCGTAGACCGGAGTCGAAAAAGGGTTTTAAAATATTTTTTTAAAATTATTTTTTGATTTTGTTAAAACGACTTTTCGGGTGACTTGGTACACCCTAACTCAGTACCAAGTGGTAACTCCATTTTTTTTAAAATAAAACCATTTTTCAAAAATTATTTGGCCAAACCTGTCGCACTTTTAGTCCCGGCCTTGTTTTCTTTTAAAATACAATTTTTTCTTAAAATACACTTTTTTACTGAAATTTGATTTTTTCACACGCATGCACAGTTTTTTTTTCAAAAAACCTTTATTTTCGAAAGGGTCATCGAGACCGGATCGTCTTTTAGGACGCGACAGTCAACGACCCCACTAGCACCCCGTACCCCTTTGCTCACGATTTTTTTTCGGACGCAACAAGGAATTTAGGAGAAATAGTGACAATTTGGTTGGCTTTGTAGACTTTGACTATACTAGGGATCTTAATAGACTAAGATGACTATCAGGCTATGTATTTTGCATTAGCGACTGTGCTGTTAGTTGGAAAACTACTTTACAACCTATTGTAGCTTTGTCTACTACAGAGGCAGAATATATGGTGGTGACTGAGGCAATCAAAGAGGCCTTGTGGTTGAAGAGTTTGTTTGGCAAGATCATGTTACATCAAGGTGTTCTGTTATGCAATGTAATAGTCAAAATGCTATACACTTGACTAAAAATCAAATGTATCATGAGAGGACGAAATATATTGATTGAAGTATCACCTCATTCAGGATACTATTGCTAAGGGGAAAGTCCTTGTTTAGAAGATCAATACCAAAAAGAATCCTACTGACGTGTTTACGATACCTCTTCCAGTTTACAAGTTCAAGTAGTACTTGGACTTGGTTGGTGTTCGTTATTGGTAATTAAGCCCACTGGGGCTTTTGTGGAGAAAGTGGAGCAGGTTTGCTGTTTGTCGATGTTCAGACACGCTAAGGTGAATATTTGTTATGTGTGGCTTTATCCCACATCGCTTGTTTTACTAGGAGATCATTTCCTTTGTTGGCTATAAATGTAGGGGGCCTTTGGTGAAATGGCGTGCATAAACCAAGAGAGCTTTTAGTGGGCTATTTGGGGTTTTTGCTCATTAAGTCCCTTTTTGAAGTAAAATCTTTTGGGCTCTTTTGTGTTTTAGTAGTAAGTGCTTTTGGACCTAGGAATACTTTCCTAAGGCTTTTGTACTCCCTTTTGATACAGTAAATTTGTTGTTCTTTTGCCCATGGACGTAGGTCAATTTTGTGTCTCTTCTCATTTATTTATTTTTAATTTGTTATTTGTCTTTTGGGGTTGCCAACAACCCTTTTGCCAATTTCCTTGACCAGTTCTAACAACTTTGGCTTTCAAGAGTGAGATCAAACCACTAAAGAGTTGTAATTTGAAGAAAGTGATAATAGGATGGTAAACTCCTCTCTCACACAAAATTAAGAGGCTGGCGATCATTTTCTCCAACAAATTTATCTGTAAAAAATATAACCCTAATAGATATGGTTAATCAGTTTAAATGATTGTTCCCCATTTAAAAATTATGTACTAAAGGAGCTGAATACCTTCAGCGAACAAGTTCGAAAGTGGCACAACAACAAACTTATTCTTCATCAGCAAATATAATTGGTAATCTTATTTATGCATTTGAATTTACACAAATCCTTGTCACAGACACCCCTTGATTCAATTTTTTTGTGATAATACTCACTTCATTTTCTAACACAAAGGGGAACATTTCTTAAAATAATTAACAAACAAGAGAATTATGTAGAAGGATACTTGAAACCCACTGGCTACCATTGATGGCGGGTCATGATATGACCATGGGCATATATTTGATACCCTTACCAAATAGCTTCAACAAATTCAATCCATAAGCTTTCAAGCGATAAGAAAACACAATTACAGTTGCAACACTGCCTTGGATAGTTTGTTAGGCAATTCAACTCAACTTTGTAGTGGCGAGGCCAAGACCCCAAAGTAAGTGGGTTCAAACTTTAATATAACAAAATTTTTACAAAATAAAAACTATGTGATAAAATGGACAGGAAATTGCAAAATCTCAGATCTGAGGGAAGATCAACCAAATTAATTGAAGCTTTCAATTTTTTTTTAAAAAATATTTTGCAAACCATTGACAAATTAATCTTCTATGAGTTTCCTTTTAAGAAAATTTTCGATAACCTTTTATAAATAAAAATCATAAGGTAACCTAATTTAGTGTTATAAACATAAATTTTAGCATTTGATATCATATTAAGATTGAGCACAGATATACAATTTCTAAGATCCAAGGTACACTTGCTAATGCATATAATAATGGTCCAAATTTTCATATCCATAATTCAAAGGAATCTTCAATATACTATTCTACTTGTGGGAGAATATAAAATATAACAACGGCAGCCAAATTGTTTCTTAATTCTTTTATTGTTCCTAATTATGTTCAAATTAATCAGTCTCCAATTTATATTCAATTCAAGTATACTCAATGATCCTTAATTAGAATTCAACCTAGCCATCCTTAAAATTGAGAAATAAATCCATAATTAATCATATAGTTTCATGATATTTAATTGACAAAGAAATAGAAAAAAATTCATATAAAAAAGGCCAAAAAATAACACAATCAAATAGAAGAAGGCAAATAAGAGATGAATTAAACCAAACCCCTTCCCCCACCACAAAAAAAGGAAAACAATAAGAATTGTTACCACAATTAGTGTAACATTAACTTGCTAAGCGATGTTTGACTTCAATAGGAGAAATGAAGAAAGATGATACAAAAAGTTCTTAACTTTAGACCATGACAAGTTCACAATGGAAGTTTACAGATGAAATTTCAGCAAAAGGGAATAAGAAAATATAAGCTAGAATTGGACAAAAAGAAAAAACATACGACAGAGAAAGGCTTCCAGTATATTCTGATACACCTATCTTATAAGTTCTTTATTTTTGTGTGGGACAAGCCATCTACTTTAAAAATATTAATTTTACTTTTTAGTTCTCTAAATTTATTAATCAAATTTTTTACCCCCAAAATATATTTTATTAGGGGGTCAAACAATAATTCACCTATGTAATATATATATAGGTTTTTAAAATTTAAGTGTGGTCATTTGACCCCACTTGGAGCCGTGTGGCTCCTCCCATGCTTTGTACTGTCTATGTAGACACCAAATTTTGACACACTGCTCATTTTTCCAATATCAGGGGCACTTTTATATTTTTTGGGGTCAAATTTTAATTTTTAAATAAAAGGGGAACGAAATTAGCATTTTCAGGGGGGAAAAATAGTAATTTCTACTTGTAAATATTTTCTATTAGCTGTGGGAGTTTTAAATCCATATCTTTACTTTCATATATATTTTTTAATTTTCTGTGATTTTTTCGAGTTTAATTGGTATTTTTCTTCTATATTTTACCAACACAAGGGCAAAATGATAATTTCACATCATGAACACCATTTTCGCTCATATCAGGTCCCAAATGTATTTTTCTGACTCTTTAAGCATGTTTCTAAATTTTCTTGATTTTTTTAGGGACGATTGCTATTTTTTCTGTAAATATTGCATGTAGGGGCAAAATCATCATTTTACATTTTAAACGCATTTTTCATCAATTTTTGAGTCATAAATGCATTTCCTAGGGTTTTAAGCTTATTTTTAATTTTTGACAACTTTTCGAGTCCAATAGCTATTTTCTTTGTATTTTCATTGTTCAGGGGCAAAATCGTCATTTCACACCTTGAACGCATTTTCATTGTGTGTAATTCCCCACCCCCCCCCCCCACCCCCAAAAAAAGATTTTTATAAGCACTTTGCCCTCTAAACCCTATTATAATGTAAAGAAAATTTTATCTTTATCTAATTTTGATGATGAAATGACTAATATGCCTTCCATTTAGAATTTAAATGAGCTATGTTTTGCTAAAAAACATTTTGTATTATTTTGCTTTTTATTTTTCTTCGATTAAATTTGCCAACATTTTCTTGATTTGACCCATTTTGACCATTTTCCGGTCATTTCTAACAAAACAAGGTCGTATGGATTTTACACGAAGGACAGGATGGGGATGTAAATTTGGGTTTGATTGGACCACCAAAGGAAACCCATGAACTTATTTTTATATTGAGCCAAGTCGAGTTTGGGCCAAAATATTAGGCTCGAAATATTTCGAAGCCGAGCTTGGACCTCACAAGGCTCAGGCCTATTATAAGCCCGACTCATAATATATATATATATATATATATATGTATTTATATATATATTTATAGACACACACATACATATATACATATATATGCACACACACACACACATATATGTACATATGTATATGTACACATATAATATTATACATACACACACAGACACACACTATATTATATATTATGCTATATTATACATATTGTATATCACAATATTCTTTTGGTGTTTATAAGCCTAATGAATTAGTGTGAGTGAAGCTTTTGTGTCAAAAAAATTTCATTTACTTTTTAGTTAAATATTCACATCAATATGTAAATGAGCTATTTATACTTAGTAGTAATATCTTGCAAATGTATTTTGTAAATTTTTTACTTGAATACCTATTAGTACACATTTTGAGACAGTTATTTTTTCACTTAATCACTTCAAAAAATTTTGCTCTTCTTTTCAAAAATAATTTTACACTAATGGATTGTGCTTATATACAATAATATTAATTTGTTAATTAGTTTGTCTCCATTCATCATTTTTGTGAGATTATTGAATTTTAAGAATATTTCAATAGTTTTAGGCTCATAGGCTCGTGAACTTAGTGTTACAACCCGACTCTATTATATGGCTCATGCGAATTTCATAAGGGGAAAGTCGGTTGGAAGGCTCTAGAAACGTACCAAGCATTTGGCCAAGCTTACTTAGCGACTTTGATAGCAAGTCCGTCTAAGTGCCGCGCAGGTAAAAGAAATCACCCCGTGACATTAGGCTCACAACCTGAATATTTTATGAATCGAGTATGAGCTTCACATTTATAAGCTCGAAGCTCATAACCCGAAGCTTAAAACTCGATTAAATATATGAGCTGAACCTGAGCTTGGTAAAGCCCAACTCATAGTGTCACGGGTCGAACGTTTATCCCTCAGCGTAACGAGCCGTGTGGCAAGTGACATCTCGTACGTCATTTCCACCTATCCGACCGACTGTGTGTTGCACTCAGAAATATAGCAAATAAATGCATATATAAGCTTTAAAGGCACAGTGGTTAAATAGCAAATGAAATTTCATCAAGCAATTGCAAGATTTACAAGTCTCGATTTACAACAGTCTTTGTGTCCAACTCCTTATCACCCCCTATAGTAGTCCTGGCAAAAAAATTCTAAGTGACAGGAGTAGACACTGTTTTTCTAAGGACAAGGAAAATACCTAAACTACTCTATTTACAAGTATAGGATGAACTAACACCTAATATTACATCATTATACTTCTAGTGCTAAGTTCTTCATCCTGGGTGATTTTCGCACTGATCAGAGACCGGCAGTCTTACGGGTCTCGGGCACTAGTGGTGCTGGGTGCGCGACTTTATCCTCCCGTGAGTCCTGATCAGCAACGGCAAGCTCTGTGCGGGGCATGTGGCTGCGACATGAGTGCGACAGGTCGTACCGGCTACAACACGAGTGCGCTAAACATAGAACACGCGGGTACGATAGTGCACGAAGGTTGCGGCACAGACGCGCCAGGCAACGGCCTTACGACTCTGGGTGCGGACAAGGCATCCGCACGGGCGCGAATGGAAACGGCATGCTGTCTTGGGTGATGAACTCGATGGGCTTCAATAGGTGGCAGGGCATAGCATTAAGATAGCCTATGATACATAGGGCCCGATTGACATCCCTATTGTGAAGCTTGTTGTATCGAATAAATCTGCCTTTACTTCGTTAATTTAAACACCAATTACATGATAATCTGCTAGTTCAAGAAATTTTTTGGCTTAGTTTTGCTGAATAAGTCATGGAACATCGTGTAATTCGGCTTACAACATGTAAGAGGGATTACTATCCAAGGGGCAGTTGTGTTGAATAAATGCGCATGTACTTCATTACCTCAAAGACGAATTACTTGATGCTCTTCTTATTCATCAATTTCTTTTTCTTTTTTTTTTTCCTTAGCTTGAATTCAATTCATTGCTTGGAGTGTGGTTGTAATTCAATTCTGCCTGCATGAGCCTCGTGTCTACGTCCACCGTGTCCTTTTTGCTGAATAAGTCATGGAACATCGTGTAATCTGGCTTACAACATGTAAGAGGGATTACCATTGCCAAGGCGCAGTTGTGTTGAATAAATGCAGCATGTACTTCATTACCTCAAAGACGAGTTACTTGATGATCTTCTTATTCATCAATTTCTTTTTCTTTTTCTTTTTCCTTAGCTTGAATTCAATTCATTGCTTGGAGTGTGGTTGTAATTCAATTCTGCCCGCATGAGCCTCGTGTCCACGTCCACCGTGTCCTTACCCGACTTGGATGGTTCCCTGGACTTGGACCTTTCTCTCTCCCTCTTTTCATCTTGGTCATCACTTCCCGCACCTCCAACGAGAGTGATTTCGCTAGACATCTTCACCAAACGTTGGCTTGCCCTTGAAAGTAACCGGGCTCTGATACCACTTGTCACGGACTCACTCTTTCACTATGCCAGTGTGACACTTAGTCACTTGCTCTACGTGAACTAAGTCAGCCTTTAGACCCTCTTGCACGTGCTTGGTCGAATCGAAGTAAGCAGGTTTACTTGGATAAAATCCGGCTTTCACTCAGTAAGCGGGATTACTTTTGGTTTAATAATAATAACAATAATAATAACAATATTATTATTTTTATTATTATTATTATCATTATTCATTATTGTTTTCAAGGCAGGATTACATTGTTAAAATCTGGCTTACAATTCAGTAAGCGGGATTACTTAGGTTAAATAATAACATTATTATTATTATTATTATTATTATTATTATTATTATTATTATTATCATGATTCATTATTGTTCTGAAGGCAGGATTACATTGTTAAAATCTGGCTTAAAAACAGTAAGCGGGATTACTTTGGTTAAATAATAACAATAATAATAATAACAATTATTATTATTATTATTATTATTATTATTATTATTATTATTATTATCATGATTCATTATTGTTTTCAAGGCAAGATTACATTCTTAAAATCCGGCTTACAATTCAGTAAGCGGGATTACTTTGGTTAAATAATAACAATAATAATAATAACAATATTATTATTATTATTATTATCATGATTCATTATTGTTTTCAAGGCATGATTACATTCTTAAAATCTGGCTTACAATTCAGTAAGCGGGATTACTTTGGTTAAATAATAACAATATTATTATTATTATTATTATTATTATTATTATTATCATTATTCATTATTGTTTTCAAGGGGTAGTTGTGTTGAATAAATGCGCTTGTACTTCATTACCTCAAAGACAGATTACTTGATGATCTTCATTACCTCAGTTGTATTGAAATTAGTTAGTAAGCAGGATTACTACAGCAAAATCCGGCTTACAGATAGTAAGAGGGATTACTTGCAGTAAAAGTAATAATAATAATAACAATATTATTATTATCATTATCATTATCATTATCATTATTATTTTCATGGGGCAGTTTTGTTGATTAAATGCGCCTGTACTTCATTACCTCAAAGGCGGACTACTTGATGGTCTTTGTTCATGAATATCTTTTTCTTTTTTTTGGCTTAGTTGTAATTCAATTCACTTTGTAATTCGGATTATACGTAGTAACCAGGATTACTTGAGTTAAAATCCGGCTTGCAATAGAGTAAGGGGGATTACTAAAAGGGGCAGTTTAAATGCACCTGTACTTCATTACCTCATAGACAGATTACTTGATGATGTTCATGTTCATCAATTTCTTTTTCTTTTTTTTTGGCTTAGCTGTAATTCAATTCATTGCTTGGATGTGGTTGTAATTCAATTCTAACCGCATGATCCTCCTGCCCACGTCCACCGTGTCCTTAGCCGACTTGGCCCCCTGGACTTAGACCTTCCTCTTTCCCTCTTTTCCCTTGGTTGTCACCTCCCCCCTTGCAACGAAAGTGATTTCGCTAGACAAATTCACCAAACATTAGCTTGCCCCTTGAACGTAACCGGGCTCTGATACCACTTGTCATGGACTTACTCTTTCGCTATGCCTGTGCGGCACTTAGTCACTTGCTCTATGTGAACTAAGTCAGCCTTCAGACCCTCTTGCACGCACTTGGCACAATCCCAAGTTAGTAAGCAGGATTACTTGCGATAAAATCCGACTTACAATTAGTAAGAGGGATTACTTTAATAACAACAACAACAACGAAAAATATAATATTATTATTACTAAAAATGGGGCACGTGCTTCGCATGCTTAATAGTCGTTTAATAAATGATATAATAAAATGCCAAAAGAAAAGATCATAATTTTGGTTTTTTTTATTTTTTAAAGCCATGCCTAAAAACTATGTGAGATTCAAGTTTGTAAAAAAAATTATTTTGAAGCAAATAATCAGTCATAAACTTTAGTTATTAAGTTACACTTAAATATAGTGACTTGTTCTACCCAGAAAAAAAAAAATCGAAACATAGCCGTTAGTAATCCGTATTACTAGAGTAACGTGGCTTACATTTTCAAATTCAAGCACACTCTCCCAGATTCCCTCTCAGAAGCGTTCCCACCCTTACAAGAGCCATCCCCAAACGGTCTCCTCCTCCAATCTTCAAGCTCCTTCATCTTTCTTTACCATCAACCACCAACTCCGCCCTACCTTTGCCGTTTCTGGGCTTTTGGTGACTGATTTTTCCTTCGACCCAAAATTATCAGTAAATTTTCCTTCATCGTCTCTGTTACAATCTTGATTAGTAACTAATTGGTAGATACACAGATGAATAGCTCTACATTAGAAATTAATCGGCAAGTAATTGTAAGGTGGATTAACAAACTGATGTAGTTCCGAAACAAGCATTTTTGTGGTCCAAGCGTTTGTTGAATTAACAACTAACTGATGTGTTTGATTTCTGAACTTGGTAGTGGGACAAATGTAATACAGATTACTTATTTCAAGTTTTTTGATCAGAAGACATTGTGTTATACGGAATGTCCATGCTTTTTACACCCACGACTTAAAGAAGAATAATGGATAACGTTCTGCTGGCTAGTTTTAAATGTGTATGAGTAATAGATAATCAATTACATGTGAACAGAAATATTGAAGGAAGAATTGAAAGGAAAAGAAGAAGATAAGAGACTCGAATAAAGAAGATGAGATTAAAGAGGCAAGAATGAGTTAATAAAAGGGTTCTAAGTTGTTATATAATGCTTCAAGCATCAAAGAAAAACAAAGAAAGAATAAGTTAATAAAATAGGTTTAAGTTGTTATATGAATAATTCAAAACTGATCATAAGAATGAAGTTATGAGAGGGATAGATATTTTCATATTAACATACTAATTACCTATCTTGAAGTTAAATACATATAAATTGCGAAGAAAGCATACCTTAGAACTACAAAAACTAACATATTTTTGTAACACCAAAATAATTGCTTCCGCTTTTAAATAATAAAATAGGATAATCCGCTTAATAATATCACACTCTAGTGTGCCCTTTACCGAAATTTTCCCTTTTATATTTTCTCCACTTGTTTTATGCTTTCAAATTTTCTGAAAGCGAAGAATAAGAATGAGATTGAGAATTAGTGATATATACAATAAAAAGAAAGGCACAAAATTAGTAGCAATTCATTGTAAACCATTTCATTTTGTGGTTATTTTTTCGTTTATTTTAGGGATAATTTCAGAAACCTCCCCTAAGGTTTCTGACAATTATACCTAGCTCCCCTGAACTTTCTAAAATTACACATACCTCCCTTAATTTAACACATTTGGTAACAAAGATACCCAATTTGTTGTTTTAAGACAAAAATACCCTTTTAAAATCCTCCCACTACCACTACCACTACCACTACCACCTAAATAACAACTATTCATCTACCATCACCATACCACGGCCACTACCACCATTTTTTAATCTAAAATGGCTAACCTCTCATCCCGGTTCTCAATGGGAAAATAGCAAGAGAGAATGAAAAATATTTTCAATTTCACAAACTTAATTGAACAAAAAAAATTGCCATTATAGAAAGTAATAAACAGAGCCAAACACTATGAAATCAACTTCCTAAAATGCCATACAGCCCTACTAAAACCAAATCAATTAACATCCCAACGGATTCCTTCGTGTTCAAAATAATGTTAACATCATTGGAAAAAAAAATACAGCCCATCAACAGATCCGTATAATGCAGGCTTAACTTCAATAGATGAGCATAAAGCAAAGTATATTGTTAGCAAGAATTAGACATTGGTGATGGGCTTGGAAGGGTAGAGGAGGTGAAGTTCGGCTATCGGGAAGGAAGTTGGCTTGAGATAGAAGTTGAGGATAGGAGGAGGAGAGTGGGTTAGCAACGAGGAGAGGATTGGAGGAAGGGGATTTTGTATATGGAGAAGAAGTAGAGAAGGCATTGCTGGTGGTGCTTGCGAGAGTGGATGATGTAGAAACTAAAACAAAAGATAAAAAATAGAATAAGAAAAAGATTTAGTTGAGGAAGGAAGTGGGGAAGAAAAGAGGGAGTCCATAGTTGTTTGTGTCAGAGAGGAGGGGGAATGCCAAAGGAGAAGAGAGATCTTTTCTTTTAGTTGTAATTTTGATATTTTAGTAAGGTCATTGTGCTCAATTTAAGTGGCCAAGGGAGGTATGTGTAATTTTTGAAAGTTTAGGGGAGCCAGGTGTAATTGTCAGAAACCTCAGGGGAGGTTTCTGAAATTATCCCTTTATTTTATGTATATCTTGCTCCTAGAATGAGAGTTTAAAGGTAATGGGAGGTTTGTAGAGAAGAATCACTGGGTATATAAGATAAAATACGCAGACATTAGGACTATAAAAATTTTTAAAGAATGCAAAGTGAAATCCTAATCTAGACCAACTCCATAGCCACTAGCTTGAGGAAATTGGATCAAGTAATTATATTTGCTGATAAAGGAAGAGGAAATGGATTCAGTAATTATATTTGCTGAAGAGGAAAAGGAAGTGATTACTCTTTCACACATGACGGATATCTTAAATTAATTAATATTTTCAGAAAATAAGACATTTTTATGTATTATTTTACTTAAATTTTGAGAAATAATCTTGACGATATGCAACTATCTACTTTTGAAATTAACATAATGCAGGCATGTTTCGACAAACCTAATATGAGTGAAACAATGTCTTTTGTAACTCCATTAACGTGATCATTGTATTTGTGCACACATTTTACTAATTGTTGGCGATTTACGTATGAATTATCAAAAGTATTGTATTTTCTACATCCTTTGTTCATATTTAAGGGTCAAAAAAAAAAAAACCTAATGAAGGAAAAAGTGTGAAGTATTCTTTGCATTAAACTTTGACATTAGATACTCGATCTGGTTAGTAAACATTAATCAGGAATAGATATCAGAATTTACAGAATATAGAACACGAATTCCAGAAAGACAATTTGGACAGAGACTGGAAGTCAAAATTGATAATTAACAAGGCAAATGCATCTTTTTATCCATCCAAATTTGATACATTCGTTCAGTCGTGACTGTGCAAGAAACAAGCAGTAGAAACGACAAATTGGCATTTACCTTGCTCTTTGTAGTTATAAATATGGAGTTTCATTTCATCTCCAAAGGAAATTCTATTTGATACCATGTCACTGTTTCCGGGGAATATGAATGAAAATTAAGTGAACTATCAAGTATTTACAAATAATCGCAATAGCATCATTTTTCTCTTTCCACATCCTCGCCATGCCCTTCATCAAACAAAAATAAGAGCTACAAAATGCCCATGGATCCCATTGCATAACTGAACAAATAACTTGTGTTCCTATGTCAGCAAGCCATAATGGAAGCATCATTTGAGCACAAAGAACATTGCTCGGTCATCCGCTTTCCTAGCATACAACCTTATGCAAGCAAGCTATTCCATTGTTGTCTAAGAATCTCAGCCGCCCTGGAGCATGGAATAGCCTGCAGTGCATTTTCATCTTCCATAGCCGTTTCTGTTACAAGTCCCAGCCTCAACAATGTGTTCTTTGCCTTGTGAATTGGCATCTCAATCTGCACAAAGCTCCAGAAGCTGATCAACACAAATAATTGCAACCAACAGATAAACATGTCGTCCTTTTACCTTTTCATTGAAAACATCAAAAATGAATTTCTCACACTCGTCTCCAACCGTCCTTGCAGAAGCCACCTGCATTTAAATGATTCTTGGTGATATGCTATTGTAACTGATTACTACGCAAATTTGAAATATAAATTATCAGGCCGATGACAATAAAGAAGCTATCTATTTTCAGAAACAAGCAAAGCCAAATATTCCGATCCCATATAGAAAATACATAAAAGAAATATGTAGCCATAAAGTAATTCCCGTTTTAGCTTCAGAATGACATCCAGCTACAGGTGCGGGCCTTTAATTTGTTGTGAAAACGGGTCACTAATTCTACTTTACATGTGTAATTTCCAGAAACAGTCACTCCAACTAAGGGAATCTACTTATAATGGCACCTTCTACATGTCCTGAAGGATCATTCATGGCAGTCTTCATTATTTTCTCCCAAAGGCAAGGTCAGACTTTATTCTTCGTATGGCCATAGATGATATCAGTGTGTTATCCGAGAACAGCCGTTTTCTCTAAATTGAGCGCATGCTGTTGCCTGCTTTACTTCTCAATACCATTCAGAATGCTACTGGCCAATGATGGTAAGCAAAGATACAAGCGTTCTAGCCTTCTGGGCTTAGTTTATCATAAGGTACAGCAACTTTGTTGTTTTGTCAATCAAGTTTCTTTAATAATTCAGTATTTTTCTTTTTATGTCTAAAATTTTAATTCCACCAACAAAATTTGGTTACTTTAATGAAGATTAGGAACAATATAACTTTTTGCAGGTCTGAATGTCAGATACTCTAGCTTTGCCACACCTATATCCTCGTTACAAGTTCAGCAACAAATAAGTGGGATCTCCCTGGTCTAAAACAGTCCTTTAGAACAGCAAAAGAAAAAAGAAAATGATGATGGCGTGCTTGAAAGAGTAACTTAGGAAGTTGGAACAAGAAGCTACAGCCTACAGCCCCTAAAAAGGAATGTTTGTTTTTCTTTTGAGGAAAAACTTTGGAAAATGCATGCGCCTACATGTCATATGCTAGCTCACCTTCTTCTCAACTAAAAATCTGGAAGGTTTCCTTGTCTACTAAATTTCCATTACCCATTAAAAAGATTGTGATAGGTCTCACTTAAGGGACTCTCTCTCTCTCTCTCTCTCTCTCTTCCCCCCCCCCCCCCCCCAAAAAAAACCACCCCACCCCACAAAAATCCTCTACTCAATTTTTCGTTTGATCATTCATTTTGACAAATAAAACAAAAAACTGAATACCTGTATTGTCTGATACACAAAAAGTACAAGTTTTGCAACATGAAGTTCAGGTTTTGCTCGACTTGGTGCATTCTGCCTTAATTTGGGAAGCTGTGGCGAATTTAATATAAAAACTCAATATGGGTTGTATAGTTTTGAGTTGTTAAAGCAGTGGATGTATAGAAAAAATTTCAAGGTAGTTTTGTATTTCTAAATTTGACAAGAGGTTGTAGCTAGGGGTGCAATTGAGCCAAGTTGAGCTCGAGTAGCACCATGCTCGAGCTCGACTCAATTGCTATTGGTGTTGCTCGAACTCGACTTAAGCACGATTGAGCAAAAAATTGTGAAGCTCGAGCTCGAGCTCGACTTGAAGGACTCGTTTGCACTCCTTTTTTTTTTTTTGTATTTTATTGCTCGAGCTCAAGTACTCGAGGATATTCTGGTAAATTTTATAATTTTCATACCTAAAATAGAAAATACATAATAAATAAATATATAATTATTAAATAATTGTATGCTCGATTAGGCTCAACGAACATTCGAGCTTGAAAAATCAATACTCAAACTCAACTCGTTTGACTAATCGAGCTATTCAAACTCGGTCTACACGAGTTTGAGCCGAGTTACTTGTGAGCAGCTCGGCTCGATTGCACCCCTAGTTGTAGCCAGTTAGTTGCAGGTGATGGCTAACAACACTGCTGCAATTTGTGATCGCCCCTCAGAGTTGGTGAAAGTGTGAAACAAGGAGTGAAGAGAGCAAGGGGAAAAGAAAAGAAAACAAAAGTGTTGGTAAAGGGGCCACAAGAGCTAATCATTATTCTTTTTTTTTTTGGGATCAAACCTAGACTTTGATGTTTGTAGGATTCGAACCCCCGACCTCCAGGGTAGAGTTGTAGAGCTCTAACTGCTCGACTCTCCATTTGTTCCCAAGAGTTAATCCTTTAACCAGTGGGGCACATCATTAACAAAAGTTGCTCTGGCATTCAAATTTTTGCTTTGGCAATGTCACCAACCTACTTCTAAAAACACAAGTCACATATAATGGTTAGATTTAACTTGAAAAACTAACAGCAGGGTCATATTCTCTTTCCCCCTTATGATAAGTACAGAAAGGTCATTTTGAAACATAAAAAATTTAAGTTGTAAAATGGGAGCAAACTTATTTGAGAGGGCAAGATCAAACACAACCTATAGGGATGCTGCCTTGCCTCTTCCAAAACACTATACTTAACGAAAGTAAAGCCACCACAACGGATTCAGTTATGACTCATGAGTAGCCTACCCATTTCTTCACTTTTATGCTAACGCTGGACTACCAGCAAATAACAGAAGAAACAAAAAATGAAAACAAAAGCAACAAAGCAAAATCCCATTTTGGACAGGGTCCAAATTTCAATTCTTTAATTTCATCACAAATTGGTAAAATAGTAATTAACAGATTATGCAAACTTAGCTAAACCCTAGATTAATATAATTTCTGCCTACTATTTGTGTCCCCAATGTATGAGAAATTGGTGCAGGCACAAATATATCACAGGAAATAAATTTACAGGACAAAAGTAGATTAGCATTAACCTGGGACTTCTGTCCTTTAAGTAGGATTGCATACGCCAGAATAGCTTCCTTGTACTACAAAGACAATAAAAAGGAAAGAAAAATGACTATATATGAAAGTTTCTGGCATCACAGGTGGAAAGAAGGATATAATGAAAGAGAGAATGGGACAGAACTAGAAGACTATAAATTACTCGGATAATTCTGAAATTGGAATTGCTTTAGCGTTTCTTATCTTTCTTTGTCTAGCTAACATGAGTTGATGAATTATAGCTCTTACTTGCTGCTGTTGAGAAGCATCAAGGAGAAAGTGAATGGAACCAAAGCCACTTGCAACAGTTTTCTCATAAAGTGTCCTGTTAACGAGAAGCTGAAAAATTATAATATTAAACCATGAGATTTGGAGATGCATGCAACAAGATAAGCTGAAATAGAAAAGAGGGAATGTACTAAACTCACTTGGTACCGATCCCTGGTTTGTTTGTAACCCAAGACCACACGAAAAACATATATTACAAGTGCACTAACCGCAACTACATCTAGAAGTATAGCCGATCTGCAAGAGTCAGTGGACAAATTTTAACTTCTTCCCATTAATTAGCAACTAATTTTGAGTCTATGGCATAAAAATGAACGGCAAAGATGAGAAAACAATTGTCATCTCAACTACGATTAGAGAAACAATACGGTTATATTTATTCGTTTGTTCATTAGTTCCTCTATCACTTATTAATGTTCCCAACAAGAGATGGACATAAACCTCTCTAATCCACCTTTACAAAGCAGCAAAAGCTCATGTCAATCAAACAGTACTGCTCTTAGGCCAAAAGAAAATATTGCACTAAAAGGCAACAACATAATTTCAATTGAAACAAAATTCAGTAGGTTCTTAGACATAATTATTTTAGTTAATTACACAAGGGAAGCATAATATGTATTAGCACTTTCTAAGGGGAAAAAATCCAATATATTAGACTGCATTTTCCATGAGTTGAATTCCAGGACAAAAAATCTTAAACAATATACTGGCACAAGCATGCTCATCTATAGGCAAAGAGATACCACTTCAGAACAGAAATTTCAAAATCTTATCATGTTTCAGTATCATAATGACATTGAAAGGATACGCAATACCATAAGACCACAAAATCTAAGCTATGAGAGAATTAATTTGGTGATGCCAGGCAGGAAGGGGAAAAAAGGAACTTTTCCTTTTAAGCTGGAGACCTAGGATAAATAAAATCTACCATGCCACATAAAGAACCCATATACCTTTTTAAAACACTATGGTGGAAAAAGAGCAGTGGTAGGTCAGATGGAGTAAACTGATAGCTGTTTGTGGGACAGTTTTTTTCTATCTTCTTTTGCAATGAGCACACATCTTTACTAGACGTTTGAAGAAAAAATTTAATCATAGATGAATTTGTATACCTTGATGTAATGGTCTCTAGCTTTTCAAGAACAAGAAAGAGAAAAAGAGAACCAGGCCAGTAGAATTGCCAGTTTGACAGTACTGTTCCCTCACGTCAGGGAGTCTCATTAGGTCTCTTATCCTCAATAAAATGAACACCCTAGCTCTGGCTTACCAAATGTTCTCATCAGGGAACTATAATAAGTTTCTTATCATTGGTTCTACTAGTAACCTAGATATAGTACACATGCAGTTACATCACCAGTCTTTTCTTCCAAGAAAACAAATTGGAAGAATTCTAGTCATCTTAGTGTTCCATGTCACTTCTTCCTTATGGATCCCAAACATCAGGTCACCACCAAACAAATAAACAGAATAGCTTATGTTGGCCACCAACCATAATTTTGAATCTAGAACCATTTTCGTTCATCTCACCCCTCTTCCAATAGATTCTCTCTAACCCTAAACTAGGGGTGTTAACGAACCCAGCAGCTCGCGAGTTTGGTCTACTGTTCGACTCGAGCTCAGTGTTGACCGAACTCTAGTCGAGCTCGAGCAACTTGTATACTAAACGAGCTTGAATTCGAGCAGTAAAAGGTAAGTTTGAGCAGCTCGATTGTGTTTTTACAACCGATCTCGAGTCAAGCTCGAACTCTCTCTTAGATTAACAAGCTGAGCTCGAGCTTCGAATTACAAACTCGATCGAGCTCAAGCTTGATCTCAAGTAGCAGTAATATTAACAAGCTCGAGCTCGAGTTCAATAATATTCGAGCTCGGCTCAGTTCGTTTACACCCCTACCCTAAACGATACAGTAACTAGAAAAATATCTTAATTCTGATCCTTGTTTTTGATCCTTCTTTTGAAAACCTGCTGTTGTACAATTATTGTCAAATGTAGGTCTCATTTTGTGGCAATATTACATGTTTCTTAAGAAGAATCTAAAGTAGTATAGACCGCTTAATCCGTGTTCACAAGAAAATTTCCACCGTTTATCACACCATAGGACCAGAGGTGTCAAATGAGTCTGCACCAGTAAGTTCAACTGGTTCAATCATATCAAGGCCAGTCTGAGTCGATTCACAAAACAAGAAGATGTAACAACCAGTAAAAACCATCCAAGACAGGTGCACAATGGACTGATTGGATTCATTTAGCAATTTCTTGTTCCTCGTAAATCTGAATGAACTAATTAAATTGGAACAGTCACCAACATTTTGAATATTGCACTACTATACAGCATCAAGATAATATTAAGATCCCCAGGTCCACAACAAAAAAATGTGTAAAATATAGAAGGCATAAAAATTGACTCTGGAGGCTTCGAAGAGATAAAGAAAGTGAATCTTTATACATTAGATAAGCTGATTGGGGGTACTCCCTCCAGTACATAAAGGGGATATCAAAAACCTACCTGAACCAAAAGACTAATGCAGCAAACTGATTAGTTTGACTTTCACTACATAATTTCAACATTTTCCCTTAAGCGGCTAAGTTACAGTAAACAATTTTGAAGAGCTGAGTAATTTAACCTCACTGCAAATATTAGGTTAATCAAGCCAGACCAAGCTAGGGTGTCCCTTTTTGTACCTTATGAAGGAAAGGAGTGATATTGATCTGAGAATAATGTCATATCTTGTTTGGATATGGTTGGAGTTCAACATTGTAGGAATGATCCTGTGAACAGCTATTAATATGCAAAAGTTCACGGTCTCTATTGATTACCAAAGTTTATAATCTAACTTTGTTCTATTTTCTAAAACCAAAAGGTCTAACAACTGATAATTAATTGACTTTCAGCAAAGGAAACCCTCTTTGGGTATAATTATCAGAGCAACATATAAATGCAGCATGTTATGAAGCTTGTTATGTACGTGTATACATACCTCTCATTCAGATTTTTTGGCTAAATGCCCCACCAAAAATAAACTATCATAATATTGAATTTACGCAGTCCAGATTTCTTGGATTGTGGGGATATCCTCTATGAAAAATTTATCCTTTTGTATCAACAGTTAAGATGATTGAAATTGTCCTTTTGTTACATGACAAGCATCAAAAACAAAAACTGAAAGATAATGCAGGTCAATACCTCTTGTTCGTTGTAAAGCTTAAAGTCATGCATATTCTAATATCCCGAAACATTCAAGATCGACTTTATTGATATCAATTGATATATCTAAAAGCATTATTTGTTTGCTTGACTGTTATTTACTTTGTCAGTTCATTTTTGTTATCTGAAACTAACATCATGCCAGAGCAATTATGTATTTAAGTTGCAGAAGAAAAGCTTATTTAGAAGCTCATACAAGAGAAAACTAAGTAAGGTCACTAACAAAGAAAATGGCCCAAATTACCATCTATATGGAACTGATAGAAAGGGTACAACAAGATCAATATCAGTTGATTCTGATCCATATTGTAGCCCACTGGTATCACTTTTTGGTCTGGTGGAAGAGCCAATGGTTTGGTTACCCGAATATCGAAACCATAAAGGTTTAATCTAGCAAACATTTCTACACCGAAAAAGTTTCAAGAACAAAATGACATGCAAAGGAGATAAAATGTCCTCAAACATCCCATTAGAAGAAATAATGCATCACAAAATCGAGCACATACGGGGATGATAAAATGTCCTCAAACTTGTAGTTTATAAAGTATGCTAAAAGTCCCAATATAGTAGCCGCATCCAAGCGTACCTACAAAACATTTGCATTACACGGTCAAGAGAAGAAGACATGTATCCACAAAGAAGCATATTTTGTTTAATATGTAATGCAAACCGACAAGGGGGGAAAAAGCATGAAAAGGAAGAGGACTAAATTCAACATGCAATGATCACACTGAATCTTTTCACTTTAGCTTAAAATCATGAAATGGTTAGTACCTTGATGAAGACCAAAATCATCAGACATCAAATCCACAGCAAGTTGGCAACATAGATTGCCGAAAAAATGCACCCATTTGCATTACATGTATCTAAAAGTGTTATGATGAAAACTGAACAAATAGGTAAAATAACCAGTTTATTTACTTTAGTTCACAAATTGTCTATAATATTGTGTTGATGTCACTTCCATAAATTTTAATCATTCATTTCAAGTGATGTAACTTTTTTTTTAACGAGTCTTGATTCGTGATTAAGTAACAGAATAATATTGTCAAAAACACATGATACCAAGGATTGAGATAAAAAGATAATAGCATCCATTAAAATAGATGAATTAGCACTTCTACAGTCCTTAAAGGGTAGGAAAAAACAGAATAGCACATGAGACAAGGCAGGCACAATCTGCTTGATAAGAGTAAAGCAACTGGCAAGAAGTTTCAAGTTCAAATTTAAACACGTCTTATTGAAACTTTGGGTGCCAAAGAATAAGATTGAATTCTCTCCGTACCGCGTCAAGAATGCGGAAGGACAGCTTCTTGTGAGGAAAAATAACCTACAGAAAAAATGGGCATGAAAAGTAATTCGAGTTAAAAAAAAAAAATTCTCCTGCATAAAGAGATGAAACTCAAATAGGTGAGAAATAGAATTTAGAGCTAGCTTAGAGGTTCTAATACACTTACTGGTAAATCTGGCATAGGAATTTTCTCATAGATCTTTAATTCCAATGGAGGAACACTAGCTTTATCTTTCGTGTCTGTTCTGTCCGACTCCTTTGTATAGAGCAGAATCAACTCTTTGAACGCTGGCTCCTATTAAAGTGATGTTTTGGAAAAAGCTAAATGATTAAAGTAAATAGTTCGCATAAAGGTCACATAATACGGAGAGAAAGAGGGGGGGGGGGGGGGGGAAGCTGCAGAGAAAATAGTGAAAGATTCAATAGGTCATGGTAGAGTAATCTTCTGGAGCTAGCCTATGGTTAACCAACCCTGAGACTGATGGGAAAGGAATCAAGGATGTAAATGTAAAAAGTACAACAAAATAATCAGCTTTTGTCTTATTTAAAAAAAGGTACCCAACATGAAGCATAATAACGCTCATCATTAACACTCATTTAAGTCCCACATGAGCCATCGAGACACAAATACAACAACATTTGACATGCATAATAATCCTTTGAATATGCCAATAATAAAAGAAATTAAAAGTTGAAAATTTTGAACATGTTCTGTATACTTATCAAGTACATGTGCGACATTCATTGATGAGTGTCCAATAGTTATAAAATACTCAGTACACAATATTTACAAATCACATGCTCTATTAAATGAAGAAAAAGCATATAGCAAATTGTAAAACAATTGATTTATTGATAAACGTAAAAGAGAATAATGAATATTTCAGTCACAATCATAATGAAATTATATTTATTTGACATACCATCTGTGCTTTATCAAGGAATATGTGATTGTTAGGATAAAATAGGTGCATTGCCAGTCCCTTTATGCCTAAATACTTTTTCAAAAACAAATGTGCACTTATGTGGTCCTTGTTTATCTACGTACAAGTATATTATACAGAAAATTTAATAATGAATTCTTTTTTTTTTTTTTTAAAGAATAACACAAGCATACTAGTTTCATGTGTATAGAAAGTGTTGTACCCTAAAATAAAAATGTTCTCCTTGTACAAAAGCTCAAGTTTATACCTCAGCATCGGAGTTCCTTCAATAATCATCAGAACCATGTCCAACTATCAAAATACTATTTGAAGCCCAGTAGATGACTGAGTTTTTTAAATTTTCAAAACAATGATTCTACTAATAGAAGGTGCTAACAACTGTCTTGATCATCAATATGCTTGAGGGTTAACTCCAACTTGATCACAAGGAATTATAACATAGAAGAAAAAGAAAAAAATTAAAAGGTCATGCCACATCAATAAACTTGAGCTTTTATACAAGGATATCAAAACCTTCTTAAATTATCCACCAGTCCCATATAATTTTTCCAGTTCCAACAGTAATTTGGTTTCAAAACTTATGTAAAAAGCGCTTGCTCCAGATTACTCACTAAATTTAGGTATCAGAAGTACATATATGGTGTTTTATCAAAGACAAGCTTGCATTTTGCACTTGTAAACTGAAACATGCTGTCTGTAGTGATGTCTTGACCTATAGAAAAACAACTAACCAACCATTGATCAACTTCAGGTGATCAAACTTACATTTATCTGAAAACTATCAATCCTGAAAAGATAGCTTATCATGAAAACCCAAAAGAATTTAGCTCCAGCAAACATTTTTATATAACGTTTTATGTTCTTTCTACCCAGATCATCTTGGACTCAGTAACCAGAAGAGTGGATTGAAGCACTGGAAGCCTAAAACTGGAAATTATTATCCGACAACCAATTCTAAAGTTAAGTTCTACCAGATTTTATGGAAAATCAGTTTTAGCCTTGTAACAAAGACAGAAGAAAATAAACATGTATATGTGCCTATTACCTGGAGAGCTGATTGAGAGATAAGAATGGAAATGGCAGTTTTCAACATCTTCCAGAAATCATTTCCACAATGTTTCAGTGAAGCAGGTCTCCATATGTCAGCAATTGTTATCCTTGACAAGGAAATTGGCCTACATATACAAATAATTTTCCGTAATTCAGTCATTCCTCAATGTTAAAAAAGTTAGATTACAACTACAAAAATAGAACTGCTTGACAGAAAGCAATAACATCAGACAGATACATTTCTATTGCTCCTCAGTGGTAAAGAAGCAGATTACAACTTCAAAAATGGAATTGCTGGATGGAAAGCAATGACATCAGATAAATACATTTGTTGTTGTCCATTCCCACGGTGCTGGACTAGCATTTTCAGAACTACTCTAACAACACAAAAATTAGTTGCCTATAAGCATGCCTAAACACAGACATTTAAAGTGTATTCATGTTCTTAACCATGTGACGTGAGCTTAAATACGTAAGCTCAGGGTGGAAAGGAAAAGTTCCCAACAGAAGGAAACAAATAAAACCTCATATATATATATGAAAGTAAAAAAGAAAAGTAAACTTTAGAAGCCCAAAAGTCACAAAGAATGTGCTCATTTAGACAAGATATGCAACTATTGTTGCTAGATACATACTACAGAATAAGGTCAAGTTGCCCAAGATTTAAAGTATCAAAGGCAGAGATTGTGGCATAAATCAAGGGGAGAGATTATGGCAGAAATTATGGTGGCTGAAATTATGGGATTTATTCTACCATAATTATGTGTATTAGCTGTGTATATATACTGTTACTTAGATTAGAATATTTGTAATTAATAGATTTATATTCTTACTTAAAATAGATTGTACAAAATTCTTATTTAATGGAAAGAACCCTCCAAAGGGAGGCATTCAGTCTTTTACTCAAAAATTGTCATTAAAGAACCTTGACATTTAGGGCAGTGGAAGAATGTGATTAAGATATTTGGAAACTGCATAATGGTTAAATTAAGAACTTAAAAGGAAACTAGGAAGTAGAATTGTAAGATGCAAAATAAGAGTTCTTCTAAAGATCTCTCGATTTGATGCGCAGATCTTTCCAGGGTATAAGGAGTAGAACACCAATCAACAAAACTTCACTACAAAACAAGGCTAGAAGTCACTACTGTAGTGCCCCACAAGAACTAAGTCAATTCCTTCAGACTAGTACTCAATTAATAGTCCTCTTCAAATGGCAAGTTATGCAGCTGATCCACAGCAAGGCTGGTTTAGTATGAGCATCACCACCCATTATACAGCTGGAGAGGATTTATTAAATGAAGAAGCTCACAGAAAGTTTGGCTGAGCTTCAAGAGTGACTGGCCATAGGCAATTTGCCTTGGGTTGTTGGTTTGGAGGGACATTTGTAGCCTAAAAAGTTTTCAGCATTGGATAGACATAGGCAGTGCCAATTCCTCTCACACTCAATACATGTTTCCCAGACATAGGTTAGTTTTTCGAACACATCTCTTAGGATACTGGTGCTTTCAACACCATAGAGAACTAGGTCTGCAAGTTAGACTATCCTTTTATGATGCCAAATTTGAAGGCAGAAAAAAAGCTCTATAAATTGGCATCTCAACCAGTGGTTGAAGATGCCAACAGTATTTTACCACTGAAAACACAATCTTCTTATAACAAATCAAACAAAAATATTCAGTGTGAAAAGGCCAACTTGTAAGCAATATGTGTAACTTCCAAGGCCATAATAAAGCAAACTGAACAACATTCCGAGAACAGACTTTAAGTAGAAACAAGAAGAAATGTGTAAAGGAATCTATAAAAAATGATACACTTAAAACGTATATGTTTATGTTTGTAAGTTATTTTTTGACCAAGCTTAAAGCTAGCAATCAAACCTCATACCAGGAAGAAGTCCATAAAGATTCTAAGCTTGTTCAGGTTTAGGCTTCATCTTTCAATAATAATTGTGCTAAATGTCAAAAACTTATTAGTCCATGCATCGGAAGGCTGGTAGTAGCATAGAAACAAGAAAATTACATTTCCTTGTGCTAGATAAAGGAAGTAACTAAGCAGTTGGGCCCATGGAAAAAGACACCTTGTCCATGTAATCAATTTATTGTTAATCCAATACAATCTTAATGCTAGCCAAATTGCAGTATTTCCTTCTGTCAAATAGAAAAGGAAGAGTTAAAGAGCCCTTAATACAACAGGAATTCTACATGCTCTTCTCTACGCATAAATAACTGTTGTGAATAAATCATCAATCCACATGAAAAAGAAATATAAGAACCACAAATATTAAGCAGAAGCCACTAGACATAAACAAGCTCTCTCTCTCTCTCTCTCTCTCTCTCTCTCTCTCTCTCTCTCTCTAAAACACACAAAAGAAGAGGGGGGAAGCAGGAGCATCACAACTTATACTCACTTGAATAATATTGAATGCCAGAACCAATAGCTCTAAAGAAAAGGAAGTGCATGTTTTGGGGTTGATCGTGCGATCTGAATGTCTTTTGCAGATAGACAGGGACAGAGCTAAATTCACAAATTTTACCTACCCTGAGTAAGATTTAGAGTCACAATCCATGGTCCTTGACTTGAAATCAATTACTTGTTCTGGGGCCGACGGGGCAAGTCCAATCCATGTAAGTAACTTCCTCAAGAGCCTTCCACGGGGGCCAGTTGTTGATAGAATTCCCTCATAACGAGTTACTGCTCTTTGAGCTGCTAACCAAATAGGAAGGTCATCAGATGTTACATGGTCAACGTCCAGCAGATTATTGGACGCGAATATATCACTGGAATATGATTGTCGAAAGAATGGCAATTCCTTCAGCCAGGCCTTTAGATTTTCTGTCCATGTTTTTGTATCATCTATTAGCTTGTTCCTTTTAAGAACCTGCTGTAGAAATAAACTGTAGTTAAACTCTAATACCAATAGATAATGACTTAAACATTAGTTCCTTTTATCCAAGAGATTTTCTTGATAAGTTTTTAACTTCTTTTACAAGCCAACTTGATTGTCACAATGTATGAATGTTGCACATAAGTCAGACTAGCTCACATGCATGAACTCACTAAATTCCACCATGCAATCAAACAAGGTCTGCTTGGTAAAGAGGGATGTTCAGGCAATTAGCAAAGGTATAAGAATTGTGACACAGTCAATTAAGTGGCATTCCTTTGCTTGGCCAGTCATGTAGATCCTAATTACTTTAGACCATTAGAATAATATCGGCCACTCAACCTGCAGTTGGTAATCTGAAGCAGCATTGGAGAGGTAACAAGATCTATTGATGGTCAATCAAACCATCAGACCAACACAATATGTAGGAAACTGGTTGTGATAAAGCATTCATTACTACTTAAAATGACAAATCTAGTGCCATAAGATCTAACCCAGTTGAGTCTATGAATCTACTGTGCTAGTTGAAATTTCTTAAAATCTAGTTCCATGAGATACAAAAGATCTCCCCCAGTTTTCTCTAGGAATATACTGTGCTAGCTTTCAACAAATCATCAAATTAAATACTAATAAAAGATATTCTATCAGAACTAAGAAGAATAACCTGATAATTTTCAATTTTAAGAATTGAAAGAAAGAAGTTCAAAACTTACTACAACCTGGAATTTTGATTATTACACAGACAAGGCCCCGGAAATAAATTATAAGACTTAAAAGAGAGAGATAGTTAATGAGATTTACTAAATCGATGACATAAGACACAAAACTGATGCCAAGTACCTCGCTTAACCATATACCAAGTTTTCCCAGTGGTCTTGATATGAGAATAAAAATTCTTTGTAACAGCATTGACTGCAAGTAATCCAGTTTTTCAACGGTTAGCAACCCTTTCTGCCTCTCAGTCACATGACCTCGCCTGTATTACAAGAGGTGATTACTTGTGAAGACTCCTATACAAAATGACAAGAAGAGGAAAAGAGAACCTCCAAGTTAGACATTTCTAGTGAATCATCCCCTGCATAACACTGAACTAAAAGTATGTTTGAATAACCGAGACCATCAAACAAAAGCATAATCTGATAACATAAAACTGAAAAAAGTTGCCAAGTGTAGAAAATCCAGTTTGAAGGCTCACATTAATCCAGTATGTAAAGATTTTTATATATTATATCTCCTTACCAACAAGAACATACATACTGCACATTACTAAATACAATTTTTAATTCAGATTAAAACAAAAACATGGCAAAAACCTTAGGAGTACAGAAAAAGTGGCTACCAACAATGCAAGCAGCCATCGATGACGGTAAAATTTAAAAGTAAAGTGAAGATACAATGAAGAAGTTAAATGAATATGTACTAAAAACGTAAAGTGAAGATACCTGTAAATTATTGCATTCGATTCAGAAGCCTTTCTCCAGTCAATATATATTGGCAAAGTAAGAAGATAATCAGTATTCAGAGAGGATGTCAACAACAAATCCCTGACTGACAATTCTTCAAACTCGGCATTAGAAAGCAGTTGCACGAAAGCACGCTGAAAACGGGTATGCACAGCAACTCTAAAAATAATTTCACATAATAAGTCAAAAGTATTCATGTTGAATCAGGATCAGTAGAATTATGACGAAGACTCTAGCACTTGGGCAGACCTTACGCAAGCATCCTCCCAAGTGCACTCGAGGTCATGAAACAAAGGCCATGGGCCATCTTGATCACCCATTGACCCCATTCAGGAAAGGATGATCAGAATGTAAAATATTAATGTAGCATAAAACTACAAAAGAACATATACTTCAGACACAATGAGGAAGATAGGTATTTGTGAATGAGTTGAACAAATAATGAGGCTAGTCTCTATTTTGCACAGAACCATTTTTCCCCTCTTCCCTTACAACAATTCTTTATTATCTTATAGTTCCTTTCAATTACAAATGATTCATGGAAGCTATCTACTCAATTATGTTATGGCTTGTTTAGTGTACACTGGCTTTAGAAAGAATAATCTTGCTCAATATAAAGAAAAGAACAATAAATTATATCACCCTCCTCAATTATGACAAGAAAATTGAACTACACAAATTTTCTAGTGATTATCTTGGAGTATGTTCCTCCATTCTTACCGTAGGAAGAAGGCACTCATGCACCTTACCCACAGTTCACTCACTTGAAAGATCTTTGTTATTGTTAGCTACGGTATCATTCAATCCAATTCTTTAGCCCCAAAGTCCTCTCAAACGCTGAGGAATCAATCCCATCTAGCTTCCCCTCGAGAATGGGCTTCAATCAAGAGCGAGAATTGCAGCTCCTAAATTCATATCTTCTTTGGGGAGATCATATGCGAGAGTGGGCTTAGGTTGATGCTAAATAAGCACCATGGAGTCAATTCCCCAGTTTCTATAATGTTAAAGAACTAGGGCTTCTATCTCAAAATCAACTAGCAATGAGTGGAGTGACCCATGAACATCACTAACTAGTTTAGAATTTCTTGGGATCCTGATATGAGATTTTGTTCCTTAAAAACCCCCTCACACGTGACTCGAAATTGACGAGGGCCAATGAAACTAGAAGAATAGACTTCACAAGAGTTCATGACACACATATGAAAGGGGCTTATAGAACCCATGAAAAAAACTGGAAGGGGCTTGACAAGAGTCCATGAAACAAGGGAACTTTTTTGGAACCTATATACTGAAACGGGTTAAGAAGGAATCCAGTAATGTGCGGAGCTGTGAATTAGAGTTAAAAAATAATAATAAAACCCAAAACTTGGTTCTGAAACCATGTTAAGAACCTAGGATTCCATATCAAAACTAATTGATAATGAATAGAGTGGCCCATAAACTTTATTAACTAGCTTAGAATCCAGGGAATCCCGATATGAGGTTTTGTTTCTTAACACATGGAAAGATGTTAAAGGAATAGGCACATTTAGAACTGTGGGATTCGAAATAATAGAATATAATATGCAGTCTTTAAGGACTAGGGTATACACTACACACCCTAAATTAACTATTCACACACTAACAGACAGAAAGAATCAAGCCCTACGATTTCAATTTTGTTAAGTCAATTGGCACTTAGCTGCTCACCAATGATTTTCGCCAGTTACATAGAGCATCAAACACCCATACACAACTTCCAATATCGTCAGTCACTGAAAGTTGATTCTTTTTTTCTTTTTTTAATTCTGGCAAAGTTTATATAGGCATTGAAGATGTATAAATGAAGGACCTATGATGGTTAGGGAAGGCTAGATGGAGTAGCAAAACGGTGCTTACCCCTAGTGTAGATCCTCCTTAGTTGGAAAGGGCCTACATGAGAAGGAACATGACATACCCCCTTACCCGCCTCCCAGGGGCCTTCAAGCACACCCATCTATCAAACCAATTATAACTTTCTAGTTCGTAGAACAAATGAACCGTGTGAGCTGGTTGGATGTGTGGGAAACAAGCTCACACATTTTTTACATAGTATTTTGCATGGATCAAGTATACCATTAGAGAACTCTAAAACATTTGTGTCTTTTGTGATGCGAGCTGATAAAGATAGAGAATCAATCTATTAAGAAGAAGGTGGAATCTCCTACATTTATCTATTTCACAATTTAACCCTGAAAAAAATTTGCTACGGATATGAGACGCATTCCCATACTGTGCTGCATGGTTGATCTTTTTCATCTGACAAAATTTGTACAACAAAGGACTGTGACTTAAAGTTTTGCCATCTACCATTGGTGAGTCTCGCCTAATCGAAAAGAAAATGAAGACTTCACTCTTCACACAACAATTTTACGAAGTAGGCAAGAGGAAAGAGAAGAGATAATCAATATTATGAAGGATGACAATACAAAATGAATACATTCAATGACCTCCCATATGCTAATTTTCACTATAAAACAAAATAAAGACCAAAATTGCAATATTTCCTTCAAACATAAAAAGAGGTAGAAGAACAAAAGGAGAGAGATACTACAAGATTCTTATCCAAACCATAAATTTAGTACCCAAATCTACAGTTAGAGTCCATGTTAAAATCAACGACTGCAAATTATTAGAAGCTAAAGCAATAAAGTAGTATATCGTTAGAAATGTGATAACAAATAAATTTATCCATCTTTACAAAGACAGGAACAACTATCATATAAGCTACCATGAGCTACCACTTGAAAGTTCAATGTATCTATGCTCCAATATCAGTTTTAAGTTATTTATCATAAACATATCTATACTCAAAAATTGGTTTAAGTTATTTGTCATTTAAATATCTCCATAGTCAAAATGCGATACTTGGAACTTATTTCAACAAAAAGAAAACTATACAACATAACACAAGTAGAAGACACATATAACATCAACAATTGTATAAAGTCAGACCTCTTAGTAGGACTTTTCACATTGTCAGAAAGAGTACTTAGTAGAGCAGCCAACTCAGCAGAAAGATCAGGCTTTTTATGATCAACCCTATTCACCCCATATTCTTCTGTGCTATCAACAGCATAAGACTTCTCTACATTTGGTTCAGATTTTTTTTCCTGATTAGATGAACCTTGATAAACAGTTCCCTCGCTGTCCACGGAATTTGTAAAATCATAGTCGACCCGCATTTCCTCTAAGATGCATTTGTGTTCAGCAAGAAGTATAGAATCCAAGCATCTGTGATTATATCAAAAAAAGGTCTCATTTAGATAATGATCTGAAAACATCCTTCAATAATAAAGTAATACTTCTTTCAAAGTCCATTTACTTCGCTGTCTCTCTTTTAGTCCAAAAAGGCTAATCAATGTGGTTGGCCACTCATGTTTGCACTTTCATCTAGAAACTAATACTACTATATCTCATGTCTTCCACATTACCAATGACATTAAGTCAAACAAGAACATTTAAGATTACATGGATTGGGGTAGGGAATATGTGGACACTGGTAGGAATGGAGAGTGCGACACAAGTAACTTGAATATTTTCCAACATACGCCACGCCCACCCACACAGGCGTTGGGAGTGGCTGGGGTGAAAGGAAAGTCCATGTAACAGAGAGTTTTCTCCTCTGTTGTGAAATATATTTTGAAAAACAAAATTGGAGAATATAAAGATTCAGCGTACCTGGACAGATGAAGAAACTGGTCAGCCTCAACTTGTGACTCAAATAATTCTGAAATGATGGCATTCAAGAGTCTTGCCTTAGAAATGGAGATGTATCTTGGTCTAGGAACTTGAATTCCAGAAATTCCATAACTGGTACTTGGATTCTCATTTAATACTTCCTTTCCTGGATCTCCATCAGGTTGTCCCGTGATAGGGGGTTTCTCATGACTGCCGTTGATGCTAACATCATCATTTTCATGGTGAGAGTGCAATTCAGGAGATGCAACAGTGGGTACCTGGTGGCAGACGCGAGAACAACAAGGAATTACGGCAGGAGGTGTAGCAACCTTTGACAGAAAAGGCGGGGAAAGAGAGGGCACTGATGCTAAGGTGGTTGTTAACCGGGAAGCAGCAGCAAGTGATGAAGATGTTGAGAAAGCAATAGCACCATTATTGACGAAGAATTGTATCGATAGAAACGTCATTTGAATTATGGGTAATGACAACTACTGTCCAAAACAATGATACAAAAAAAAAATAGTAAAATAAAAATAAAAGAATTTTGTGAAGTTCAATTAAACAGTTGATGCCGGTGGCCTAGTGAGGGAGAGTGCAATTAGCAGCATTCAGCAGCTAGATGTCAAAAGAAATTAGGAATTCATTTCTTCAAACAGTTGAATTTGATGGAATCTAATTCATCTATCTGCCCTCCGTCCACATAAAAACAAAGAATAATTCTTCAAAATTGAACTCAAGATTGCTGCTAATGACTAATTATAAGACTAATTAAAAAGCATATAAACTACTAGTAAGTATAGAATAGATAGTATATCAACAGGCTTAAGGAAAGTACCAAATACTAATAGTAGTTCAACACTGCTACCACAGCTAGCAACGTAATAAGTGTATACATATACTCCTGTCCTAACTTGAAGAAAAAGAAGGAGAAGAGACGGATGTTTACCGTTTATCCACTCCTCCACCACCACCACCACCACTTCTTTCAAAGACGGGAGAGCACAAAGCGTTTATCAGATGATGATGCTCCCCCAACCCACCGGGCCGAACGTCCGGATTAGGGAAACAACCAATCTGACCAAACAGTGGGAGCGGAGTGGATTGCACTGACGACACCTTTTCTCCAATGGAGTTCTCAGAAAATAGTAATATAAATTTCTATGGGTTAGATTTGAACACGGCGGCAAAAGTACGATAAATACTAGGACGACGAAAATCCAATAATACCCTCAAGTTTCAATTAGGGATGGGGGGATCGGTCGGCATATGGTAAATTCAATATATTAAATTTGATAAATTCAGTTTTTTTATTTTTTATTTTTTTTTATATACCTCCTAAGCCCACTCTAATATTGTTTTCATTTTTCACACCAACAATCCAAAATTTTTTGTATATTAATCATATGAACATTAATTTTGCCTTTTGCAAAATAGTAATATACTAATACTTTTTTCATACTATTTACAAATATGGTACGAAATCAGTAATTCAATATACCATATTCTAGAAAGTCAGAAACCATTACGTACCCATTTTGAATTTAATTATTTGGTATATACAAATCTCGTAGTGAATTATCGGTTTAACAATTTTGAAATGCTACATTCATTTCCAAATCGCTTAGTAAATCAGTTCATATCCAATTTACGCATCCCTAGTTTCAATTCCTTGATTCATATGCGTAGAATAAATCCACTTGGAATGTATTTTCGAAATGTAATTTTAAAAAATGCTTGTAGCATTCTTGATGTGTGATGTATGTTGAAAAATATTATTAAAAAACATGTCTAAAAGAATATTCTAAAATATTTTTTTAAAAAATGAGTTCATCTAAATAGAGCCATATTCTAAAAAATTAGTTGCATTTTTTTACTGTAATTTTTTGCCTATTATATATGCTTGTTATTTGATCTACAACTTCAAATATTGTGCAAGAAACTAAAAAATGTGTGTTGTAGATACCAAATTTTGACACACCTTTTTGTAAAAATATGTGTGCTACTTTATTTTAGGGAGTATTTTTCATTTTTCGGGAGTCAAGTACAATTTTCGTGTATGTTATGACTAGTTTGTCACATCAAGGGTAAAATGATAATTTTACCACGTAAATATTATTCTATTTTTGTTTTATTTTCTAAATACATAATTTTATTATTTTTATCATTATTTATGATTTTAATGATTTTTGGGAGCCATTTATTATTTATTTAAAATTTTTAGTATTTTAAACTTTGATGGCACGTTTTCCAATGCACTCTTTTTATGATAATTTTCAAGTGAAAAATTTTATATGTTCATTTTGTATATTCATAAATTTTCTGTCCAAATTAAGTAATTTTTGGAGGTTATTTAAGTATTTATTTAATTTTCGTCTTTTCTGTTTGTTAAGGGCACGTTACCCAAGAATGCATATATGTTAAAATTTTTTGAGCGAAAATTTTAGTATACATATTTTATGTGATAATATATTTTGTGTAAAAATTTTGTGATTTTTAATGATCATTTAGTATTTTTATTTTTCTTTTCATAATTTTGTCACATATGACACATATTCAAATATGTTTTTTATTATTAGAATTTTCGTATCAAAAAAATTTTATACATGCATTTTATGAATTTATAGATTTTTCATAAAATTTTCATAATTTTTCAACACTATTTACTATTTATTGAGATTTTTCATTAAAAAAAAAGAGAGAGAGAGAAAAGAGCTGCTACAGCAGCTGCAGTGCTTCTGCAGCTGCTGCACGCAGCCAGCAGAGAAATCAAACCAAACCTCTTGCAAAAAATGGATTTTGAGGAGATTTTGGGTGATTTTGCTTCCTTCTTCACAATCACCTTCACCACACATACACATAACTGCAACACAATCCCTCACAAAACTTACGTCTCACTCACTGTGTCACGAGTCGTTCGTTTCCCTCAGCGTAACGAGCCGTGTAGCAAATGACGTCCCGCACGCCACTTCCGCCTACCAATCGACTGTGTGTCGCACTTACAAATATAGCAAACAAATGCATATATAAACTTTAGAGGCACAGTAGTTTAATAAAAAATGAGATTTCATTAAACAATTACAAACTATACAACTTTCGTTTCACACCCAACTTCGCATCAACTTTCTTATCACCCCCTACAGTAGTCCTGGCTAAAAAACCCTAAATGACAGGAGTAAACACTGTTTTTCTGTACAACAAGGAAAATATAAAAACTAGTCTATTTACATGTACAAGAAGAATTGGCACCTAAAATTACATCACTATGCTCCTGGTGCTTGGTTCTTCATGCTCGTCAAGTATCGCACCGATCTGTGACCGGTGGTCCTATGCGTCCCGGAGAGCAGGTGGTGCCGGGCGTGCGACTCCGTCCTTCCCGTGAGTCACGATAAGCATCCGCAAGCACTGTGCTAGACGTGCAACTACGACAAGAGTGCAACAGGTCATACCGACTACTACACAAGTGCGATAAGAAGGAATGCACGAGTGCGATAGGGTACGAGAACTGTGGTACGGACGCGCCAAACAACGACCGCATGACTTTGGGTGCAGACTAGGCAAGCGCACGGGCGCGATCGGCAATAGCATCCTCTATTGGGCAACGTACTTAGGGGACTTTAGCAGGTCACAGGACATAGCGTCTGACCACCCCGTGACATTCTCTCCCACTTGATTTGGCAACGTCCTCGGAGCCGTTAAAGCATTGTAAGTATAGAACATCTTTCGGAGGGCTCTGAGGTTTGTTGGTCGTTTTCAATAATTTTTATTATCTCCACCTCCTTTCTGCGCCTCCTATCTCCTGAATGGATTTTCCAGATCTTTATGGTATGACTTTAAAGGGCTACCATGGAAAACCAGATTATCTTTCAACTACATTGGGACTTTTGATTCTTTCACAGTATCCACCAAGTGAGTTAGAGATTGTTGCCCTATAATGATTTCAAAAGGACTCTTATTGGTTAAAGAACTCCTTTGTACATCAAAGTATAATTGGGCCACCTCCAACAATTGCCCCCAATCTTTCTGATTGGCCATCACAAAGTGTCAGAGATACTTCTCTAACATTCAATTAAATCGTTCCATCTGGCCATCAGATTTAGGGTTCGCCTTGGGACTTATGTTCAATTTGGACCCGAACATCTCTTCAAGTTTGGTCCAAAAGTCGTCAGTGAACCGCGGATTGCGATTATTAACAATCTCCTGCGGAGTGTCCCAGCATTTAACAATGTATTCAAAGAAGAGTCGAGCAATCTCTTCAGCTGTAACAAACCGAGGTGCAAGGATGAAAGTCACATACTTAGAAAAGCGATCTACCACCACCAAAATTGTTGTGAGATGTCCCACTCTTGGTAAGTCTGTGATGAAATGAAGAGATACGCTTTCCCAAGGTTTGAGTGGAACCGAAAGTGCTTCTGGCTCCAAAGCATTTAAGCTCTCTTCCGAGCGCAGGTGCGCCAAGAAGCATGTTTTCCTCGGTTCCAGACTTTCCTTCAGTTGCAGCGTTGAGAGATTCGTTCCATCAGTTTACCCCACTGAGACCCGAATCATACATGGATTGTTGCTTAAAACTATTAAAGCATTGCCATAAGAGTATATGGCGATCCTTGCATCTCGTAAAAACTCTAACCCAATAATGAGTTTAAAGTCATTCATCTTCACCGCTGCAAAACTAGTCCGTCCCGCAAACGAACCAGCCTTTATGGATATGCCATTGGCAACTCCCACGATTGGTTGTGTGGCAGAGTTGATTGCCTTCACTCTACCCGTAGATTCCTCCAACACTAAGCCCAATCACTCTACCTCAGAGCTGGAGAGATAATTATGAGTTGCCCCAGTATCGATCATTGCCCGTGTTGGCTTCCCATTCATTTTCAGATCCACGTACATTAGGCTATTATTTTTGCCCCTTATTGGCCTAACCTGCTCGATTTCATCCTCCTCAAGGGTTAGTGAAACCGCATCTTCCACGGTCGGCCTTCCCGTTTTGATAGCAGTGCAGTTTTTTAGTTTGACAAGTGCCTTTGCTTGACACTTAGCAATCGTCTTGTCAGTTTAGTCTACTAGAGGCCTTTTGGCTTTTGTTGCCCCCGTCGAGCCTTCAAGTGCATTGCACTAGTAGAAGAATGCCCCCATAGCATACTCTTCCTAGTCGCATAACTCCTCGTCACCATTTTCCTCTAAAGTCGGTTCCTCTTGGCTAAGAAGATTGTCTTCTGCAAGCAAAGCATTCACGAGTCTCTTCGTTAGACATTCGGCCATTCTGTGTGGACCATTGCAGATATAACACTCTCGTCTCTGTTGGTCCCCATTATTGCTGCTGGTGCTTGGGTCTCGGCTCTTGAACTGTGTTTGTGCATCATTTTGTAGTGTGGAGGGTCGGTCTTTCTCACCGTTTCCCCATTTTACTCGATGGAATCCGTTACCGGATCCCTTGGACTGATTGACCCCTGGTCTCGTCTCTCATCGAAGTTCCAACTAGTAGTCAACCAATCCCTCGGCCTGTGCAATGGTTGAGTCCAGATTCTCAACCTTTACTCTTTATAGCTCTGCCCTCGCCCACGGCTTCAAGCCCACTTTGAAAAAGAAGAGTTTATCATTCTCTGACATGTCCGTGATGCTCAGGAGATAGGTTTGGAAACTCTTTACATAGTCTCGAATTGTGCCCGTCTGCCTCAATCCACATAAGGCACGGCGAGTTTCTTCTTCAACATTATGTGAAAAGAACTGTCGCTTTATCCTCTGTTTCAATTCCTCCCACGTGTCTACTCGAAGGCGTCCTGCTTGGATCTCAGTCTTCTAGGTGCGCTACCACACTTTGGCGTCCCCCGACAAATACATGAACGCAGTCGTCACCTTCGCGACTTCTTCACCAACATTAGTTGCCTCGAAGTACTATTTCATGTAAAAAAGAAAGTTCTCGAAATCCCTCCCATCTCTTGCCCCACCAAATGCCTTTGACTCGGGGACTTTCAGCCTATTGAATGCCCTAGCCATCCCTGGAGCATTGGCCACAATGTTGTTGCTGGCAACAGCCAACTAGAGCACCCGCACTTCTACACGGAGCTCCATCATCATATCGTGCAATTCGGAAATTGCGTTGGTGTTCCCCACGACACTTCCCTCTAGGGTCTGGGTTTCCACCGCAAGTCTTTGAGTGGTCCCTTGTTCTCTCTCAAGGTCCGCACTCAGATGGGCAAGGTCCGTCTCTGCCTGACCCACTCGAAGATCTAGGATAGTGGCACATTCGTCACTCAAACAAATAGAAGAGAGACGATTGACTGCCTCCTCTAAAGCATCAATTCATTCTCTATGCGTAGCCATCTTCGAGTTATCGTAATTCCGGTTCCTCCCCCAGAGCTCTAATACCAATTGTCATGGGTCATTCGTTTCCCTCAGCGTAACGAGCCGTGTGGCAAGTGACGTCCGACACGTCACTTGCGCCTACCAACCGATTGTGTGTTACACTCACAAATATAGCAAACAAATGCATATATAAACTTTAGAGGCACAATGATTTAATAGGAAATGAAATTTCATTAAACAATCGCAAACTATACAACTTTCGTTTTACACCCGACTTCGCATCAACTCCTTATCACCCCCTATAGTAGTTCTGGCTAAAAAACCCTAAATGACAGGAGTAGACACTATTTTTCTGTACAACATGGAAAATACAAAAACTAGTCTATTTACATATACAAGAAGAATTAGCACCTAAAATTACATCACTATGCTCCTGGTGTTTGGTTCTTCATGCTTGTCAAGTATCGCATCGATCTGTGACCGGTGGTCCCATCCGTCCCGGGAGCGGGTGGTGCCGAGCGTGCGACTTCGTCCTCCCGTGAGTCACGATAGGCATCCGCAAACACTGCGCTAGACGTGCGGTTGCGATAGAAGTGCAACAGGTCATACCGGCTACTATGCATGTGCGATAAGAAGGAATGCACGAGTGCAATAAGGCACGAGGACTGCAGAACGGACGCGCCAAGCAACAACCACATGACTTTGGGTGCGGACTAGGCAAGCGCACGGGCGTGATCGGTAATGGCATCCTCTCTTGGGCAACATACTTAGGGAACTTTAGCAGGTCACGGGATATAGCGTCTGGCCACCCTGTGACACACTGGCACACACTTCACTCCCTTGTTGCCTGCAAAGAATACACACTTCACTTCCCCTCTCAATCCCTTCCATCCTCATCCCTCTCGGCCCTCTATCTGGGCACACACAACTCTCCCTCAACACTCACAAACCTACACAACACTCACCTCACCATCTCTGCCCTCAATATATCTGCACTCTACACACACTCACTCCACCTTGCACACAACTTCCTCCCACTCTCACTCTCTCGGTCCCTTTTTCCCCTACACAAGCACCACAAACACATTCCCAACACTCAGACCTCTCTCTCGGTTTCCTCTCACAAAATTCACACACAGTAGCACAAATGCAATTCACACTCATCTGCACACACTGAAGCTCACGTCCCACACCCACTGGCATTCTTCCATCACTCACTAGCTCACAACCATCCACATTACACACACCTGCATACACAATCGGACACAAGCACACCTGCACATTCACACACTTCATGAACACACACTGGCACACACAAAATACACACCAGTTCACACACATACCAGACGTACATCCCAGTTCCAGCATACAACACATAGACATACACACACCAGCTTCAACCACACACACATCACACACACACATTTCACCTGCAAACACGCAGGCACACACATTTCACCAGCTAGCTACACAAACACACACCTGCAAAACAAACACGATACACATTCAATTCACACACACACCCCTGCAAACACACACACAACACACCCGCAGACACCACAAAACACACACACACACCAGTTCATACAACACACCTGCAAAAATATAAAAAAAAAAACACAACAATAACAACAACAACAATCAACAATAGCTGTGCACCACTCGGAGCCAACACAGTCAGCCACGCATCGCCGGTAACCTCACCGCACCAACACCCACTATCACTGGAGTTCCTCTTCCCCAATCCTTATAAGTTTTGTTTCCCTCTCTTAATTCATGTTAATTTTGTTTCCACTGTTATCAATTGATGATGGTTGCAACCGGATTTCGGGGAATTGGAAGGTTTGTTTGTGGGCTTAAGAAAAAAAGAAAAAGAAAAGAATGAGACCGACACAGAGAGAGAGAGAACGGAGAGAGACTGAAAATAGAGAGAGAAAAGAGAGAGAGGAGAGAACGAGTCAGAGAGAGAGAAAGAGAAATCAGAGAGTTGGGAAGAAGAGAGAGAATCGGGAAAAAAGGGCAAAAAAAAAAAAAAAGAGAGAAGAAAAAAAAAGGAGAAGGAAGTCTGGAAAAGTAGAAAAGGAAGAAGAGAGAAAGAAAAAGAAAAAAAAGAAAGAAAGGAAACCGGAAAAAAAAAAAAGTTTTAGTGAAACTACGTCGTTTTGACGTAGTTTCACTTAAAACTACGTCGTTTTGTTGGTTTTGTTTTCTAATTTGTTTTTAATTAATAATATGTATTTATTTTATAGTCTTTAGATTTTTATTAATGTTATTGTGGCCCTGAACATTTACGATTTATGCATTTAAGTTTTTGTTTTTTGTAGATTGACTCCTGTAATTTTATTTTTTTTTCAATTAGTTCCCAATTAATTGCATTTTTGGTCCCCCGACTTTTATATAATTATAATTTTGGCCCCCGCATTTTTTAATTTCTATTTTGACCCTTATATTTTTTGGTAATTACATTTTGACCCCTATATTTTTCGGTAATTACATTTTGACCCCTATATTTTTATAAAATTACATTTTGACCCCTATACTTTTCTAAAATTACCTTTTTACCCTCCAATATTTCTGGAAATTGCAATTTTACTTCTCAAGTATGCTAAGAATTGTATTTTAGCCCTTGAAAGTTATTGAAAATTTGTAATTTGGTCTCTCATGTTGCTGAAAATTGTATTTTGTCCCCCAACCTTGCTGTAATTTTATTTTTGTCATTATACTTGCTGAAATTTTGTTCCAAGTCCCTAAACTTGCTAGAATCTTAGTTTAAGTCCTAAATATTAGCTGGAATTTTATTTTAAGTCCCTAAACTTGCTAGAATCTTAGTTTTAAGTCCTAAACTTGCTGAAATTTTAGTTTTAAGTCATAAATACTTGCTGGAATTTATTGTTTCATCCCCCAAAATTGCTGGAATTTATTGTTTTACCCCTCATGTTGCTGGAATTTTATTTTAAGTCCCCTAATTTTGCTCGAACTTTACATTTTATCCCCAATTTTAAGTATTTCATATTTTTATACTTTAAATAGTGGTACCTTGACATGTTTGTTGATTTTATTAGCAATTGGTATCGAGTTTACGAATGGGAGGTACCTCTATTACCCTTTTTTTTCTCTTTATATGCTCATATGTGCTTCTATGTTTTGTTATGTGTTTCTTTTTATGTATTTTTAAGTGTTTATTACTTTATTTATATGTGAGCATTTATTTATATTATGTTATTTATTTGAATTTAATTTAATTATTCAAAGAAATGTAATAGATAGGTAATATTCCATTTAGCAAAATTTTTGTATTTAGATAGTTAATGTAATAGCTAGTTTATATTTTATCTATTTAACAAAAGCCCATGTATTTTAGATAGAAAATGTAATAGATAGGTTAGATAAGTTATCTTTTATTTTCTTTTTTCTATTTTTAGATTGTAATTAGACCTTCCCTAGGTGTAATAGTTAGGGCTTTTTGTGTGCTATGTGTGCCATGTGCTTATGTGTTTTTATTCGCTTTCCTTAGGACTTTGCATCTAGAATATTATGCTTATGTGCTATGTGCTCCTATGTACTATTATTTGCTTTTATATGATTATTGCTTTAATCTATGCTTTATCTATTTATTTACTTACTTGTCATAATATATATATCGTCGCCACACTAGTCCAACGCTAGTTGTGGTTAATTTCGGTTTCTTCGCTAGTCCAACGCTAGCGGAGAATTTCTAAAAAATAAGCTAGTTCAATGTTAGGCCTTTAGGTCATTTTAGTATTAGAATCACTTCTCGTGTGCATTCCATACCATTTCACACACATTTTATCTTTTTAGGCCTTTTCCATTTTTTTATGATTTTTATGTATACTTTATCACTCATTATCTATTTTAAACATCTATTTAGTGCATAACATTTAGATTCCATTACACATAGAATCTTAGGTCATTTGTGTGATTTTTTGACTAAGAAATAGTCATCTACTTATGTGGGAAGTGGTGGCGTACATGTCGTTCCCCCCTTCCGTGAGTAGGAATAGCAAGTCACGAGTCTACTAGTTTCCCATACCCGTTATGTTGCATCCCCACTTTCTTTGTTCACTTACTATCTATATTACTATTTTTCTTTCCTTTTGCATTCCATTTTGCCTCTATACTCGTGACTCCATCGAGTTCAAGACTCGAGTTTTCGCAATTAATGCGATAATCCCGACCAAACCTCAATGGAATATTTTGTCCCTTAACGATATCCATTTTTAGGACTAGATTTGCATTCATATAGTTGCAACCAAATGTGATAAAATCTTATGGTTGTATTAGGAAAATTTAGACTAAACCTCGCAACTAGTTTCGGCTAGGTTGAAAGGGTGCCTTAGGTGTAAACCTTTGCCTTCCCTTTCTTCAACTATGACTCCCGAACCTTTTTCTCTTGTTTTCAAAGACTTGGAGTCGTCTAAAAGGGTTTTTCTTGTTCTTCTTATATTTTTCCAAAAAATCATTTTTCTAAATAAATCATTCTCGATTTTTCTACCTTTGTAAAATATTTTCCGGTGACTTGGTACACCAAAACTCGATACCAAGTGGCGACTCCCTTTTCACTAAAAACCCTTTTTAGACTCTATTTTCGGGCCCAAAAATCATCGCACTTTCAAAGTCCCCATTTTATGCCCTTTTTCTTTTTGTTTTGAAATAAGGCATTTTCTAAAATCACATCTTTTGTCAAGCCTTTTTTGTAAAGTATTTTTTTCTAAAAAATTAGTTTACTAAAAACCTACACTCTTTTCTCAATAAATAAATACAACACACGTTTAATTCTTCCATTTTCCCGTCTTCCTTCAAAAAATGGGGTGCAACATGTGTCAATACTTGCATTTTTGGTGTGCATAGCTCAATTTTCATTAATTTGAATAGTTTCTATCTATTTTTTTTAATAAAAAGCACAAGAAATTCTCTAAACATTTTTCAAAAACAGGAGAGTCACCTGACTTTTTTATAAACCACGAGAGTTTCTGAATTTTACCTTATTAATTTTGGTAATCAAAACTACAAGATAAGTATTTACTTCCTAAAAACTTTAGATAGAGATTGACTTAGTAAATTATGTAATGGTTAGTTTACTGAAGCAAAATATGGCACATGATTTAGTCTACAAACACACATATTAGTTAATAGTAGATGACCAAGAAAAGAAGTTGGAAAGTATTTTGTAACAATCCCCCACAACGTTTAAAACTTCTAAAATTAATAATTGGCAACATTATACTAAGCAATATCATATTATGCAATGGATAGTTTCCATTTAAAGAAGGCAATACTATATCTTTAATGATCAATTTTCAATAAAGCACACACATGGTATTGATTGGTTGTGTGTCTAATGCGTGTTAGTGCTATTCTCTATCCTTAATTCTCTTTAGAATCTCTAACAGCCCAAATCCATAACTACGGCTAGGGGTGGGAAAAAATAATCGAAAAATAAAAAAATTGTAATAACCAGTCCATTCTGAACCGAAAAATGAGGGTAACCGAACCGAATTTTGAAAGCTGTTAGGTTAACCGAACCTCATTTGTAAAAGCGGTTTCGATTTCGAGTATCAAATTTTAAAAACCGCAGTTAACCGAATCGATCTACATATATGTCTAAAAGGCTAATATTTGTGAATATTATAGATGAATAGAGGAGTATTAAATCATTTCATTTTCAAGTATAAGCTCAAAAACTTAAAAATTGTATTTGATTTTTCCTTCTATTTAATTTTTTGATTTGTATATTATTTCTTGCTTTTATATTCTAATTGTTACATATTTTCTGGATACTAACTAAAAAACTAATTTCATATAACTTAGATACGGAATATAGAAAATAGCATTAGTATTTTTTTACTTGTATTATGAAAAATTATGATTTTTTATTTTTTTTATTTTTAAAAAGAGTGGATGCAAAAGTTTCAAACTATAATTTTATTGCTTATTTTTCAAAGTAATTGAAATTGAATAATATTTTTTTAATTTAACCAAGTATTTATGTCATAATATGTTTTATCTATTTTGTTAAATTTATTTAATACTATACGGTTTTGATTACTCGTAGTACCTGACCCTCTTTAACCGGATAACCGATAAGCAGTTAACCGAGTAATGAGAGTCGGATACGGTTAGCAAATTAGGTGAACTGATACACGCGATTCCGGTTAAGATATTTGGTGTATGAACTAGTTAACTGGTCCATGCCCACCCTTAACCACGGCCTCATGAAACTCTCGTGTGGGCGAGCCCTCCAAGGAGTTGTAGGATCCTTAACTCGTGGAAATATCTACCTACCTCTCATTCAGGGTTGAATCTTTCCTCATATAACACTTTACAACACTATGTCACTGATAGTGAAGAATATAAAATTGCTATGCATATTATTCAATCACATACTATAATTTGTAACTACTCACGAAACATTTCTCATGAGATCTCCATTAAAGGAAGAAATAACTTCTATACACCAGGCAATCGCAAACAAAAAGCCTATAGAACTTCTTCCAAACCGTACATGATATTTTGTATCGCAAAGTATGATTGTTTTACACATTTTGTCATTTCATTCTGTACGACAATCATAATTTAAAAAAATCTATAAAGTGAAACATACATAACCAAATATTGCTCCTCTACTTTTGCTCCTTTTATTCATTTTTGTTCATAAAAAAAGGATTGCTTTTGTGCTTTCTTTATGCTCTTCATGAAACCTTTGCCTCTGCTTTCTTAATAGTCCTAATCTCTCCTGTTTGCTTATTAGTGTGCTAATTTATTTTGTTATATATTGAATACAAAATCTTGGTTCTTCTTCATCTATTGCCTTACTTCCACTGTTTAAAAAATTTCCCCATCCAATCATCTTATGTGAGTTCCATTGTGCACAACATTATAATTGTTTTTAACTTTCATGTTCTCTCTATACATTTTTTACCTTGTTACCATCTTGCTTGTCTTAACTTTTATAGAATATCCAACTACTTGCGATTTTGCACCAGCAAAAATTATAACCTTCAATAAAACTTCTCAGTTTTACATGGTATTCTTACTTGCTTTCTTCACTAATCTCTCTCCTTTCTAATTGTGTCCTTTTAAGACTTCCACTTTTAACTTTCTTGTTTAACATTATTATGTACGCTTTGTATTGTTTTACCTCTTTATTACTATTAAACTTAATGTGTCGTGTGTTATCAATCTTTCATATACCATTGAAAACACGTAATGCTTATGTGCTTACTCTTACTTTAGTATCTATTCTAACATTCTAACATTGAGCAAAAGTCCCAACTGATTGCTCTTGTTCTTGGAGAAAAATACTGAAGTTAAGAACAATGATACAACCTTATATGAAAGCGGTGATTGGAACTGGAAAGAAGAATATCTATGGTATGATAACTGACATCCATTGGGGCCACTCAATAGGATTTTCTCTATAAGATTGTTGGCTAAACTCAAGTGTAGAGAAGCAAACTGAAAAATAATAGCAGATGGTAAATGGAAATGGTCTGAAGGAAAAATACTTAGGCTGAAGGGAAGAAGTTAATAGAAAATACCCCCTAAACTAGTACATCTACCAATCATGAGGATCAAACAATCTGGTTGGCAGATTCAAATAGAAAACTGACTGTCTAGTCTATAATGAAGATTGAAGATTTTTATGAAATGGCAGAACTTTTCTTTTAATTTTTCTTCATGAAAATACGTTAACAAGACAGATATTTGTACGGCTTCTATGGATCGCAACCCTACCAAAGTTTTAGGTATAAGCTAATACATTATACTATAATTTTAGGAATTGGCTAATATCCTATTTCCTATTTTAATTATTCTATATTAAATAAAAATATCTTGTTCAATTATAGAAAAAAAAATCTTCCTCAATTTTAGAAAACAAATCTTCTACATCCGCCCTTCAAGTTGGTGTGTATATACTCATCATGCTCAACTTGCTTGTAAAAAGCTCAAAATTCAGTTCGCAAAGTCCTTTGGTGAGAATGTCGCTTTCTATTGAACTGATGGAACGAATATGTAAGGAGTGCTAGGTCCCCTCTCTAGGGACCAAATAACAACTAAATTTAGTTTTTGTCTCTCTACCATCTAAGAGACTTAGTCACAAGATCTGAAGAAAATAATCTAGTGTACTTGATCAATGATCGCGTTCTTGCTTCCATTCAATATGTCATTGGATAAAAAATCAGGTTCTATCTTATTATTTAATAAATTTGTATTCTAAGCATTCATGTATGATCTTGGATGTAGAATAATTTTTATTCTATCAATTGGTATCGAGTAGCTACATAAAGCGTATAGTTACATAATCCCATTGTTGAGATGAGCATTGTCAGTTTTGTATTAAGACCAATTCGAATATACTGTGATAATATTGTTGCGTATTATTCTCTAAGAATAATAAAAGTATCACTGAGTCAAAGCATATGAAAATCAAATACTTGACCTTAAAAGAGTTGATAAAAAAAGGTGACATAAAAGTAGAGCATATTATGACTGAATATATGATTGCTAATCCTTTGATTAAGGGACTCCACCTTGTTGCCTTTAAAGTGCATGTTGCTAGCATGGGATTGGTTGAGTCATTTGATGTCCTTGGTTAGTGGGAGTCAGTATATATTTTTGCTCTACTTATTTTTGTTTTGTTTGAGACATCATTTTGATATATTTGGATTATTATGAATTTTGGTAATAATAATCATTGATGATTCAGTCATATGGTGTTTTATATTTTTGGAAAGTCTCAAGACATGTGTCAGTCTTAAGCAAGAGACTGGGGCATTAATCGTTAGGCTCGTGTGTATGTCTTGTGACACATAAAAATATCATGGATATAGAGTTAATTATAAGACACACTAGTTTAAATTATTTAAACAATAAGCCCTCGTTTGGTAGATGGGAAAGTAAGGGAAAGTAATCTGTATAGGAAAGTAATATGTGTGGGAAAGTAATATGATTACTTAACAGTGTTTGGACACTTCTAGGAATATTGGTAGGAAAATTGTTTAGATTTTTATTACAATGTTTGGTTTGTAACAATATAACAAGTAATGTAATGTATATTTGCACTGTGTTGACAAAAATGCCTTTGCAATTATAAGATGTGAGAAGTATTGATTAAATAATGTTATTTCAAAAAATCATTAATAAATTATATGGTAATAAATACTATTTTTTCCTTTATTGTTCTTTTATCTCCTAAACATTTTAATTAATAAAAAAACCTTATCAATATATTATATAAAACAATCAAAATCATTTTTATAAAAGAAATATAATATTAACAATCATGACTAAACAATGTATGTTATCATGGAAAGAAAATATGTGACTTTATTTTATTTGTAACTAAGTTGTTATGGTACAGCAAAAAACTACATGTTCTATTTAATTTAATCACAATTGAGTTTTTCCAGGAGCTAAACAATCTAAGCAATAAAGCTGTATTGTTATTGTATTAAAATAACACATTATCAGCCAATCGCGAATTTATACTTTATCTAACATTTATGACTTAATTGGCAACCAGTAGACAGTACTCCAACCATGCATTTAAATGATAATAAATATTTATTGAAATTAAATAATTAAAACAAATTGTCAAACATTAACTTACCATTAAAATTATTAAAACAAATAAATATGACAAATCTTTCATAACTAACTACTAATTTAAAGTTGCCCTTAGAAATTGTTCTTTTTCAAAGTCCATGATAGTGAAAAAATAATCTAATAAATTTGGATCACGCACAAGTTTCATTCCAAAATTTTGACGCTCAAAATCTGACAATCTATCCAATTTTCGAAGTTCTTCATTAAGTTTGTGCTTGTTGTCCACTTTCAGCTGGCCTGGACCTATAATCATTTCGGCAAGTTTAGCCATTTGCTCACTATTTTTATCCATGCGAGCGCTTAGTACATCAGTCATATGCTCCAAACTTGAAACTAAACTATTAGCACTCCTCCTCTTACGATGCGTTTTTCTAGAACTTCCTTCAACTTGAGAATCAATAGTTGGTAGTTGAGTATTTTGGGTCTCAGCATCATTTCCATCAGATTCTTCAACCTCTTCATTCCTGTCATTTTCTCTATTTATTTCCTCCAACAAATCTATAGGAGCTGCAGCATTCTTTCTAGTAGCTCTATCTTGTCCCCAAATAATAGCTAATTGATCATAATAGGGAAATGACTTGTTTCTCATAAATGAATTATCCGGATGACTCTGCAGTTATTACATGATTTATTAGTATATAAATTTATCAAAATATTAATAACTATACAATAATTACATACAGTATTAGCATTGAAGTTGCTCAATATATTTAAAAAAATAAGTTAAGAATGACAAACTAATGCTTACCTTCATATATGCATCCCAAACATCAGCAATGGCCGTAACACATTTTTTTTCATCATCCCAACCAAAGTCGCTTGACTTTCTGCCATGTCGCACTTCATAAATAGCGTGATATTGTCTTTTCAATAATTTGCAACGAGATTCAATATGTGGCTTTTCCCTAAGACCATGTCCAGGTAACTTTTGTTCTAGTATTTTTTCTAATTCTTTTTTATATCATTTTCTCAATCCACTACCATTTTCACCATCAAAATTTTCGTTAATTTTCAACTCAACCATAGTTTCTACTAATTTTTCATCTTCGATAGCTGTCCAAACATGATTACTCCCTTTACCTCGACGAAATCTAGAGCTACGTTCCATGTCTTTAATAAGCAGATACTTTGATCAATATTTGATTCAACAAAATTAAATGCATAAATAACATATTATACATTACAAAATTTAGATACATAAAGGGCCCATGCCAAAACAATAAAAAGATTCAATCTATGTAACATTAATATGAAGCAAATGAAAATTTTTTGTTTAGAAGTTATTAACAATATAAATTATTAAACAACTTTGTTGCATATAAAAAAAAAAGAAGTTACAAATAAAATAACATGTCAAACAACTTTATTAAAATCACCATAAACTAATCAGATGAAAGTCTATAAAGAAAATTATACATCATTTTTATCTATTGTTTCGATTTTGTATCCATTGATTAAACATTTGATGAGCTAAAGTTTGTCTCCAATTTGTCCATTCTTCAGAAAGTTCAACTAAAGTGATAGGTGCACCATCTAACTCAATAGGCTCTTCTTCCACGTCTAAATTAGATTCTTCATCCAACTCAACTTTTGCTAGATCAAAAGACATATTTCTTCTTATGTGATTATGAAGAAGACAACACGCGGTTATAATTTTACTTTGTAGCTCGATTGGATACCAATTTAGATCCCTAAGAATCGCCCAACGTATTTTTAACTAGTCCAAAACATCTTTCAATCACATTTCTAGCTGAAGAATGTTTCATATTAAAATATTCTTCAGGAGTATTTGGTTGATATCCTGTTGCCCATTCATTAAGGTGGTATTTTGGACCCCTAAATGGTGCAAGAAATCCCTTGCCATTTGTGTAGCCCGCATCCACAAGATAATAATACCCTAAAATATTAAAAAAATAGAAATAGCTTAAAACATAATCAATAAAAATAATCAAATTAAAGTTCTTATAATTATATCTTAATTTTTAATTTTTTCACTTTGTGTTACTTTAACTTACCATCTCTGATTGGTAGTCCATTTCTTCTACTCAATGCATCGCGAAGCACCCTCCCATCTGCAGTTGAGCCTTCCCACCCAGAGAGAACATAAATAAATTGCATGTTTGGTGAACATACCCCTAAAACGTTTGTAGATAGATCACCTTTTCTATTACGATACTTAGGCTTATCAACTTCAGGTACCCACACTTTTATGTAAGTCCCATCTAAAGCTCCTAAACAATTCTGTAAAATAAAATATCATTACTATATATATATATCATATAAATAAAAATTTTAATAAAAATATTGATTATTTGTACTTTAAACCAATTCCATTTCTTGTCAGTAGAATTCTGAGGGATAGGTTCAGGTACTTTAAGCAACTGTCCTTGAAGCCTTAGGACTACATTTAGTACTTTATTGAAGTGCCTACTAATTGTTTCTCTCAGAGCATAAGAAACCAGTTTTTATTGTATGATTTTTCTCATGATGTACAAGTATGTATACGAACATTGCTACTTGTTCATCTACGGTTGTATTCCTTGTATCTTCTAATTGTCCAATACTTCGAAGCATATTTACTAGTTTTCTAAATGTGATCTATCCATGCGTAACTTTGAATGACACGTTGAATCACTAGCATAGATTAACCTATGAATATATTGGGATCGGTCATATTCATTAATAGAATATGGAGCTTTCAAATCAGTATTTTTAATGGTGATGTCGTACTGTGATGGAAATAATATAAATTATGACCCTTAATATGTCTAGTTGCTCCATGTGCATGTTTATTAATAAATAAATTAATTTTCTCTTTGTTGGCACAACTAGTTGAGCCATTCTTCAAACTATTAATCTCCTATTAATAAATAAAAATAATTGTAAATAAAAGAAATACACTATCTAGTCTTAGGCACGAGGTAAACCAAATAAAATTATAGAGAAAGATCAAATAAAATATGGTGTAGGACAAAAAATATAAATAAAAATAAAATATGGTGTAGGACCAAAAATATAAATAAAATATGGTCCTACACCATATTTTTCCCACATCACAAATACAATCTCGCAACAATAGTACCTGTTAGTAATAAAGAATTAAAAAAATTGTTAGTAATAAAGAGTTAAAAAAAACTGTCAAAAAATTGTCTAATTTGTGTCCTACACACTACTGTAGCTGAATTTTTGGTTGTTTTGACTGTTAATTGTAAGAAATAATTTTGGCTATTTGCAAGAACACCTGAGGTAGCTTTGTGACTTCTGAATAATTGGCTGTTTGCAAGTGAAATACAATTGTATTTTATTAATCATCAGTTAAGGTTAGATGTGTTCCAGAATAGTTTTCTATAATTGCTGTGAACAAATCTTTCTCAAATTTTAAAAGAAAACTAAATAAAAAGGGAACCAATGTGTGTTGCTTAGTTGCATACAATTTTATAGATAATAAAATTGCAGCGTGAACCTTATGCTTTCTAAGAACTTTTTACAGGGTACCTAAACTTGAAGGCAATTCTTTACATCTACACTACCTTTTCCTGCAGGTGACATCTTGAGGTGAGATCGAGAAGGTATGCCTTTTTTATCTTTTTAAAAGTTATCTTCTGGAAAACTAAGTTTTAAGATAGCAAGAATGGAGCCAAGCCGTTGCTTTAGTTACTTTTTGTTTCTTTTTTCAGATCTAGTGCCGTAGAAATGTGCCCAAGTTAACAAAACACATACATGAAACACATAACACGCACATAGAGACACAAAGATACAAACAGAGGGAGAAGTATTGACAAGACATCTTACTTGCTTGGAGAAACAGTATGACGTATTATCAAGCTTGAGAGGAAAAATTGTCAGAATAAAAAATGGTGGAATCTCAACTTAGCTTTATGCACCACGCTACGCGTTCAACTTGCTTTGTGCACCACACTACACTTTCAAGAAAGTCTTCTAGTTTCTTTCTGCACTTTCAAGAAGTCGTCCATTTCTTTTGACATGATAAAAGTGGATATTAATAGTTATTGAGATTAAGATGAGGCATATAAGAGGGACGAGAGAGTTGAGAGATTTGGATAAAATTTGTTGAGGGATTCGGGAGTTTACACTGTTGGTTGTTGGAAGAGATAGATTATTATGTTGAGGTGAGGAGAGAGAGGGTCAAAACGTCATGTCTGTATTTTTTATTAAAATCTCCGTATCTTTGATTAAATTACTCAGGGAAAGTATTATGAATACCAACAATATGTGAAGATTTAGATTCCTAGTAATATTCTACTATTTTTCCTTGGTTTGGGGAAAGTTTTTACTTTCCTAATAAGCTAATAAGTGAACCAAACAGTAGATTTTAATTCTTAGGAAAAAGAATACTTTCCCTAAGCAGATTCCTTGTCAACCAAACAAGGCCTAAGGTATTTCTCTTGCATACTTGTGATGCATAAAGAAGAGAAATTGGTGACCGACAAGTAAGTAGCACATTATATAAACCATAAAGTTGGTGCTACACTACCACATCCAGATCATGTGGACAACATTTATTAGTATTATAACCATAGAAAGAATTGTGTCGCATTAATTGATACAAATTCCGCTATGATTTAATATTGAGGATCTTGTTTAACAGAATGGTTATTTAGGATAATCTCTTGACCAATATACATTGAGCTCATCAAATTTTTTAGTATTACCTTGGCATAAAGAATTAGTTACAATTAATGCCGTCCAAGTGGGAGAATGTTAGATTTTTAATCTAATTATGGGCTTACATTAATTGTAATTAATAGTTGAGCATAATATGGTCAAATATGATACATAAAGTGGGTCATTATTTTGATTTAATTATTGGACCTATTGTTCTAATATAATTTAATTAATTGTGTAGGCATATAAGGTCCATTAGAGATTGTTAAATGAAGATCCTAATGTGTCTAATATATAAGGAGTGCTAGGTCCCCTCTCTAAGGATCAGAACAAAAACTAAATTCGGTTTTTGTCTCTCTACCATCTAGAAGACTTAGTCACAAGATTCAGAGAGAAGAATCAAGTGTACTTGATCAGTGATCGTGTTCTTGCTTTCGTTCAACATGTCGTTGGATCAAAAGTCAAGTTCTATCTCATTATTTAATAAATTTGTATTCTGAGTATTCAATATGATCTTGGATATAGAATTATTTTTATTCTATCAGATAACATCTTATTCAATCTTCTTTATTATGAAGCGGTGGTCAATCTCAATATGCTTAGTTATATCATGCTATTGCGAGCTGTGTTAAATGATGCCTTTTGTTATCACAATAAAGCTTTATTGGAACTTCAATAAGTCTCTTTAAATCCTTACACTAAATATATGAAATGGGATAGTGCGAAAAAGGGAAGTGAACTAACTTTTTTTTTCATTACTAACTAGTGATAATTTTGAGCACTTCACGTTTTTGTATTATTTTAAGAAGATATCATGAGTATTATAATGTGTGAGTTGCATTTGGGTGACTATGAGAAATGGGAAATGTTGAAACCTAATGAAAAATTGGTCTAAGTGTATGAAAGGTTGCGTGAAGAAACCACGTAGGCTAATTGCACGTTTTCTTTCCATAGACAAAACCGCAAGAAGAAATGAACGCAGTTCCATCTACGTGTTCTCAACAGAGACAAAACTATGGCAAGAGACACTGTAACACCCTAGAAAATGCACTCACAAGAGATATTCTTTTATTTAGGGTTAAGTGTTAATCCTTGATTTATTAGTTGGAAGATTTCTTGAGTTAATTAGGTTAATTAACTAAGATTTTCATTATTAAGTAGGACACCTAAGTACCAAATTTAGAATAATTTTATTGGACCATTAATTTATATTAGTGTTTAAATTTTGATTAGTTTATTCTACTATTTTCTAGTCTTTTGACTACTCAAATTTTAGCTCAATTTTACTCAAAAAATTTCACTTATTTTCTTGCTTTATTTTCTTTTTCTTGGCTGAAATTTCTTCTCTCTTTTCTTTTTTCTTCTTGGCCGAAAATCCTTTCTTCTTTTCTTCCTCATGGCCGGCTCTCTCTTCTTTTATTTTTCTCTCTTTTTGCTTTAATATTTATGCTATAATATTACTAATTACTAGGTGATAAAGAGAGTAAGAGTTCCACCAATTAAATTAATCCAAGTTGACCACTAATACCTAAAAAGCATAAACCCTACTTTGACTCTTGTTATGATTTTATTGGTTATTCTTTTTCTCACCTTTTTCTTTATTTCTTTTCTATTTTCCTAGCCTATTTCTCTCTCTTTTTCTTTCTCTCTTGGCCGAACTCCCTTACTCTCTCTTTTCCTCTCATTTTTCTCTCAACTTCTTGAAGCTTTCTCTCCAAAATTAGAGCAATTTCACCATAGAAATTTAGCTTTTCTTCTTCCTAAGCAACTTTCTAAGCTTGTTCAAGGTATCTACTAAGAACTTTTCTTGTTAATTTCAAGTTTTATTTGGTCTTTTGTATAAGTTTAACTCTAGAACCTTGTTATTACTACTTGAAGAATTTAGTTAGAATTGAAGATTTACATGCTAGATAAAGTGTTCTTGTGGTTAGATAGACTAGTAAATAGCATTTAAACCTTGAAATCTCATGTGTTATATGTTACTTGGTTGAAGATCCTTGGAGTAGAACTCTTGAATTTGAGTAGAGATTTGAATGAATTTGAGTTTGAGTTGAACATAGAAGTTGTAGAACTTGTTGAAATATGGGTTGGTTGGTTGTTTTCTTGCAGGAAAAAAATTTGGGTTAGTCCGATTTTAAGGGGAAATGCTGCCGAAATTTTGGTAGAATTAAAAGAAGAAAAATTGACAAGTGAGATTTTTAAACCTAGGATATGCTCAATTTAAGGAAGTTGATGTGCAGGAATTTTTAGAAAATGATCTAGTGATAGATTAAATTTTCTTAGAATAAGAAAACCCTAAACCCTAGAAACCCTAAAACAAAACCCTAGAAATAAGTGGGGTATTTTCTTGAATTTTCTTACTAAATTTACTAGGGTTTTAATTGGGTTTTCATTATATTATTTCTTTTTTTTTTAAATTTCAGGATCCGAAAACGAATCGCGACCGTATTTCGAAATATTTTCTTACAGCATTTCAGGTGAGTGTCTCTATGTGTGCATGATGCATGAATTGCTTTGTCATACTTGAGAATGTTATATTAAGAAATATTATGCTATACTTGTAATTGTTATTTTATGACATGTGTTACTTGAGGAAGATGTGTACTTTATCACATCTATTCCGCAATGTGTTACACGCTTTCATTATTCAATGTGTTACTTGTGCACTGAGACTTCCGTGACTAACTTCACTGTTACTTCACGGATAGTCAACCTGGACAGGCTTGGGAGGATATAAGGTGCTGGGTGTTTTAGGGCGTGATGTTCTTTCCCTTATGAGTTGTGAATCCTCAAAGAGGCCAACTCCGGATTGAACTTTCTTGCGTGTTGGCCCTCCAGGGTTGAGATTTCTCCCTGGATGTGGTAGCCTGTACGGAGGTTATAAGGTGAATGGTGGTTAGAGTTCTTGCTTGATAATACTGGCATGAACTTTGATAAAGACCCGAGCTATTATCTCAGTTCTAACATCATGGTTACATGATCAGTACTTGCTCCTTCTGCGGCTAAGCTTGCTTCTATAGTTGAGCCCTGTATCCGCCATTGACTACTTGTTAATTAAATTGTTCATGACCTATCTATTTAACTTGTCAATTATTTTTGTACCATAAAATAATGGTTTCTTGGTATGGTTGCATGACTTGGGCACTCATTGGGCTATTATAGCTCATCCCGTTCATTTGTTTTCTTTAACCAGGTTTTCAAAATACTAAAGCTGGAAAAGCTGATTTTGGACATTGTACATGTTTTGTTTAGTATCTTTTGATAGCCACTTGTTTAGGCTATTCTTGTACATGCTATGTAAATTTTAGTGTGTAAAACCTTTTGCAATACCTGTACTTCAAATGAATTTTATGAATATATCTCTTTATGAATGTGTTTTATTTTGCATTAATTATGTGTACGTATTGAGCGAGTGCTCGACTCGAGTCCTGGCGAGAGCTAGGCAGACAGTCCGCTAAGGCCTTTGATGCGCCTTTGAGTAAGGTGGGGCTGTCACAGACACGCGTGATATTTAGCGCATTTTCCCTCGTGAGATTCGGCCAACCAAAAACGTGGCACAACCTTTTTGTGGCTTGATCCATTTGCCTTCCAGAGATTTGGTGAAAAGAAATTGTGGAGAAACGCGTGCAGTATATGTCGTGTTTTCTATCTAGAGAATTTGCCAAGATGATCCGCGACATGAACCATCTGTAACTCTACCCGTGTTTCCTTCTCAGAAATATTTTAAAAAGAAACTACGGGATAAACTGTGGACTTATTCATTAGAAATTATGTACGGTTTCTTTGTGCATATTGGTAACTACAAACAGCCATGGCCTCTTTTCACATTTTCTTCTTCCCTCTTCCCTTGTGCACTAGAAACTTTTCAAGCCCCTCTTTGATTCTTCAAAATTTTCACCACTAAATTGTCAAAATCACTACACACTCACCTTACCCACTTAGACTAAAGCAATCCATTGCCATTTTTTTTGTCTAATTCACTACAAGATTTGGGGCAAAATTTGGAAAAATTAGGGTTTCAAGGTGAGCACCTAACTGGGTCCAATTTTATGAATTGATGGTTATTTGTGGGCTTGGATTGGTGGATTTTCATTTGTCTTGAGTTACCTGAATCATCTTTGAGGTATGTGTGTGATTAATCCTTATATTTTGATGATTTTCAATTCAATTAAATTGGGATATTTTGGGTGCTTTCTATGCGAATTGATTTACTAAATTTCATTGATTGTTTCAAGTGTAAATTAGTGAAATTGCATGCTAATGAGTGAATTAGAAGCATGGATTAGGCAATTTCTTGCTCAATTTGCATAAATTGTATCTTAATTGGGATTATGGCCATTTTTTTCTTGATTTGGTTAATTATTTACATCAATTTAGATTGCCATTAATCCTTATTGAGAGGTTATTTGTCAATGTGCTTAGAGAATTTTGATTGATATGACTTGTTGATTTTGTGCATGTTTTTAAATGATGCTAAATTCGAGTATTAATCACCAAGGTTGTTGACTACTTGATTGGTTTGCTACAATAAATCTATTGAGTGTTGAAATTACTCTTGGCTTGAGTTAGTAATTTGGTGCAAATTTGATGGCTTTATAGTTATTTGCTCAAGTGTGTGTAGTGATTGACATAAGAGATAGGTACGTTATGTGTTTTATTGCTTCATCTTGTCTATTTAAATTCAATGGTGGTTGAGTTTAGGATAGTAGTAGTGAGTTTGGATGAGATATAAAATGATCGATTTGTACATATTCTTATGCTTAATGGTTTGATTTTATGAATTGTAGGTGAATATGGTATTGGTACCAATTAGCACTTCAAAGAAAAGAAATAAGGGTGCCTCCTCTAGTGGGTCGAGAGCTGAGCAAGAGTTTGACAAGTTGATGTTCACTTCTTTAGAGAACCAAAGATGGTACGAAAAAAATGAAAGGGAAGCACATTATAAAAAAAAAAGGACATTATACCGGAAATTGAGAACTGCACATTACTATTTCAAACTCTCGGTCAAAAGGGTGATAATTGATTTGGAGTGCCTTGCTTGCTCACTTTACTATTTCAAAGAGCTCACATGGACTTCACCAGAGTGGAAGCCATGGATATGACAGCAAATGACTATGTCAGTGCTGTACTCTGGGGTAGCTGGGTTGGAAAGAGCCTTCTATCTCGACAGTCATGGAATGTCCAGTGGGCAGGGAGGAAATGGGAGGTGAAGGCAGTGAAGATGACGAAGATGAGGAAGATGGTGCGGGAGAGGACTCCAATGTATTGGATGTTGGTCCATCTTCCTTGACGCCATCCACATCTCAACGATGCGCCACATCTGCAGTGACACCATTTGCTTGGGATAGATTGCAAGAGACACTATCGATGATTGAGACCCAATTGATAAGTTGAGTGGACATTATGGAGACGAGCATGAGGAGTCAAATGGAGGTAATGGAAGCTCGGCTTATGGAGTGGATGGACCATTAGGTCGAGCTTATTAGAGCATTGCAGAGTCATCCGAACTTCTCATATCCAAAGCTGCCATCGGAAGGAAATGATGGACTGGGAAGAGATGAGGGTGGAGATATATGACAAGCTTTTCTATCCACTTTTGGGACCTTTTTATTGAATAGCTTTCATTTCTTTTCCTTTTGATGTCTCATTATTCTATTTTTCTTATTTTGGGCCTGTAATCTAAACTTCTTTACTTTTTATACACTGATTAGGTCACTACTTAGATTTTCCTTATACTTGGATAATATATTATTTGTTTATAATTTAGCTACAACTGAACGTCTCATTTTATTTGGATGGGAACACGTTCATGAGGAAAAATGCAATCTACTACGAAAAAAGGGGGTATTAATTTCTTTATACCTATGTTTTCTCTTTTCTATCTTTTCTTTCCTTTTCATGCACATTGGGGGCAATATGCTTCTTAAGTGTGGGAGGAGGTTAAAGGTAATCGTAATAGTGTAGCTTAATATTGAATGATTGGATTGGAGAAATGTTTGGTTTGTTGTGAAAGTAATTTTTGTTGACAGGGAGCTGACCCCATTGCATGGGAGACTCTGTCAAATATTTTTCAAAAATTTTCCCAAGATAATCATTCAAATTTTCAGTTATAAGTGCATATTTTATCCAAGTCGTGAGTGGTCAATTTCAAGAATGATTACTATGTACTATTATGCCAGTAGGAGTCTTATATTTAGAGAAAGTATACTAGGTGGAGCAACAGGAATTATTTGATGTAGTTTTTAAGTCCTACTTGATTTTCATAAGTTGAATAATGAGAATAGATAGTGAATGTAACATACTTTTGATAACTAGAAGCTACTATTGACTTATTTGTTGAAAAAAAAAGAAAAAGAGAAAACAAATAAAAAAAAAAAAGAAAATGAAAGAGAGCTTGGATCTGCTCTACTAGTTTTGATATCGAGCAACAGGGAGTCTTCATTTACTAATATCGATTTTCGTGTGAAAAGTTGTTAAAACTATGAGTATGCATAGCAACTAGGCAAATGACGTATTGAGCAAACAGAGGTCCTCATTTACCAATGTTGACCTTCGCATCAAAAGAGAACTCCATGTCTCAAGTAAGGGCTAAGCTCTAAATAAAGGTTCTATAGTGTTAAAGAGTGTTTAATCATGCTTGCATGCGATGTTTACCATCTATAGGAGTCATTTAAATTTTAGTAGGGAAAACTTATCCGTTGAAGTAACAAATTTGAGTATTATTACTCTTCTTTCACTTCTTATAATGAGTATCTAGGATGAGATGAAAAATGGCATGATGAGTATTCATTCGGTTGTTGAGAAAGCATTCTTTGAAGTGCACGTTTTACTTTATCTCTGGTTAAGTCTTTGATTCAATTGGTATGGTTTAGTTGCTTGAAAACAAGCAATGGCTTAAGTGTGGGGAAGTTAATAGTGGTCTATTTATACATATATTTAGAGGGTCTAAATTAGTGTTTTATGTTAGTTTTTAGGTTTTAGTTTAGTATTTTGGGTCAATGCATATATTTTTCTAACTAGTTTTGAGTTGTTTACTTGAAGCATTTATTTGAACTTATTTGAGTTATTTACTCGCATTTATTTTATTATTCTTGTAGGTTAAGATCATCATGTGACCAGATTCGTTGCAGAAGACTACAACTAGAAGTTGATCATAGATGATGAGATGAAGAGGAATAAAGTAGCTGCTAGATGGATTGAGAGTTGAAAGAATTTTTTTTTTTTTGGCATAAGAAAGAGAAATTGTAGGTGAAGGAGAAGAAAGACGTGCGCAACTTCTACTAGCGGTTGATGGATAGAAATATGGTCATGGGAGAAAATGTGCTGAGCAACTTGCACAATTGCTTTCTGGGAAGAAACCGCGAGAAGAAAACGTGAGCGGTTTCTCAACTGGCACACCCGTAGTTGCTTTACTATGGAGAAAACATGGGAGCATCAGGGGAAGAAAACATGCGTGGTTTCTTAGTTGAATCTATGAGAGTTTTTAGTAGCTGGGACTAATTTTTTACAGGATATTCTCCCCCTTTTAAGTGTTTTTAAACTCTCTTAACCTAGAATGTACTAGATACTTTTGGTTTTTAGTATAGGGATAGAAAAGAGAAAGATTAGGAAAAAAGCATCAAGAGGCAATTCAAGGGGCCTTGGATCAAGAAAATTGCAGCAACTTAGAGGAAATCTTCAGCAATCACAAAGGAATTACATGAGAATGAGTTATTTTGTCTTCTACTTGTTAATTGTTGTATTTTCTCTAGAAATTATGGAACAGATCCCTTAGAATCTAGATGGGTTGAATCGTAACATGGATGTTTTGAATTGATTTTATGATTTAATGCAATTTATCATCCTTGATTGGGTACATTTTGTGAATTTCTTGTTTAATTGAATTGGGTTTGTGCACAACTTTTGATTCAGTGCTTGATTTCAATTTGGGTATATTGAGAAATTGCCTAATTGACTAGATCACTTCATAAATGAAGAAAACTTGAATGAATCTCTAGAGATAGGTTTACATGGGTTTTGCCGTAGGTTGGGTTTTGGGATTAAAACTTGGTCAAAGTAACAAATCCATTAGAATTAATGCATATTCTGGGGATTTTAGTTGAGAAGAGATTCCAGCTAATCAATTGAGGGATAGGGGCTATAGCACTTGAAAAATGTTATAGCCTAAATTAGGGGTTTTAGGGTCCAATCAAGTTAGTTGTTTCATTAATCCATGATTAGTTCTAAACAGAAAATGTTAGGGGATTCCACATCCAGACTCTACTCACACACATTGTTATTTTTTTCCTATTATCTATTCTCAATTGCTTTCTTGATTTGTTTAGTTAGTTGGCACTTAGTTAATTATTATCTTAATCCTTCATTAATCAGTAATAGAGTAAAAGTGATTACTAGCACTTGCAATCTTCGTGAGAATGATACTCGGTACTCATGTGTGCTATACTATTGGAATGATAGGTCTACTTGTCTCATGTGTCTGTAGTTTAGACCAATAGATATCACTTGTTTTTTTTAAGTAAAAAAAAAATCATTTTCTAAAATGCATTTGTACAAAAAATCACCTTTTTCTTTTATTTATTTCCTACCCTTTTCAAAATGGGGTGAGACGATACCCTCCAAAAAAGTATTTAAGACTTAGGGGGTGTTTGGTTTAGGGGAATCAAGAAGGGGAATGGGTATCACAAGTAATGATACCCATTGTTGATGTTTGTTAAACAACTATCACTATCATTCAATGGGAATGATAGTGATTAATTGGGGTGTTAATGATTCCCCCCAAAATACTAGTCTATCAAACCCATTAACCCTTATTATTAAGGGCAAAAACACACCCATTAAAAAATATATATCTTTTGAGTTACCCACTCTCAATACTCTCTCTCTCTCTCGTCTTTTGATTTTGAATATTTTTTATTAGTACTTTATAAATTTTTTACAAAATTATTTTTAATAATTTTTTATAAAAATTCTTTTTAATAATTTTTTTTACATTCAATAATTTTATAAAAAATTGTATTGAAAATCAAAGATATATAATACTCTCTGTTAATATAATAAAAATGACTTTTTTTTAAGATTATCATTTCTATAAAACTCAAATTAGAGCATGACTATATTTAAAATTGAAGAAATCTTTTTAAATTTTTTTCAAATATACAAAATAAGAAATCTAAAAAATATGTATATCATAAATAAAAATTTTAAAATTTTAATATTTACTTGAAAGTCATTTCAGTATACCAAACAAATATTCTTATAATGATACCCCTTCAATATACCAAACAAATATTCTTATAATGATACCCATTCCATTATTAAACCAAACATGTTGGGGGGAATCATCAAAACCCATACTCATAGTAGGGTTAATGATACCCATAGTGATAGTGATTGAGGAATTTGAACCAAACGCCTCCTTAGTAGTTGTATCTATTTAAGTACTATGCTATGAAAATTAAGAAACACAACAACTCAATTAATTTTATTATTATTATTCCACATCAATTACAATACAACTAATTTTATTAATACAATATGCAATTTGAGTGCGTTATTCTAGATCAAAATTAAGTGCCAAATGTAATTTGTTACTATCACATAATAGCATTAAATATCATGTACAACTAAATATGAAAACAAATGCAACATAACCAATTTAAGAAAAATCTATCTAAGAAGCTTCCATGGGACAAAGGCCTTCCACATCATCATGTTTCTCTGATTCGAATGTATCCATTTTTACCTCTTTTAACACCCCATGAATCTTTTCCCAGTCAATACTTAATCTCATCTTAAGTATATCATTATAGCTATCCTGTGAATTCTTTACTAACTAATATTTAATCCCAACTTAAATATTTGTTATAGTACAAAAGAGCTTATTAGACATATTTAAAAACTTACACTACAAAGTGTAAAAACTCTAACCACCATACTTATTTTAAAAAGTACAGTGTAAATATATCCAAGAATTTTCCGTCATTAGTGCACTGTAGTTAGGTGTCACAAGATACGAAGGTGGAATGTAATGATGGGAAGTAGAGTTGTGCCATCCAATTGTGACGTCCCAGAAAACCGGTACTTTTGGACTTTCTAGAAATCATAAGAAATGGGCCCTGATCAAAGTGGGGTGTGGTGGGCTAATTGCTAGAAATATTGTGAAAATTAAAATTTATCTAAAAAATGTGTCGATTGGAGTTGGGGTTCCGAATTAAGGGTTGCCGCCAACAACGTTGGCGGCGACCCAAGCATTTTTCATTTTTTTTATTTAATAGTGTTGCCAATGTTGGCGGCAACACAAAATATTTTCCACTCCAGTCCTCCAAGGACTGGAGTGCAATTTTTCATATTTGTAATATTAAGTCAAAAAAAAAAAAAGAGCAAATAGTGTTGCCGCCAACATGGTTGGCGGCAACAAAACATTTCCAAATTGCACTCCGGTCCCCGAAGGGCCGGAGTGCAATTTGGTTAATTTGTAACCAAAAAAAATATATATATATGTAAACAGTGTTGCCGCCAACAAGGTTGGCGGCAACCTAAAAAAATAGTAATATTTTTTTTAAAGTTAAAATATAAAATTAAAAACACAATAAAATATTTTAAAATAAAAAAATTGAATTAAAAATAATGTAATTTTTTAAAAGTAAATTTGGGTAAAATAGAGTTAGTTTCATACGATTTTATTTTTTTATTTTAGTTAAAATATAAAATGAAAAATAGAATGAATAAAATATTTTTTAAAAAAATAATTTAATATTTTTAAATTAAAATTTTAAAAAAGATGGTCCAAAATTAAAAAATAATTTTTGAAATTTTGAATAGTCACATCGAACTTGTTAGGCATGAACACACTTTTTAATTAAAGGTTTAAGTTTTTTTAAGATTTTTTAGGATAAATGTTTGAGATTAGGGTTTCAATTTTTAGGATTTTTAGGATTAGGGTAGGGTTTTTTGAAATTAGGGCTTAATCTTTTCAGATTTTAAGATTTTTCGGGTTTAGGTTATAATTTATAATTTACAATCGATAGTTTGGAATTTAGGGTCTAGGGTATACGGTCAAGCTTTTAGGGTTTAGGGTTTAGGATTAAGCTTTTCAGATTTTAAAATTATGCATATTAGGTGTTTTACAGATAAATTTAGGGTTTATGAAGTAACTAATTTTTAATTCACTTGAAACTAAATTATGTAATTTAGGCTTTAGGGTCAAGCTTTTTGGATTTTAAAATTATGCATATTAGGTGTTTTGCGGATAAATGTAGGGTTTATCAAGTAACTAATTTTTAATTTATTTGAAACAAAATTATGTAAATTAGAGTTTAGGGTTAAGCTTTTCGAATTTTAAGATTTTTTAGATTAGGTATGTCGGAGAAATAAGTTTAGGGTTTTAGGTTTAATTGATTTGACACAAAATTATGTAATTGAGGGTCTAGGTTAAACTTTCAGGGTTTAGAGTTTTTAAATTAAGTGTTTTGGGGATATAAGGGTTTAGGATTTATCAAATAAATAAATTTTTATTTCATTTAAAACAAATTATGTAACTTAGGATTTGGGTTATAATTTAGGATTAGGAATCTAGGGTTAAGCTTTTAGGGTTTAGGGTTTAAGATTTTTTGGATTACCTGTTTTGGAGATATAATTTAAGGGTTTAGGTTTAATTCATTTGTAACAAAATTATGTAATTTAGGGTCTAGGTTAAATTTTCAGGGTTTAGGGTTTCTAAATTAGGTGTTTTGGGGATATAAGGGTTTAGGATTTATCAAATAAATAAAATTTTAATTTATTTAAAACAAGATTATGTAACTTAAGATTTGAGTTACAATTTAGGGTTAAGAATCTAGGGTTTAGGTTTTCAGATTTTAAGATTTTTTGGATTATGTGTTTTGGAGATATAATTTAAGGGTATATGTTTAATTCATTTGCAACAAAATTATGTAATTTAGGGTATAGGTTAAACTTTCAGGGTTTAGGGTTTTTAAATTAGGTGTTTTGGGGATATAAGGGTTTAGGATTTATCAAATAAATAAATTTTTAATTCATTTAAAACAAGATTATGTAACTTAGGATTTGAGTTACAATTTAGGGTTAAGAATCTAGGGTTTAGGTTTTCAGATTTTAAGATTTTTTGGATTATGTGTTTTGGAGATATAATTTAAGGGTATAGGTTTATTCATTTGCAACAAAATTATGTAATTTAGGGTCTAGGTTAAATTTTCAGGGTTTAGGGTTTCTAAATTAGGTGTTTTGGGGATATAAGGGTTTAGGATTTATCAAATAAATAAAATTTTAATTATTTAAAACAAGATTATGTAACTTAAGGATTTGAGTTACAATTTAGGGTTAAGAATCTAGGGTTTAGGTTTTCAGATTTTAAGATTTTTTGGATTATGTGTTTTGGAGATATAATTTAAGGGTATATGTTTAATTCATTTGCAACAAAATTATGTAATTTAGGGTCTAGGTTAAACTTTCAGGGTTTAGGGTTTTTAAATTAGGTGTTTTGGGGATATAAGGGTTTAGGATTTATCAAATAAATAAATTTTTAATTCATTTAAAACAAGATTATGTAACTTAGGATTTGAGTTACAATTTAGGGTTAAGAATCTAGGGTTTAGGTTTTCAGATTTTAAGATTTTTTGGATTATGTGTTTTGGAGATATAATTTAAGGGTATAGGTTTTATTCATTTGCAACAAAATTATGTAATTTAGGGTCTAGGTTAAACTTTCAGGGTTTAGGGTTTTTAAATTAGGTGTTTTGGGGGATATAAGGGTTTAGGATTTATTAAATAAATAAATTTTTAATTCATTTAAAACAAGATTATGTAACTTAGGATTTGAGTTACAATTTAGGGTTAAGAATCTAGGGTTTAGGTTTTCAGATTTTAAGATTTTTTGGATTATGTGTTTTGGAGATATAATTTAAGGGTATAGGTTTTATTCATTTGCAACAAAATTATGTAATTTAGGGTCTAGGTTAAACTTTCAGGGTTTAGGGTTTTTAAATTAGGTGTTTTGGGGGATATAAGGGTTTAGGATTTATCAAATAAATAAAATTTTAATTTATTTAAAACAAGATTATGTAACTTAAGATTTGAGTTACAATTTAGGGTTAAGAATCTAGGGTTTAGGTTTTCAGATTTTAAGATTTTTTGGATTATGTGTTTTGGAGATATAATTTAAGGGTATATGTTTAATTCATTTGCAACAAAATTATGTAATTTAGGGTATAGGTTAAACTTTCAGGGTTTAGGGTTTCTAAATTAGGTGTTTTGGGGATATAAGGGTTTAGGATTTATCAAATAAATAAATTTTTAATTCATTTAAAACAAGATTATGTAACTTAGGATTTGAGTTACAATTTAGGGTTAAGAATCTAGGGTTTAGGTTTTCAGATTTTAAGATTTTTTGGATTATGTGTTTTGGAGATATAATTTAAGGGTATACGTTTTATTCATTTGCAACAAAATTATGTAATTTAGGGTCTAGGTTAAACTTTCAGGGTTTAGGGTTTTTAAATTAGGTGTTTTGGGGGATATAAGGGTTTAGGATTTATTAAATAAATAAATTTTTATTTCATTTAAAACAAGATTATGTAACTTAGGATTTGAGTTACAATTTAGGGTTAAGAATCTAGGGTTTAGGTTTTCAGATTTTAAGATTTTTTGGATTATGTGTTTTGGAGATATAATTTAAGAGTATAGGTTTTATTCATTTGCAACAAAATTATGTAATTTAGGGTCTAGGTTAAATTTTCAGGGTTTAGGGTTTTTAAATTAGGTGTTTTGGGGATATAAGGGTTTAGGATTTATCAAATAAATAAATTTTTAATTCATTTAAAACAAGATTATGTAACTTAGGATTTGGGTTACAATTTAGGGTTAAGAATCTAGGGTTAAGCTTTTAGGGTTTAGGGTTTAGGTTTTCGAATTTTAAGATTTTTTGGATTACGCGTTTTGGAGATATAATTTAAAGGTTTAGGTTTAATTCATTTGCAACAAAATTATGTAATTTAGGGTCTAGGTTAAATTTTTAGGGTTTTGGGTTTCTAAATTAGGTGTTTTGGGGATATAAGGGTTTAGGATTTATCAAATAAATAAATTTTTAATTCATTTAAAACAAGATTATGTAACTTAGGATTTGGGTTACAATTTAGGGTTAAGAATCTAGGGTTAAACTTTTAGGGTTTAGGGTTTAGGTTTTCGGATTTTAAGATTTTTTGGATTACGTGTTTTGGAGATATAATTTAAGGGTTTAGGTTTAATTCATTTGCAACAAAATTATGTAATTTAGAGTCTAGGTTAAACTTTTAGGGTTTAGGTTTTCGGATTTTAAGATTTTTTGGATTACGTGTTTTGGAGATATAATTTAAGGGTTTAGGTTTAATTCATTTGCAACAAAATTATGTAATTTAGAGTCTAGGTTAAACTTTTAAGGTTTAGGGTTTCTAAATTAGGTGTTTTGGGGATATAAGGGTTTAGGATTTATCAAATAAATAAATTTTTAATTCATTTAAAACAAGATTATGTAACTTAGGATTTGGGTTACAATTTAGGGTTAAGAATCTAGGGTTAAGCTTTTAGGGTTTAGGATTTAGGTTTTCGGATTTTAAGATTTTTTGGATTACCTGTTTTGGAGATATAATTTAAGGGTATAGGTTTAATTCATTTGCAACAAAATTATGTAATTTGGGGTTTAGAATTTCGGATATAATTAAAGTAATTAATTGATATGATCAAAGTTAAAAGTTAATTAAGCAATAAAAACAAAATATGACAACAAAAGATGATAAGAATAAAAAAAACTAAAGTCAGATTAATTAAAAAATACAAATATTTCTTAGGCCTTGTCATAATTCAGTTTATCTAATATCTTTTATCCCTATCATGTGGAGTGATTGAGCAACCGCATCTCCAATGTCTTCGCCTGTGTAATAAGTTTTGGTTGACCAAGCGATCAGATCTCCTTGGCGGAATCGGAAAATCTAAAGGTGGTGCATCAGTAGTATCAGGCGAAGCGACTAAAATAGGAGTCTCACCACATGAAGGACACGACTGTGGAGCAAGCGTACTAGGTGCTGGATTGGTAGGAGTGGAGAAATCGACGTCGTCAAGATTAGTAGACAAACCTTGAGATCCACTAAGAAAATCAAAATTCGGGTGCAACTGATCATCAAGATTTGCAGACGATGTGCTCTCGTATCCAAAAACAGATGTAGTAGTAGGTAGGGCGACAGAGTAGGTAGGTGTAGGGCTTTCATTTCGCTGATCGGGATGAGAAGCATAATGGTCTTGCTGTTGAGAATGAGAGTCGTCCTCGTCCCGGGGAAAGTGATGGTCGCGTCTGCGACGACCTCCCCTGCGATCATGTCGATTAGGTACTCTAGGGACAGATCGCTGATAGGGGATATCTTGAGAGGTCGATGAATTGGCACCATGATAGTTTATAGGGCCAACTGAAATACGAAGACCTTGCTGAAGGTAGTGCATGGTGCCGAATGCCTCATCTTGTATCGAGGTAAAAGCTGAATGAAAATTCTGCGAATGATTAACAATTCCAGCAATGTTGTGTGCTGCAGTATGACCTATCCTAGATAATGTGTCCATCTGTGCATTTGACAAAGAAAGGTAAATTTGATAATCACAATATGCGAAATGGAATTGTCTAAATTTGTGATATCGAAAATTAATAACCAAATTCATATCAGTTTTAAAACATACCATATAAAGATGCTGCCCATGCATCACCTCGATAACCCTCCCGGTACATTGAATGCTGGATAGGACGGCTTATATACCTGACAGTATGATAAGTGTACCAGTTTAGGTAATCAGGAGTAGGGTGGTATGTCTCTGCAGGCAATGTAGAAACTACAGAGGCCGTCCTATTATCCCAAAAATGCACCCAGTGTGCGTGAAATTGTTCCCAATCTCTACCGTGATATCCAGAACGACCAAGATCATGCAACTCAATTTTTGTTTCAGGAAACTCCGGAATTGGTTGATACATCCCGAACTGTCGCAATACTCGATCCGGTAGATGTAACTCCACAATATGCCAAAATATTAGGGGGCATCTAGAGCGCCAAATATGAGAACCGGCTGTACATTAGTCAGGTAAAGACGATAGTACATCTGCCGAGTATGGCTCCCATATGAACTACAACATTACAGAGTGATAGTTAACTAAAAAAAACAAATATAATAATAAGGTTAGATGACATAATTAAGGTGAAATAGAGAAAAGTACATCATCTGGGCCTAATTTCGAAAATGCATCTCGGTAGAACAAGAGGACGTGTTGGGGAGCATCAATTCCTGTGTGGTCTGTGGACCATCTATATCCCCATGAATGATCATCTTCTTGGATTGGATTTACAATCGATGGGCGAATTGTAGGAAAACGCTCCCAAGCCCATAACTAAAATTAAATTATTGCATTTTTAAGTTAGAAAAGAAACTAATCTGTGTCAATAAACGAATGAATACATGTATATTTGTGCACAATTAAGTTAAAATTTACCTGTAGTAACAAGTAGAGTCCAGCCGTGGCATTATGTTTCACACTCGATGCGTCGCACATTCGACGGTATAAGACAGCAAGAACGGCACTACCCCAACTATATTGGTGTAGGTTCTCCAAATCTTGAATGTAATCAAACCAATGACAACTCACAACATTATTGCATGTGTCAGGGAACATAACTCCTGCAAATAATATCAAAATAACCATACGGGCATGTTGACGACATAACTCATCTGACGCATCATCAGGAAGTCCACCATCAAGGTGATCACAAATAGAGAAAAGTTAAGTCGTCCATCTTTAAAATTTGCTATCTCTGGACGCCAACCCAAATGCTCTGTCACCAAATTAATCTTCTCTGGCATACGTCGTTTTCTGTCTCGAAGAATAACTGGTGCGCCGTCTATTGGTAAGCCCCATAACACTTCAACATCTTGCAATGTCACAGTGGCCTCTCCCCACGGGAGATGAAATGTGTGTGTCTCTTGTCTCCAACCCTCAATAAGTGCATTTATCAATGCATGATCAAGTGCGAACGAGCCTGCGCGCACAATACCATGGAATCCAGCTATGTCTAAATAGTGCCCTATGCGGTCGTCCAAGTCACTAACCAACCCCCAAAAAAATCTATCATTTCTCTTGATATCAAGACGCATATCATTACCATGCCAAATTGCTCGTGACATGTGTTGTTCCTGAAGATACAATAGACTAGAATTAAGAGGTCCTGGGTGAGGATCTGCAGAATTGTGAGGCTGATCCATACCTGTAGTTATAGTATACCATTAGAGATAAAAAAATTTATATAATAAACATAACAATTATACAAACAGTTTGATATAATTGAAACAAACCCTGATTAGAATATTATAAAATAAAATGCAACAAGCCTCATTTAATTAATGCAAGAGTTGTACAATAATTTGCGATAATTGAAACAAACACTAATATAGTAGTAAAACACATCTTAAATATACTAAGAATTACAATGACTAGAGTAAGGACAACTAGATGCATTATGGCCAATTTGTGAACAATGACTACAACGTCGGGGAGCATCTGGGTAGCGACGGTCCATTTCATTGCGTATTCTGGCATTTCTAAGCGGTCCAGGTCTTTTGTTATGCAGCCTACATGACAGATAATTAAGTCTCAAATCTGATTGTACCCAATATTCAGGATCTCGCATAGGCTGAAACTGACCAAGAAATGTTTTTTTGAACGCTGCAAATGTATAAACATAATGAACCAAGTCAGCAGCGTTTGCGCCAGATCGCATACAAGCAGCCATCACGTGAGAACAGGGAAATCGTAGCTCTTTGTACTTCCCGCAAGTACACGTGCCTTCATCGAAATTGACAATTTGAAAATTATTGCCTCGGTGATTAGGGCGGCGAACAGTTCTGATGCGGTAATTTCCCTCACTATTATTGTAAATCTGAACTCTATGATCTCTTGCCTTTGCTTCGTTATTTACAAACTTGTCCCAAACAACTTTCGGGAAAGGAAATGTTCTCCTACGAGCCAGATTTCTCTTTTTCAACCACAATTCTACGGATTGATTAAAAGTAAACTCCACGCAAGCCTTAATTGGTAAAAGTCTTGCATTACGTAACAAGTTATTAAAACACTCAGCTATATTGGTAGATATGTGACCCCAACGATATCCACCGTCCTTGCATAATGCCCATTGGTGTGGCTGAACAGATTCACCATTCAACCAACGGTACGCTTCTTCATTTGCTTTCCAAATTTGCTCCATGAATGCTTCGTATTTTTTTGTTTGGTTTGCTTTGCCGGCGGCCATTACTAGTTGTTTCAATCTATACATTTTAAACAAACATAACATTTATATTAGGTGGTAAAAAGATATATAAACTATTTTTTTAAAATAAAAAATTGTACCGTTCGTTTTTGAACTTTTGTTTGAAATTACTCTGAACGTGAACAAGGCAAAATCGGTGGTGAGCAAATGGTTCCATCCACTCGTTCAGAGTTCTCATGGCATTAATAATACCTAAATGCCGATCTGAGATGATGCATATATCTAGAATATTTTTGCACACATGAATCCGCAAATTTCGCATAAACCATCCCCAACTGCGATTACTTTCCTCATCAACAAGAGCGAAAGCAAGGGGCAACATCTTATTATTTGCATCAAATCCAATCGCAACGAGCAATTTTGACTTATACGGCCCTTTCATAAATGTCCCATCAACACATACAACCGGCTGTAAATGGAGAAATGCCTGAATTGCAGGATTAAATGCCCAAAATACATAATCAAAAATTATGCACCCTGGGCTGCTTTCTGGGTGATGTTCCCAAACAACCACAGTTCCTGGATTAGTAGATACCAACTCCAGCATAAAAGATGGGAGTCCAGTGATAGAAGTTGGCCAGTTTCCATATACAATATCGATTGCCATTCTCCTAGCGTACCATGCTTTTTTATATGACACATCGGTATGAAACTCCTTTTTTATCTCTGTCTGAATTTCTTTTATTGGGTATAAAGGTCCGTTATCTATATGGTTGATAACGAAATCAGCAATTATATCTAAACTAAGCTGTCGATGGTCATTGCTATTTGACACTCGAACACATGTGTGTTAATTCTCGAAACTCACGATCATCCACATCCTATGCGTTTTTCTTAAAGTGGCTCTTAACTGCCAATTGCAAGAAGGGATTGAGTTGCGATACTTACATCGAACAAACCAAGTTCTAGGTGTACTCTCTCGTACTTTGAACTCCCTATTATGGTGAATGGACCATAATTTTACTGCTCGTATCACCTGTTCTTTATCCGAAAAAAGCTGCCCCAATCGAAGTTCCTTTTTTCTATCGTCCCATACATTCAATTTTTCAACATGGTCTACTTCCATAGTGTCAAACTCCATTGCATGATCGACTCCTTGAGAATATTGTAAACCCGGTGTTACATCTCCCCATCTCGGTACCTCACTTGGCCCCACGTTATCATGTGTGCTGAGACCTTCTTGCCTACTAGATTCCGGTTGCTCCAAGTCATTTTCATCAGAATCATCACTGTCTGGTTCAGGTTTAGAGTCTTCATCATCGTTCTCTTCATTGTTCACGTCCCAATTGGCATGTGGGGATAATAATGAACTTTGAACTCCCTTGTGTTGCTGTATCGAGGTTACCAGTTTCCATAACTCCATATGATGTAGAGGTATAAGCAGGATATGCCATTAGCTCCTCTACCTCCACATACACATCATTAGCATAATTCGGTGACGTAACACTCCTATGATACAATATCCTCATTCCAATGTCATCTTCTAGTGGCATAGCAGAAAAAATACCCATTCCCACCTCATTTCTTAGTATTAAGTTGACTTTGTATAATTCCCGGTCTAATTGCATTACGTTGCATACTCTATCAATCAATTCAGCATAACCGATTGGTTCCTCCAAAAATAAAACTTTTTTACATCGTGGAGGGTCATATGAAATTGACCCTTCCATGGTCGAAATTATTTTTCCGCCCCAAAATAATTGAATCACGATCGGCATCTTTTAGCCTATTACGCCAACAAACGACAATTGCATACCATATTTTTAGTATTCAAATATTAAGAAGTTTATACGGTAATTCACAAATATGTAAAATTTTATGCGCCCAAAAGTAAATACAAACATAGAAATGTAATCTTCATAACGAAAAATAGTAATTAACTCAATGTTTAGGGACCAAATTACAAATACACAAATTTTTATGGGCAAAAAAGTTAGTAAACAAAAAGTTTAGAATTTAGGGTGTAGGGTATACGATCAAATTTTTAAGGTTTAGGGGTTAGGGTTAAGTTTTTCGTATTTTAAAATTATGCATAATATGTATTTTGCGGATAAATCTTGAGTTTATCAAGTAACTAATTTTAAATTAATTTGAAACAAAATTATATAATTTAGGGTTAAGGGTTATATATTTGAAACAAAAATAAATAGCAGTGGCCAGCAAGACTTCCAAAATCCGCTTAACATCAACAACACTAAAAATACATGTGAAAATCTTAAATTACATAATACGAAAATGAATCTTAAAATTCATGGCCAGCCAGCACTCACTCCATTGGCCCGCTCTTGGCCTCCCCCTCGGGCTCCTCCTCAGCCCCGGGAAGTGGATGTGCTGGCTGAGTGCCATGAACTATCTCCCTGAAAGCATCGGTTCGCTCCTTGCTCCTCCCGAACCTGAGCCTCGAGCTCCCTAATCCTCTGAGTCTGGGCTCGCACTATCTCCCTCAACTCATGGATACGATCCTGTGAAGTGTCACCCACACGTCCCAAATGCCTACTCTCCTCAATAAGGGGAATTACTACATAATCAGGGTAGGAGTACATTCTCCAACAACCACAAGAGGGACGCACTCGACTGAGCAGGAGAAAATATCCTATAAGGATGTCCAGGTCCCTCTCGATACCGAACTACAGGTCTGGTGCGAGCTCCCTGATATCTCCGGGATACCTCAGATAGCTGGGATGCCTCCCTATGTCCACTCTCTGCCATACCTATATTTGTCAATGACAAATCGATTAGAATTCTAATCCTAAATGTACTTAATAATCATTCATTTCTAATCATTATTATTTTTTTTTAACTTTTAAGACTAACTTTTGTCAAATCTAGGCTTTGATATCATCTGTGACAACCCCACCTTACCCTAAGGCATACCAAAGGGCTTAGCGGACTGTCTGTCTAGCTATCGCTAGGACTCGGGCCAAGCAATTATAAATGACTTCCAACCTAAAACAATTCCTATCCAAACCCATGTAATCGTATAATTTGTCTACCAAATGTTCGTACCCACTTCGATCGTGGAGGGTCATATGAAATTGACCTTTTCATGATAGAAACTATTTTTCCGCCCCAAAATAATTGAATTACGATCGGCATCTTTTAGCCTATTACGCCGAAAACTACATTACATACCATATTTTCAATATGCAAATATCGAGAAGTTTATGGGATAATTCACAAAAAGTTTAAAGTCAAGCTTTAATTATGTTATGATTGGGTGATAAATATTATTAAATAAAAGTTTAAGAGTAACATTATAATTGCATGAAAGATTTAAATAATTATATGAGAATAAATAATTAAATCGAAAAAACCTATAATCATATACTTTGTTTTTTTTTTTTTTTTTTGCATAGGGACCGGAATCCGATTTAGAAAAAAATTTGTGTTGCTGTGGAAATTTTGAATTTCAGTCTTATGTTGCATTTTGCTATTCTTTTAATTTTATACCAAATTGCACTCCAGTCCTTCGAGGACTGGAGTGTAATTAATGAACATTTAATAATATTTCCTTTTTTTTAATTTTGATTTTATGTTATAAATTTGCAAATTGCATTCCAGACAAGTGCCTAAATTCTAATATATAAATTGTAAATTGTAAATGTAAATTATAAATTACATTATTTTTAAAAACTAACACTGGTTGTTTTCAGCTATATTATCTTAAATTAGCCCTTAAATATACATATAAACATGATTAAATCTAATATCTAACTTCTAAATGTTGATTATTTGAATTATTACATATCTGTTTCTTTAGTAGTTTGATGGCTACAAAGTTGGGTGCTCACTTATCCACAACAATGATGTATAATAACAACATTTCACATTATAATTGCATGAAAGATTTAAATAATTATCTCAGAATAAATAATTAAATCCAAAAAATCTATAATCATATACTTTTAGTTTTTTTTTATTGCATAGGGACCGCAATCTAATTTAGAAAAAAAATTTGTGTTGCTGTGGGAATTTTGAATTTTAGTTTTTTAGCATTTCTTAAATTCGTTGCTATTTTGCATTTATGTTGTTATGTTGCATTTTTATATTCTTTTAATTTTATACCAAATTGCACTCTAGTACTTGGAGTAGTGGAGTGTAATTAATTAATGAACATTTGTGTTGTTGGCAGCAATACTATTTCCTTTTTTTTTAATTTTGATTTTATGTTACAGATTTGTAAATTGCACTCCAGTCCTTGGAGGATTGGAGTGTAATTAATGAACATTTGTGTTGCCGGGAATACTATTTTCTTTTTTTTTTAATTTTGAATTTTATGTTACAAATTTATAAATTGCACTTCAGTCCTTTGAGGACTGGAGTGTAATTAATGAACCTTTGTGGTTGGTGGCAATACTATTTCCTTATTTTTTTAAAAATTTGATTTTATGTTACAAATTTGTAAATTGCACTCCAGTCCTTAGAGGATTGGAGTGTAATTAATGAACATTTGTGTTGACGGGAATACTATTTTCTTTTTTTTTTAATTTTGATTTTATGTTACAAATTTATAAATTGCACTTCAGTCCTTTGAGGACTGGAGTGTAATTAATGAATCCTTTGTGGTTGGTGGCAATACTATTTCCTTATTTTTTTAAAAATTTGATTTTATGTTACAAATTTATAAATTACACTCCAGTCCTTAGAGGACTGGAGTGTAATTAATGAACATTTGTGTTGCCGGGAATACTATTTCATTTTTTTTTAATTTTGATTTTATGTTACAAATTTATAAATTGCACTTCAGTACATTGAGGACTGGAGTGTAATTAATGAACATTTGTGGTTGTCGGCAATACTATTTCTTTTTTTTTTATTTTGATTTTATGTTACAAATTTGCAAATTGCATTTCAGACCAGAGCCTAAATTCTAATATATAAATTGTAAATTGTAAATGTAAATTATAAATTATATTATTTTTAAAAACTAACAGTAGTTATTTTCAGCTATATTATCTGAAATTAACCCTTAAATATACATATAAACATGATTAAATCTAATATCTAACTTCTAAATGTTGATTATTTGAATTATTACATGTCTGTTTCTTTAGCAGTTTGATGGCAACAAAGTTCGGTGCTCACTTATCCACAACAATGATGTATAATAATAACATTTCACATTATAATTTCATAATCAAGCAAATTACCAAACATTACAAACATAAAACAATAATAAATCACACTTACAAAATCTAGCATAGCATTAAAAAAAAACTATTAATAGAATAAAAGAAACTAACTTGAATTTTGATGCGGTTGAAGTTGAAGTTGAACAAAAGAACCAAGACAACTGCAAAACAATTACAAAAATAAAATCAAAAATCACATTTAATTCACACGCTCTGCATTTGTTAAACATAAAAATATTATGAGAATAAAAAAAAGAATTAACCTGGATTATGGAGATGAAATTGAAGAAGATGAACAAACAACTCAGAGAGAATTCTGTGAAAATTTCAATGAGGAACACTTGTAGAATGAAAAAACAGAAGCAACGAAGAAACGAAAACAAGAAGAAAACTGAATGAATAAAATGATCATAGAATGAAATAATATAACCGGTTGCTCAATTCAAAGTATGCTAGCTAAATTCCAAATTCAAAGTCTGAGAAAACTCATTCATTGCAGTGTAAAATTATTTGATTTGACAAGTCGACTGAAATTTGTGAAGCTTTACGCAAAGATAAAATTGGTAGGCATTGCTATTCATAGGCATTGCTTTTTTTATGTAGGTTTTGCAGCCTTTCAGGCGTGCATTGCATAAGAACAAATGAAAGGTATGCATAAGGACGATCAGATTTTTTGAATAGTGAATGACATTATTGCCGGTAATGAGAATTTTTTTTTTTCAAGGTTGGCGGCAACACTGTTTTCTTTTTTTTTTTTTTTCAGGTTGCCGCCAACCTTGTTGGCGGCAACACTGTTTTCTTGTTTTTTTTTTTTTTTTTGTTACAAATTAACCAAATTGCACTCCGGCCCTTCGGGGACCGGAGTGCAATTTGGAAATGTTTTGTTGCCGCCAACCATGTTGGCGGCAACACTATTTGCTCTTTTTTTTTTTTCCTTTATATTACAAATATGTAAAATTGCACTCCAGTCCTTGGAGGACTGGAGTGGAAAATATTTTGTGTTGCCGCCAACACTATTAAATAAATAAAAAATAAAAAATGCTTGGGTCGCCGCCAACGTTGTTGGCGGCCACCCTTAATTCGGAACCCCAACTCCAATCGACACATTTTTGAGATAAATTTTAATTTTCACAATATTTCTAGCAATTAGCCGGTGTGGTGCGGATTCATTCAAAAGGAATTAAAAAAAGAAAAGGTGTTTTTCACCTCAGCTCTGAGGTGGTGGGTGAAGTTGACATTCTTGTACCATTCGCTTGAGAGTTTAAGAGGAGAGTAGAAGTGTTAAAATAAAAAAAGTAATTTAGTATTGGATTGCACAATTGAAGCAGAGAACTAAAGAATAGTGATTGATCTTCTTAGACACCTATGTTGAGTTGAGTTAGCTACCTACTCCAGATCTAAAATATCATCAAAAATCAGGGGGGCACTGCTCAGGTGAAAAAAAGCTGAAACCTATATATTCTCCTAAACAATTAATCCCCAGTAGCTGTAGTAGTTGTTGTCCCAGTTTCTCTGTTGCCAAGTATTCTTATTCTCTTTGATCATTACAGTAATATAAAATTGGGAAGTGGGAGGAGTTGGTGGAGTTCTGCTGCAAGTGTTGCGGAATTCTTTTTCATATTACTACTACTGTTATTATTATTATTATTATTATTATTATGAAGGAAGATTTCACTTTTGCCTCGTGACATATTTCAGCTTTTGCTTTTTAATATATTCTGCAGATGGATTTGTTTATAGAGGACAGATTGAGTGGAGTGGATTATGGATGGGATATAAATGCCTTTTCTCTTTTGCTTCTTCTTTTATTCAAGAAAATTTGGAATAAAGTAAACCCATGAATAGAAGACTAGAACTATACTACTGTGTTTGTCAAGTAGCATGCGTTAAGCTTCTTCTTAAAAGCAACGAATCATCATGCAATATACTCATCTAAAGTTGAAGCCAAACATTAGTCTGTGTCTTGAAGAATTGAACACTACTGAGATGGAAGTTTGATAGGATGATGACGTGATGATGATGATCTGGTAAGAAAATTCTGAAGCATGGGGATCCTTTTCCTAGTTTCTATGCTCATATTCACCATTCTCCGCCAACCCTCCTGTTTTCATCTTTATTTGATTGCATTTTTGTGGCTGTTAATTGTTAATCATCCATGCACGGACTATGAATTTGTTTACACAGATCAATAATGATAGTAACAGTTAATGCCATCATTCATTATTTAAAAAAAAAAATGCTAACGTTCATTAAAATTAAAGACTGAACGATCCAAGTATGAATCAAAATCAAAGTAGCATGTCATGGTCTAATACTAATATGCAAGCATTCGTTGTGCTATGCTGTGTTTTCCCATGATCACCATTCACAACATGCATGTGTAATTATGAGAGAGAGGGAGAGAGAGAAAGAGATCGCAAAAAGGGGAAGAAGGAGGAGGAGCAGGAGTAGTAAAATGGAAAGGCTGCGCTTTGGAGCTCAAATTGTGAAGAATGGTTAGTTGTGGGGTTGGAGGGAGCTCTCCCCAGTTTGTTTAAAGCGGTTTTCTGATTCTTTTTTTTTTTTTTTCCATTTTTGTTTTGCTAATTCCTGTCTCGATGGATATGTTCTTCTGGCTTCATAACTGCCGGGGATCCTTGGTCAAATATTTTTTGTTCAAAATCCATGACTCCCCAGTTAATTCAATAAGTTATCTGATTTTGTTTTGGGTTTTTGTTTATATTAATCATTTGCAATGCCTGGAATTCTCGCATTTGCTCATTGTATTGGCTAGGATTTTGTATGCTTTGAAATTTACTATCTATCTTACTGATTGGGCCGGCAGGATGCTGAATGCTGAATCCTGATTGTATAGCAAGCGTAATCATCTGATACCACCATGAGTTTGACCTGGCTCTTGCCTGTATCCATTTTCTTTCTTGCCGGATTCTCAGAGGAAATACAACAACCTGGCGTCGTGAATATTGGTGCTATCCTTTCATTTGGGACCATAAATGGGAGAGTGGCAAAAATTGCAATGAATGCTGCTGTAGACGATGTCAATTCTGATTCTACTCTTCTTGGAGGCAGAAAACTGGTCCTCTCCATGCACGATTCAAACTACAGTGGATTTCTTGGCATCATGGGAGGTAATGCATGCTTGGCCTTAATAACATGAATGGGAGGGTTTTTCCAATTCTTGTATTATGTGTGGTAAATTGCAGAATAATTCCGTATTTTGGAGTTAATATGTGATGATCTTCTCAATTTGAAGTAAAACATGTTAATTACCTGATGTGTTTCCAAATTTATGCTATAGAGGGGAACTTAACAGAATTTTCATAATATAAGGACGAATTTACTTGTTTTGCTTCTCACGCGGGAATTTTCGGAAGGGGAAATCTATGTTTTACACTTATCCAAGTTAAACCAGTCACTTCTTGCATTCTTCTTGTTGAATTCCCATTCTAAGATTCTGAAGTTGTGTCCGCTGTCAACTACATGCCCATTGTCTTAGTCATATGATATATTATTATTTTCTGATTGTAACTTAATTGGAACAGCATTGCAGTACATGGAAACTGATACAGTAGCTATTATTGGTCCACAAACTTCTGTCATGGCACACGTGATCTCACATCTTGCTAACGAACTCCATGTCCCACTGTTGTCATTCACGGCATTGGACCCTTCAATGACCCCTCTCCAGTATCCCTATTTTATCCAGACGGCACCTACAGATCTATATCAGATGACTGCTATAGCCGATGTTATTAGTTATTTTGGTTACAGGGAGGTACTTGCAATTTTTTCTGATGATGATAAGAACCGGAATGGTATCACCATCTTAGGTGATAAACTTGCTGAGATGCGTGGTAAGATTTCTTACAAAGCCATAATTCCACCTGAGCCGGCATCAATTCAAGATCAAATTATGGAGGAATTGCTCAAAATTCGAATGATGGAAACTCGTGTTATTGTTGTAAACACATATACAAAAACTGGTTTTTTGGTTTTCGAAATAGCCCAGAATCTTGGTATGATGGACAAGGGATATGTGTGGATTGCTACTAATTGGCTTTCAGCTGCAATGGATGCTACTCAAATTTTACCAGACACTGCCAAGTCAATCCAAGGCGTTCTCGCACTTCGCCTTCATACACCAGATTCGAAAAGGAAAAATGTCTTTGCCTCTCGATGGAACAAATTGAGTAATGGCTCCATCGGTTTGAACACTTATGGTCTGTATGCGTACGACACAGTTTGGATGATTGCTTATGCTGTTAAATCATTCCTAGCTCATCATAACATCATATCATTCTCAAATTATTCCAGGTCGAATTTTCCTGGGGGAAGGATTCTGAGTCTAGATGCTTTGAGCATTTTTGATGGTGGGCAGATGCTGGTCAGCAATATTCTACAGACCAATATGACAGGTCTAACAGGCCCTATTGAGTTTAATCCAGACAGGTCTATGAAGCATCCAGCCTATGATATCCTCAATGTAATTGGGAATGGATTTAGGCAGATTGGATACTGGTCGAACTATTCAGGACTTTCTGTTGTCCCCCACGAGACTCTTTATGCTAGACGAGCAAAGAGATCAAGTTCAAACCAGAAGTTATATGGCGTAATATGGCCAGGAAAAACAAAAGTTAAGCCACGTGGTTGGGTTTTCCCAAACAATGGAAAGCGATTAAGAATTGGAGTTCCAAAAAGAGTTAGTTACAAAGATTTTATATCAGTAGACAATCATACCAGACTCGTACGTGGATATTGTATAGAAGTGTTTCTTGCAGCCATAAAGTTACTTCCATATGCAGTTCCCCATGAATTCATTTTGTTTGGAGATGGCCAAAAGAACCCAAGTTACACAGAGCTTGTGAGTAGGGTAACATCTAACGTAAGTGCCTACTGGTATTAAATTCAGTACTAGATGTGTAATATATGATTTTGTTCATTAGACTTTTTTTTTAATCTCTAGTTATATGATATTCATCTTCTAGGTCTTTGATGCTGCTATTGGGGACATTGCAATCGTGACCAACCGTACAAAAATCGTTGATTTCACACAGCCATACATAGACTCTGGGTTAGTTGTGGTGGTTCCAGTGAGAAAATTGAATTCTAGTGCTTGGGCCTTCTTGAGGCCATTTACCCCATTAATGTGGGGAGTTACTGCTGCCTTTTTCCTCATTGTTGGAGCTGTGGTGTGGATACTGGAGCATAGGATAAACAATGAATTCCGTGGTCCACCAAAGAAACAGCTTGTGACAATTTTTTGGTGAGTTAATGCATTACAGCCTCCAAATCATGTACAATGCACTTAATATTTGAGGTAAAATCGGCACTTGACAGAACTTTTTGTTTACATCTAAAGCATAAGTGCCCAAATTGTTCAAAATATTTGCTCGTCTTCACAATGCCAAATTTTGTCATATGCTGATATCATTGTTCAATTTTGAATGGAAAAACCTACAAAACAAGAAATTGATAGGCATTTCCATACTTGTGATACTATTTTGCATTTCTTTTTTCTCTTTTTTGATACTTCACTATATCACAGATATAACCGAGATCAAAGACTTGATCTGCTAATTATCTTTCTTTCAATCATTGGCAATTGAAAAGGGAAAAAAAGAAAATCTCATCCAATTTCTTCCATTTTGCAGGTTTAGTTTTTCAACTATGTTTTTCGCGCACAGTAAGTATAGGTAAAGTGATAAAGCACTTTTCAAGTGTTGCTTGGCTGGTCAACAAGCTCATTAGATTTTCCGCTCTGATTTCCAGGGGAAAATACAATGAGCACACTTGGTCGGATGGTCATAATTATCTGGCTTTTTGTGGTTCTGATAATTAACTCAAGCTATACTGCAAGCTTGACATCAATCCTCACAGCGCAGCAGCTGAGCTCATCCATCAGTGGAATTGAGTCCCTCATAACAAGCAATGATCCTATAGGGTTCCAGGTAGGATCTTTTGCTGAAAATTATTTACGTGAAGAACTCAACATCGGTAAATCTAGACTTGTTGCTCTCGGCTCACCAGAGGCATATGCTGATGCTCTTGAAAGAGGAATAGTTGCTGCAGTGGTTGATGAACAGCCATATGTTGATCTGTTTCTTTCAAAATACTGCAAGTTCCAAATTGTTGGTCAGCAGTTCACAAGAAGTGGATGGGGATTTGTGAGTATTTCTACCTTTTATTAATCAAGTATTCAACATCTTGTGACTTGTGAAAGATTAATATCGGAGCTTATGCTGTCATAATTTACTGGAAAAGAGAGAACGAAATCCACACATATAAGCTGAAATTTCTGTAACTCAGTAAGAAACTTGATAATCTCAAATACTTAAAGAATTAGCTTTAAACTAGTTGAAGGCATTTTAAATTTGACAGCATTAAGCAGAAGCAGCTTTTTTAGTTTACATGGAGTGGAAGGAACTAAATTGTTATTACTACTACTAGGGATTTCAGTCTGTAGTTTTGGCATGTTTTTTCATGGAACTACAACTCAGATTTGGTGCATAGAATATCTTATTCTTGTTGTCCTTTGGTTTGTGGCAAACATTTGGGTTAACACTTGAAATTGCAAGGTTATTTGGACAAACTGCATCATACCTCAAGAAACTCTGGCCTGCCATTTGCCAATTTAGTAATTTTGTCTGAGCACATGTACTGTAATCTTTTACATTTTGTTACTAGGTTGCAAATTCATTAGTCCTGTTTCTCTTATTTTCAATATGTCAGGCATTTCCCAGAGACTCTCCCCTAGCCATTGACATGTCAACTGCAATTCTTGGATTGTCAGAGAATGGCGAACTACAAAAGATCCATGACAAGTGGCTGAATACAAAAATTTGTAGTCCTCAAAGCTCCCAATCAGATCAACTTCACTTGGGGAGCTTTTGGGGTCTTTTCCTTATATGTGGAGTTGCATGCCTTATCGCTCTGGTTGTATACTTATGGTTAATGCTACGCAAGTTCAAGCAACATTTTCCCGATACATCTGAACCTTCAAGGAATGGTACTTCATATTCTGCACGCCTTCGAAGATTTCTCTCCTTTGTTAATGAGAAGGAAGAGGTCACAAGCAATAGATTGAAAAGAAAGCAGATGGAACACAGTACCATTTGTCATGGGAAAGAAAGTTGAATAAATTGATTGAGGTTCAAAAGAGCTGAAAGGAGTTGTTTAGAAGATGAGTGCATTAGTGCTGGCACGTGTATCGCGAGTAAGCTCGCTTTCTTGTGACGAATTAGATGCATATGCTTTTATTGTATGACAAGTTTCTTCGGAATCTAAAGCATCTGATGCCATCTACGCATGGAAAACAAGACCCGCGCAGATATTAAACTCTGCTTTTAACTTTTTATAGAATAATATATTGTAGTATGGGCTCAGTGATTGTTTATGGCAAAGAAGGTATACCAATGATGTAGTATATAGTATTGTGGCCTGAGGAATTGTCTATGGCAAGTTATGCCTCTCAATTTCAGAAATCAACATTCAAGACTTTTTAGATACCCATTTGCCGAAAATCCTGCAACCAAACGCTTACGTTTTTTAGCCCAGTGGCCGACTTACCTAAATTTATGGAGTTACTTGCTGTTACGTGAAGAGGTAGAACAAAGACACTAGCCACAATCAACACATGGGAATGAGTTTAATAGTTAGACAAGTAGCCAGATGCATAATTTTCCATAGCCGTACCACCTTGAGAGAGCTTAGAAATTTGGGAGTAACATCTTTAACTACGAGAAAAAGAAATCCGCCACGATGGTTTATTTTCATTTCAATCAATCAAGAGGCACCCACTTATCCAATTTAGAGCAAAATTTTACAAGCAAATTCTCATGCTAGAATTTGTTACTGCAATCGGGACTTCCCGACAGCTATGCCTCCAGCTTACCCACCAAATCGTGAAGATCCTAAATCTAATAAATCTATTTCCACATACAATGTAGCCACATTCAGCCTGGATAAGCCTGCCCCGAATCTGACCTAACTCTCTAGCTCACTAAATAAAATCTCTATCCCTCCAAAAAGGAAGGGAAAAAGGCAGTTAAAGAAGGCCACGGAAATAAACAATCATCAAAAAATCAAACTCTTAAGAATAGAAGACCTCTGATTTCATCGGAAACCTTAGGAACATCCAGAAGCCTTTAATCCTTCATCATAGCCTTACACAGTCCTACAACTTAAAAGAGTGAACCTATTTAATGTTCCTAGCGTGCTCAGATCGGCAAGAGCATATTCCATCCTCCATTCCTTTGTAAAACCAGAGAAAAAATAAAATTACTGTGAAGAAGTTATTTGACCTCCAACCCCTTGTGGTTGAGCCACAAGGAAAATATGTAAACCTTAAGTTTCTTCCAACCTTTAAATTAGCCGGAGAAAAAAAAGAAACAAAACGGGATAAGAGAAAAGTAAACAAAACCCATCTACAAACACTTTAAAAAGGGAAGTCCACCAGCCAGATGGGGAAGCGAAGAGAGGAAACAAAAGAGAGGAGGAAAAAGACGCTTCTCCATCCTCCCTCCACATTTTTCCTTTAGCGGTAAACTTTCCACAAATATTAGATCAGTAGATTCAGTACGGCTATGATACACTGGCCAACAAATGATGGCAACTATGAAATACACGAGGCAATAAATAAAAGAATCACTCTCCTAGCCCGAAGATGGATACTGAGACTACCTTTCTCCTTGTAAAAGGCAGCCGACTGTAGTATCGCAAGCAGCTCTGACATATGAACTTTACCACGGAGCTACTTCAGAGTGATACACATGAAAGAATTATATGCCAAGTGATATACCCAGTTAAACATCCTTTTCTTTTGCCTTGGTGCTTTATCCATATAATTATCACTTCTCGCTTCCCACCGCCAGGTTAAAGCCCATAGAAAATAGCTGTTCAAGATGTGTGATTTATCTTCCTTGTTCTTAAAAGTATTTCTTCAAAGTATCCTTCAATTATGTACAACTTGCTCAGCCAGTATTACCAGCAACCTCTGCTGCACGCTGTCTCATCATTTCCATCACAGCAGCTCTGCGTCGGGAATCAGACTGCTGCTGCAACCTTCTTAAATGTTCCTTCAGATCTCTGCATCATTATCAATGCATACTTTAAACAACTAACTAAACTACGAAGAGAAATTTCTCTCTTCATGCGGACCAGCATGAAATCCTTAATAATGGGGTAGAACATTTGAAAACAAACCTGCAACGAGGAACATGGCATTCAGATTCTTTGCATGCTCGAGCATGAAGTTGGAGTAGATACCACATTCTTTTACAGAGAACACAGCCTCCAGAGGCACGTGTTGTGCAATGTATTCCATGGCGAAAAAGACCCTTAACCTTGCGGCAGTTTGGATATTGACATTGTGGAGAACGACATTGAGATGCATGCACCAGAAGATCTAGCATTTTACGAAGCTGCAAAGTACAAAGTGCAGTAGCCAAATCATGTTAGACTCGCCAGACAGTTTAGGTTGATAATAATTCCAGTAATCACCAAGCACCATCTAAATTCTAGAAGCTCTTGTGAAATCAACAATCCTGATTGCAGCTTAATTAATTAATCAGAACCTTGGACAAATAATTTACAGAACCACACAGACATGTAATGTTCAACCACTATATACACCACTCCCTTTGTTCTGACCGGCAACTGCCAATCACTCAATCTAAACACGGAAAATGAGTGAAGAGCCAAGGATGGTTATCGGAGCTTTGGACATAACAAACAGAAGGAAAAAAGAAAAAGAAAAAGGGAAAAAAAAAAACATGGAGAAGAAACAAAGGAAAACTGAAAATCAAAAGAAATATGAAGAGATAAGAGAAGAATGCTTACCAAATGTAAAACAAAACAAAAAACAGAAAGACGAAGGTTAGAGCCTCACAATCTACAAGAGGGTGCTTGTCAACTCCTAGGCACGATGAGTACAAATACCGTTGAAAAAAAAACACTAACTTTTTTAATTGCATCTAGAGAAAAAGTGATTTCTATACAATTCCCACAAAGTTAATCCTTAAGTTAATATAGCAAACATCTTTTATCTTGAAATTGATATAACTTCTTTTATTTACATATATATTTCTTGTACAATGTGGTCTTGATGTTGATGCCCAATATAATCTAGATCTTGAAGTCCATATAACAAAACCTTTTTTTTTTTCAGGAGAACAATGCAATTGCTTGACCAGGATTTGAAAATGGATCAAAAGATTGTAAACTTCAAGGGCTGAAGCTTTTATAATAGGAAGGGTAACAAGTACCTGTAAAACTCGCATTTGTCTTGCTTCTTTGTTCTGTGCATCACGCTCAGCCATGGAGGGATGATTGGTCAACTTATGAGGATGATCAATTCCACCATCTTTTTGGTAACATGCATTGCATACATCATAGTCTGGGCACGTCTCACAGCGCCAACCTTGACCAGCTTCTATGTCCAGACGGCATATAATGCATGACGTCACGTATGCTGGGGCAGTAGGATTGTGAAGATGGTAAAGGACCATCATTGATGAATGTTTAGCACGGCGGAGTGTATCATACTGATAATGATTTCCTTGACAGAGACTCAGAAATGCCTGCCTGGTGTCAAAGAACTCACTCTCAAGGATTTCATCTTTGTCTTTGGTATCTACTGGTACATCATTGATTTCAACCTGTAGATTTTATCCATCTCATCCTATGTTAGGTATGCTAAAGGAAAACTGACATAGTAATATGGCAAAAGGATGCCCGTGCTTAGTTAGTGTCTCAGTGAAATACTTACCCGATAAAGTGCATGCTTATCTTTCTGATTGATAGGATGCCTCTCTCTGTCATCGAGTTTTTGCTCAGCTTCATAACACCTGAATGAATACCAAAGCAAGATTCAATAAACACCAGTTCATATACTAATTAAGACAGAAGATAACAATATCCCCACCAATATTAACATCATTAGAATGAATCAGCTTTTCTACAAACTAATTCAGATTGAACTCCAGAATAAAAAATTTACCATGGAAGTTTAACTAAAAGGACAACAACCACTGTTACCATAGTCAAGGCATACTAGATGCTTCTCTCAAGGGGGTGAGAGCAGCAATCGCCTCACCTCTCTATATCCCTTTCCCAGCTGGTCCCTTTCTACCCACCCAAAAGGAAAATGCTTTGAAGATATCTGGATTTTCTACTAGAAGAGATAATGATATAGGGCAGCCTACAGAACTTGGTTCTTAATGCTGCCTAAAGGATTCCAGGTGCATTTAACATGTCAATGTTAAACCGGTGGCCAAAAGCCTTGTAAAAGTTGGAAACCTCCCAAAGAAGACTGCTTAACTCCAAGCAAAGTTTCAAGAACAACACAAAATTCCATAACTCATGACTAACACACCAAAGAAGAACGTGGTACTTACAAAGATAAAAAATGACACATTATTACAGCAAGGAAAGATATTTGTCATGACTAATCTACTTAAATTACCTTCTTAAAGACCAAAGACTTCAAGTAGACAATAAATACAATTCAGGTTAACTATCAAATGGCAATAGTACTGCAAATAACAATGAAAGTGCAATTGACTTGAGCATAAAGTACTACAAATAGATGTATATCAATAGAGGACATAACATTACTAAGGCATTTGAAGTGGTTGCAACAAGGCTTAGCTGAACTTTGGACACACTTTTATCTGTTCTCTAACTAAACCTGCTAATAGCTGCATGGTAAGTCTCCAATAATTGGGCGCAGGAACAAGAAGGGGATATGATAAACTGTGATCGTCACCAAGAAGATATAAACATTATACAGATAGATTTGTAACCTACCTGTTAGGGTGGTACAAAATTCCCCTCCCCCCAGCAACCAATTTAAAATAAAAAAAAAAGCAGCTCTCATCCTTGAATGGTTCAATTACAGAAGTCTATAGGTTTTATGGATTTTTAATTTGTTAAAACTTAAAATCATCCCAGGAAAACATGGGCAGGATAGACGAACTTGAAAAGCAGCAGTTTACATTGCTAATTGAGTATTTCATAGAATTAAAGGAGCATCTATCACTAAGGTCAAACTAGATATGCCCGAGATCACACTAAGCACAATGGTTTAATTCCAAAAATAACATGTTCATGTTTTCCTTTCAAGCAAAGAGCTATTTTAAAGGCCTCTTCTCTGCTTCTCCCATTTAATTTAGCGTTAAAAGAGCTGGTCAAGACACTATTTTTCCAAAAAAATAAAAAAATGATGCTTAACAATCTACAACAAATTAGAACAGCATATTAGTCTAATACACCATTAGGTGTTCAAAGATTTTATAATCAAACCAAAGTGACAAAATCAACAGCAAATGTATCAATTGTCGGCTTCAGTAAACTATGCCTAACTCCATTATGGGGCACGCATGATGACATTATGCATCGATAGGTCTTCACACATATAATCAGATCTCACAACGACATTGCAACACCAAATATGTCTCTAAAAATTTGCAACAGCAAATCAATAGACACAAATCTTTTGTAAAATTAGTTTCAGATTGCCAATTAGATGTTGGCATCTTCAAGGATCAAGCAGGATAGATAAAATCCTATTGGCACTAAAAGATGGATGGTAAAGTTTTATTGCGAATAAGCTATGTTTGCAATTTGAAAAGAAAGAATTCCATGACCAACTTATACTTGTGTTGCAGCTTTAGGATCATATATGAAATTCTGATGCAGCCCTCATGAAAACTAAGAAAAAACATGGATCTTCCTTTGAGCAGGCAAACTTTATTTAAGTAAATCTCCTTTTTTCACCAAAGTTCGTATACTGGTATATACTATGTTCCTCTCCTCTTGAAACATATTCTCCCTGTACTTAATTTGCTTGACATTTCATCCTCCTTTTACGTGTCTTTCCTCTTAATTAAAAGAGAAATTGGCAGCACTTAAGAAACTTCAAGGAGGAAAGCAGAATATTTACCTATCACAGAGCTGAAAGTTTTTGCATTGGTTGCAAACCCACCGGTTTCCAGATACCATTAGAATGCAACAATGCGTGCACGCATGTTGCAAGTGAACCATGATAAAATCCTCCTTCATTGGACTAATGGTTTCACCAAGCTACAATGAAATGCAAAGTCCATCAAAACCAAAGCATCAGAAGCATTGAGGGGTGATGAGGAGAACACTAAGTAATAATTTAATCTCTCCTATTCATTTTGTCACCAATTATCCGACTGATTAGAAAAGCAACGAAAGAAAAAGCTTAATGATAAGAAAACAGTTATTCTTTACACTTAGATTTCTGAACAAAACCTAGATCCTAGAAAAAATAATAAATGCTGATGAAAAGAACAATATCCAAAGCAAAAGATGTTCATATTTTTGCGTGGTAGGATTAATAACCAAAGCCAAAGAGGTTTTGGACAATGAAATTACTTTATGCATTAGTAGCAGATCTTTTGATGCATTGCCAGAAAGATCAGTCTGACCAGATGCTTTTAGAGCTCTCTTTGTTATGGTCTTTTTAATAGTTCCCTTCTTGTGCTGTTTTCTCCCATCTTCCTCTTGTTGCAGCTGATAGATCATATCCTCCGCAGCACCAGGCCAATAATCTCCATCGAAATATGGTAGCCGAGCAGCAGTTACCTTAGCTTTACATTCACCCGTAGACACAAAGAAATGGTCATACAAATTAGTGAGATCTACCACAACATTTTCCTTTGAAGCTTTTCTTAACATTGCTAAGTACCTGAAACATGAAGACAAAACCATGCTGAAAACATGTATATTGTGGAGAACCAATATATTTTATGTGCACCTGTGAAAGTGCTGTAAACTGGAAGTTTATTAGCTCACCATTCCCTAAGTTTATCAGATTTTGGCGTTTTCTGGATTTCTGGATGGCAATATAAGATATAATCTTCACCCTTTAGTGGAGGACATGCCCATATATAACAACTTGTGAAACCCCGCTTTTTGCAATATTCCAGGTATCCAATCTGAGGTGAATAGTCATTATTTAAAAATTGTCAAATGGTTACTACAAATAAAAAAAGTCAGAATAAGACGTTAGTGCAAATGGAATAAACTTACCAAAATTTCATGGTACACAAATGTTCGGAGAGCTTCTCCAGTTACTGTTTTGACCTCTGGCCTGAAATACTTCACGGAATCCAGATATGAAAGATAAACACGCCGATGATTTGGTTGCTGGCATTCTGATCCAAATTCTTGAACATACATGCCAAATAAGCATACTTCTACCCCTTCAATCTTTTGAAACAAGAGTAATACCTGGATATACAACTTTTAGCTCTAAGTTCCAACAACAAAAACTATACAAGATGATGCCAATCAATAGCTGGCTAGAAAATCTGATATTTGGATCCCACAGTTCCATGACAAAGGCAAACTTAGAAATTCAGAATAGTAGTTAAATGATTTCAAGTGTAGGCACATCCAGAAAACTTGAAGGAATACCAGTTTAGTTAGTTCAAGTAATGTTGGGCTATTCCCAAGTGCTTTCCAACTTGATGTTTGCTTATAATTTGTAAATTTTGATCATTGACAACATTTTCTTCTTTATCATACATGTCCAGACAACCCTCTGAGAATCACACCTGGACATGTACTGGAGAATCACACTAGTGTGAACCCCCAGTTGGAATAACACCACCAAGTTAATCCACATTAGTTGTAACATAGAGACTAGAGTCAACCCCTACACCACCAAGCTGAACTCTCTTGATAGAAAAAAAAAATTGATATTTCCTTAAACCATGCACAAACGTTAAACTAGAGTTATACCAGAACTGTATTCAAAAGAATTTTGAATTTGAGGATAGATAAAGCTTTCAAAAAACAAAACCTCAAACTACCTTCAAAATGTAACCTTCATATAACTAGTACATCATACCTTTGATTTGTATGGAAATTCCAATGGATAATTCTCCTCTTGGAAAATTTCCAGAAATCGTGATTTTACATCCAACTTTTTGTCCACTGATGAAACTACTCTTACAACAAGTCCTTCTGCTCCAGGAACCTGATGAAATATACGCATAACATATTGAAAGAATTAGTTTGTAATAAATCAAAGAATAGTAGTAGAAAATGTTCAGTCATTCTGCAAAACTGGAGAACAAATGCCACGACAACATCCTTTTTAAAGGAAAAGAGAAGCGAAAAGATAAAACAAAAAGTTGATATCATCTCCATGCGAAAAAATCTGATAAAGAAACTGCAGCAACGGCACCATGAATTGGAGGAACAAAAGATATCAATTACCTAGCACCTAGAGAGCAAAGATCAGAAAAGAGAACCAATAAGCCACTTTCCTAAACTCATTTGAACCTATTAACAGTTGCTTAATGTCAACAGATTATATATACATTTTTTCCAAGCTAAAGGATGTTCGATAACAGATTCATGCTTGAATATTGCAAACAGCCTTTTCAATAACCATTTTCTTTAGAAAGCCCATTGGGATCCCATACCCATATTAATTTGGGTGGGATGGGTATCAATAATATGGGATTGGGCCTATTTGGGATTATAGCTATTAATACCCATTTAAATATGGGTATGGTTGGGAATTAATTGGGACTCCCATACCCAAATAGAAACAAACTTTTAAATAATTTGTATTTGATTAAGGATAAGAATTTATCCCTGCAAGCCTACTTTTTAACAAATTGAAGCGAATACGAATTCTACTTGGTACTTATCTAATGTAATGATTGTATACGTGTTGGACGTTTATTCATCACAGATGCTTTTAAAAGTCCTTTCGGCCTGCACTTACGTCGAACTAAAATTTGTTAAATCTACAAACTAGAAGTTAATGAATCTTAGCTTTTCATTTTGGCCCCGTTCAATTCATCTATTGCTCCTGTGAATATTATGTTAAATTTTACCTCTTGATATTGTGTGGTTAAACTGATATTTGTACTAAAAAAAATTCAGGTGAGTTTCATATGTTCAGTGCCTTAATTTCAATTCAACCTTATTATCAGGGAAACTAATCTTCATATTTTGCATTTAATCTTAAGTTTGTGATGTCCATGAACGAGTGAGATGTTGATTTGTTTTAATTTTTAATTTGCTCCATTATTTCAGTTATGAATTTTAGTATTAGGAGTTTTAATAAAATAATATACAAATTGATTTTTTTGGGGGTAGATATATTAAATCTCTGCACATCTTCAATCTATCCTCTTTACATGCAATCATTGAAAAACTATAATTTATGATTGAAAGATTAAAACATATTAATAAATGAGATCTAAAAAAGAATAATATAAAAACCAAAAAAGTTAGAAATTTATTGAGGTTAATAAACTAAAAAAAATAAATGATATAAAAATGAAATATTAAGGCTAAACAAAAAAAAAACCTAAATGATATAAAAAAAAAGAAATTGATTAATAAGGAAAAGCTAGTTTAGAAAAATAATAAAATGGGATTTATTGGGTATTTGGGCGGTATCAAAATGGGACTAACCCATTTTAGTCCTACCCATATTGATCCCATGACAAATATGGGACCGTTTGGGTACAGCCCATATTTTACAGTCTCAAATAAGTCCAGCTCAAATCCCGCCCATTTGCCATCTCTATTAGCAGCCGCTGCCAAAAAATTGATTCTAGAAGGAGACAATATTACATTCAAATGTTGGTTACTTCCTACACACATTCGGGGTTTTGGGGGTATGTGTTTGTGAAACAATTTATGTTGCTTAAAAGGAGCCACCATAAAACTGTATTCGAGAAAAGGCACATAGAGAAAAGACTAAACAAATTTCCATAAATAACAAATGCAAAAGTTAACAACTTGTATCTGAATCTCAAATTGACAGAATGATCTAAAACAGAGGATAGCACAAATGGCCTATTAAGCAGATATACGCAGATTGAAAAGACAACTAAAACATCCATCCACATAGGAGTGAAAAAAATCACAAAATATGTAAACAGTATCACCTCATCAATATTCTTTCCTTGTAAACTTGCTCTCTCTTGTCTTTCATGCTTCAGTCGCTTTGCCAACCGCATTTCAATGTGATCACTCAAAATAGTTCTTGGTAGATCTTTTGCTCCAAGAACAGCACTTTGAGGTAAAGGCATACGCTCCCCTCTTTCAACTTCTGCTATGTAACAATTAGGGCAAGTATACTCAGCTTCTCCACCATCATTTCTCTTACCATTAAACAATGCACAAATTTGGTGTTGCCAAGCTTCACACTTGTCACATTGAACCCACTATATAAAAACAATTAAGTAACATTCAGTACCTCAGGTCTATTTCCAGATAAGCTGAAAACTTAAAAAAGGAAAGAAATAAAGCCAAATGTTATGTACCCATTCTTCAGTCTCCTCATCATTTCTCTTCTTGTCAAGCTTTGCTTTGGGGATAGCTGTTCCATCAGCTACAATGGTGTCTCCACGAGCCTCATTGTAGCAAGGAATACAGAAATAATGGCGAGTATCACCAGATCCAAATGTGTAGTACATTGCATTTCTTTTAATCCGAGCACCACATGGGGTGCAATATATAGGTGGTGGTTCAAAAGTGAGCTTCTCAACTGCACACAGCTGACAAGAATTTTCACTCATTGATTGCTCCATCGCTTGATTTTTTTCTGCTTTTGCTTTACTCTGCACCAACCAAAAAGGAGAAAAAAAAAAAAAAAAAGGAATACGGTTCAAAATGGGAATATATAATATCTAAGAGTTCCTCTTCCCGCCAAAAGTCCAAGAAAGCATGACGTTCTCGTTCTCAATCAGATAACACAAAAGTAGCACCAATTACTAGTATAGCACCAAAATTTTGGATGCCTGTACACTAATCATATGAATGCTACAAGGTCCAACGCATTGTAAACACAATGGTGATTATATGTCCATTTCTGCGAACCATAAGGTCTGACTCGTTGTAAGCACAATGGCAATTATATGTCCATTTCAGCGAATTCTACCCACTCTCTATTCTATTGTTCTAATTGTTTTGCTGCACAGTTTCCTTACTATTAAAATTAAAAACTCCAAACTGAGTTACCAGAGAACTTCTCAACATGGGTAATAAATAAACTATGCTGGAGAAGTGCAAAAATCACAAACCATATGTGAACTAAAAACAAGGTTTGCGGCATTACCTGGCCGACCCACTGTCTGAGACCTCTAATATGCTCTCGAACTTGTTCTGGCGTGAACAATTCAGTCAATGATACTCCTTTAATTTTCGGCTTCCCAGACTTTGAAGCACCTGCACTATCAGCAGGCAATGAATTGGTTTCCTCTTTAGCCAAATCAACTTGTTCCTCAATCTTAACACTAGACTGTTTTGGCAAAATAGCAGGAATGTTTGAGATAATTGGATCAGCATCAGACCTTTGCACAAATGAATCATTCAAATTGTCCTTTTTCACAACGGTACTCTTTGGACTACCATGTCCAACATTTACAGAGACTTCCATCTTAACTTCGGCAACCTCAGATTTTAAGGCCATACTTGGATTAACAATTTGTTCAGTCTGCTGTGTGCTATGAAACGCCTGAGATTCACTAACAGTTGGAACTGGTACAACAGAACTTTTGCTTTCATGAACAATGGACTGGACAGGTGGCTCAATCTTCATGCGCTTAAGTGACGGTTGTAAATCATCCGGGGTTTCAGCTATCGTATTCAAATTTGATCTACCTGGGTTTTCACCAGTCTCATATGGTTTACGAGTTCCATTGACCGATCTCATAAAACCAGAACCAAAGTGAGGCTAACTACTTGCCTTCAACTGTGCCTGCACAAAATTTTTCACAGGAATGCAAACAGGGCAACTAGCATCCTTGCACCGCTTATGATGGCTAATTAGAATCTTTGTCGCACAGCAACGAGGAAATGAGCACTGTAATGATTCACATTTTTCCATATGCCTTAACAGCTCTTGAACATATATGCAATAAGGATCCAGACATTTCCCTTCTTTAGCAGGACACCGGCGAGCATGTCGCAAAAACAGCAGCCATCTCTGCTGATTCTTGAACTGCCTCTCACGACTTAGGTTACCTGATCTGCCTGCAGCCCCACTTAAATTTGCAGGCTTATCCAATCTCATAGCAGCAACAGATTGACCAATGACAGACCCATCTGAGGATAAACTATTTTGCTGAGCTTCATCTTTCCCTGCGATTCTCTGGCGAAATTCCTCTTGAACATTTTGTTCACGTGGGAGGCAACCTGGGTTCTGTGATCGATCTTGAGACTCAGGATACCATATGTGACCCTGTGCTGCTGCATCTGATTGAACCGCAGGAGGAAGGCAGCTAAACTCACTTTGAGAGTCAGCAACGAACTGGTTCTGGTGCACTAAATGTTGCATCTGTTCTGAAGTCTGAGTTAGTGATGCATAAATGTCTTGTGGGCCAGATGGAAAAGAATGCAATTGTGTACCCGCTCTGGAATGGTCCTCCAATGAACTCTCTGCAAACTGATTTGGCAATTCTGAAAACTGGAATTGTTCAGGGACTTGAGAATGCAGAGCTTCTTCAATACGCTCTATCCCTGGTTCAGTCTTTATTGAGGCACCTAACCCAGATGACAGCTGAGAGCGGCCAAAAGCATCATTCTTTGCTAAAAGCTGGTGCTGCTGAATTTGCTGTTTTTGTTGGAGTTGATGCTGAACCATTTGTGCTTTCTGAAACTGATGAGGCTGCTGCTGAAATTGCTGTTGAGGATGAGATCGCACAAGATTCTCTGACAGCGAATTCTGAGATTGAAAATTATTTTCCATCGGATCAATGGAGTGAGGTTTTATGCTTGCCACCTGTTGAGAATTATGCAACTGTGTTTGATTTGACAGCAATGAAGAGCTTGTTTTGGGCCTAGACTGCAAGGTAACTGCATTCAAGTTTTGATTGTTCATCGTCAAACTAACAGAAGTTACAGGAACAAATAAATTTCCAGATCCTGAGGAATCAGCAGCGCTGATCCCATATCCATCTCCTGCGAAATAAATTAATTTCAGTGAGGATAAAATACATAATATCAAAACCACGGCTGGGTCTAACTTCATCAAATCGGCAGGTGATAGTCAAGGCTATTAGATTACTGCTTTGGAACTTTTTTTAGATTTTCTAAATTTGTCTGAAACACTAACGAAAACAAAAGAGAAAGAAACTTTCTAATGTAACTAGATTGAATAATGAGATTTTCTGGTAGAAGTTACCACAATGCTAGTGCACTTCTAAGCACATGCAAACATACACACAATACAGAGAGAGAGGGAGAGGGAGGGGGGGAAGAGAGAGAGAGAGAGAGAGAGGCTACCTTGCATTAATGTTCGTTGATTTGGATCAAAAGGCAGTTGTAAAGATTTAGGCGAGTTGCCATACACAATCCCAGTCATATAGCCCTCTGAGACCCCAGGACCACTCATTACTTGTGAATTGCTGACTCCATTTGATATTCCATAGGACTTCGGCTGCATGCCAGACCTAATTCCACCACCCATATGGCTGCCAAGGTTGTGCAAAATTCGGCTGTTTTGACCAACAACACGCTGCTTATGCTGCAGTGGTTGTGATATCACCGTAGATTCAACACTTGAAAATGCACCAACATTACTTGATGACTCCAAATTCATGTATGATTGATTACTACTAGGATTATTAATAATCTCACTGCCTGAAAATCCAGGAGTAGGGATCATTTGGCTTGCCATTCTTTGTGCTCCCAAGGATGACACCATATTATTTCCGCCAGAGCTGATGGCGAAGTTGGAAGGTGGTTGCTGATACCCATTTGTAGATGGTCCTGTAGAAATGAATCCCACATACTTTACAGTTAAAAAAGATAAAAAAAATAAAAATAAAAAAGCTCAAAGCATAACCATTTGAAAGAGCATGGGCCTTCTCACCACCATCAGCTGAACTGAAAGAACCACCATGTGCAGTAGTCATGGAGGGCCCATGGGAAGGCAAGAAGTTTCCAGAATTTACAGTGGAGGAAGCAATATTATTACAATTATTTCCATTATCAACAGCTGACGTTCCCATCAGGTTCGAATTCCCACTTTGAGGCATGCCGGGGGTTGGAATCATGGTACCAATAGAAGAGGAAGAATTCACATGTGAGTATTGATGACTCTGATTACTCAAAGGCAAGCGTTCAATCAAACCATGCAACCGATTCTCCAAGGTAGCTACTGTTCATATACTCCTCCTAAGGAAGAAGAAAGATGCCATGGCTAAGAATAATCTAGTATGGAAAAGTTTCAGCATAAATACATTATAGTTCCAAACACAATGAATTGAAACCTCCGTGTTTAAAGCACTTTGATCATCAATGGTAGAAGGTTTAAAAGCAGCCAAAGAATGGAAAATAGAAACCAGCAGCACTTAAGTACAAGTTTAACAGTTAAGGTCAAAGTTTCTCATAGAAAAAAGGGGATGCAACTCACAACAATTCAGCATAAATACACAATTCATGAAAAGATGGGGCAAACCTTTGTAGCAGCATTTTTTAACAAAGCATCTTCTAAGCGTCTCACTATATCAACGACCCTCTTTTGAGGCATGTCATGAGCAGGCTGTAAACGCTGCACAAGATACTGATATCTGGAAGACAGAAAATCAGAAACTTCATTGAATCCATTGTTTCTGTACATTACAGGACTATATAAACAATTTATAAGCAGCCGGAATGGAATTATGATTGCATGACTCCCTTGAACCCAAAAGAAATGACTGGAAAGGAAAAGAATGCTACATGCCTAAGAGAAATATTGAGGATTGTACCAGGACAAACAGCAAGAAGTTAATCTTTTTAATACTTAAAAATGGGTAAAGTTGCATCTCAGACACTCTATTGCCATCATTCTATGGATACGATAAACCCTCAACACCACTGTAAAGAGGAAGCAAGAGGGAAACTTTTTTTTTTTTTTTTTTTTGAGAAGAGGAGGGGGGGGGGGGGGGGGCGAGGAAGAGAGAGCCCGATAAAAAAGAGCAAAAAATCAAGGGATACAATACAGATAAAGATACAGAAGAAAAGGTCTTACATTCTCCGTTGCATAATTTTGCGTACTCTCATGAACTCGAGGTCCATGTTGGGCACATACCCATGGGCAACAGGATTTTGCATCTGGGCATTTCCATTCTGCTGGGACATGCTGGGCAAAGGAACAGACTGATTTGGTACTTGGCCAGAAAGCTGGGCTGACATGTGAGCCTGTAGATTCATCCTTACCTAGTAGTCGACTAGTCAATAATAATAACAAATTCTCACAAATCCACCATCCAGGCAACAACTTCATACTAATAGCAATAATAACAATAATCCAGTCATAATTAGCCACTGAGCTCCAACTTTGTACAAGCACCAGTCCTGGAGGAAAAAGAAATAAAGAAAGCAACTTAATTAATTTAGTACAGTTAACGCAAGCAATAGCTAACTAAAAGAGCGAAAAGGGCATCCATCCGTGCAAAAGAACAGAAAAAGAAGGAATACAAGTACAATGCATCCAATAACGAAGCCAACTAAAAAGTAGTCGTCATTCTTCCATCCATCCTTAAAGACTTGGCCGCCAAATTAAAATAAGAAAAATAAATAAAGGAAAACGAAAAGTACTTCAAAAGGGTTGGTGGTTTCTCCTACAGTCAGAATTTCTAGTTGATAGACACTGACATTTGAATCTCATAAACGAATAACAAAGAATAAGCTTTCACATGAACCAACAGTAACAGATTGATATTGCTCCTTGTCCTTCACTAACTAGTAGCATTCAATTTAATGGCAGCAACAACAACTAAAAGTAATAATCAAATAAGCTTACAAATCAATCCCCATTAGAGCAAGCAGCAGAGTATTTTTGTTTGAGCAATTGAAGAAGACCAATTGACAACCAAAACAACAACGAGAAGAGAGAGAAAAAAAAAGTGCGATAAATTGAAGTAAGAAAGTAAAGATTACCAGAATAATAACGATGATGATAAATAAAGAAAACAATAATTGACTTGTGTTGTCAAAATTAGGGTTTGAAGTCGCGGTGATCGATTGTGGAAAGGAATCCCCAAATTGGGGCTCAATCTCGATTGAGCTGAGAGAGAATCAAAGTTTCCCCAAGGTTTGAACAACTTTCAAAAGCGTAAGGATCCTCAATTTTGCAACTATCGGTGTTCGTTCGCGCTTTCTCCTTCGTCTCCGATGCTCCTCTCCCTCCCTATTTTTAGCGTTTCGTACCTACGTACTATACGCCTTCCTCCTGTTTATTTTATAAATTAATTATTAAAATTTGTTCTCTCTTTTTTTTTTTTTGGCCTTTTTCGTTCGTGTGTGTGAAAACAAAACCTTGACCCCGATTAACCAATTTGGGAAGTAAGCTCTCTCTCTCTCTCTCTCTCTCTCTCTCTCTCTCTCTCTCTCTCTCTCTCTCTCTCTTCTTTTTTTTGTTAATTTGCTGCGTTTATTTGTGGAGTCGGTGCACGAGGGCGAAAAAATGGGAAACCCGACCCAATCAATAGTCATGTCTCTTTCCTTTTTACTTCATCGAATAAATCAATACTAATTTCTGGGAAAAAAAATTGGAAACAGCCACACGACGCTCACGCCTCTCTCTTTCTTTCTTTTTTTTTTTATTTTTTTAATTGTTGGGTTGAGTTAATAGTAATTTTACCATGATCTTGGTTCACCCAAAAAACAAAAAATAAACTCATTTTAAAGGTTTTTAAATAATTTAAAATCCTATTGCAGAGAAATCAAAAGCTGCACAAATGAAAATGAATGAAATTTAGGCTATGTTTAGGAGAAAGCAAATGGAGGGAAAAGAAAGGAGGAGAAAAGAATTTTAGGAATTTTTTCTCTGTTTAGGAGTAAGGAGAGAAAAGAAAGGAAGAGAAAAGGATTATTAGGAATTTTTTTCTCTAGTTTGGGAGTAAGGAGGGGAAAAAAAAGAAGGACTTTTAGGAATTTTCTCTGTTTGGAAGTAAGGAGGAAAAAGAAAAGAAATCACATCCTCCTGTTTGGGAGTGAAAATAAGGAAAGAAAAGAAAGGAAGTAGAAGGAAAACCTCTACTTGTTTCCTTCCAAAAATTTTCCTTCCAAATTTGAGAAGAAATGGAAGGAAATAAAAATAAATTTTCCCTTCCGTTCTTTTCTTTTCTTCTTCTTCTTTTCTCTCCTCTTCGTTTCCATCTCCAACTCTCAAACTACGGGTGTTTCTCCAATTCTTTTCATTGTATTTGAGACAAGCACTTTTTGCTATGTTTCAAAATGCTTCAAAAATTTTTGGGAAGAATAAACTTGTCTTGATTTCATTCAAACTTTAACACATAGAGTTTTAGTTTTAGTTATGGCTTTTTATAATAATTATAATGATTTTAATAGAGGTGGAAATTGTTTTATTATGCTTAAATTTCTCTAAACTATGAATGATTTTAATTTTTTTTCGTTCTTATTTTACCAAATTTTCCTTAGATAAATACTTCTAGTCTAATAAACAAAATAGTAAAGCCAGGCTATTTACTTGAATATTGGGAATTTTACTCAGAACTAAAGAAAATTGACTTTTTAAAATATTGATTTTTTTTATTCTACTTCTTAAGTTTTAAAAGTTGATACTTGAAAAGTCAACTTCAAAGTTATTAGTGTAAAATTAAACTCCAATGACAGTTACGTGTTTCAGTTTCTACACCAAAGTTAAAACTTTGATCTATTTTATTTTATGATAAAGGGTTTTTATTATGAGTTCTTTCAAAATTAAAAACCCAACTTCACCATTATCCCAAAAAGCAACATGGCAAAGATATAAAACAGATAAGTCTAAAGAAATGAATAAGGAATAACGAGAAATTTGCCTTTGATTTGGGATCTTTAGTATAAATTGTGAAGTGGAGATAAAAATTTATAGAAAAGTATTGCCCGAACTCTTATCTCTAGTATTTTTTTTTTCCTAAATTACTGATAAAATAATTTTTTTGCACATCGATTTTAGACGTCATATTTAATTTCGTTTCTTGAAGTCGAAGTCCAAACCTTTTTTTTTTTTTTTTTTGGTAGATTGAAGGACTAGATAGAGAAGTTAAAATTAAAACAACCATGCCTCATTTGAGTGGGAGATCAACTTTCATTAGTATTAACTTGGAATTGAAGTTTTCAAGTACCATATTTCAAGAACAAGGGACAAAAATAGCAATATTTATGCCTGAAAACAACAAGTATGTATATAATTACTTTCATTTCATCAATAAACCTAAGCAATTTATAATAATGTAAAACTTTTGTATTTCTCGATAATATCCTCACGATATCTAACACGTTACTACAATTCTTCCACTGATCTTGTAAGTTCCATGTTTCTTCAAGAATTGATTAATGCAATCGCATTTGTCTCCTATTAATTTGGAACAAGTGATTATACGACTTTGTAAGTTCAATCATATGGACATTGTTATGTGCAAGTTTTGGGGAAAAATGACTTAATAGATAGACAACCCGAGATTCGTATCATATAGATGGGCATGACACAAATTGTTTTAATAATATTAGTTCAAGAAGTTATCAACTTTTAAAATTTGTTGGAATCATGTACAACGTATGATATTCTTGATCTCTGTTGGATGCTCGTTTAAATCTAAATCTTTAATTATACCTAGTAAATTTATAATAGTACAAAATTAGGATTAGATATCACCTTATTTATTCTCTTTGTTCACTAACAGCAAGTTCCATGCATCTGGGCTTTCGCACATTCCCATTTCTTCATGTTCATTAGGTTCCTGTTTGTTAGGTTTATATACTGCCTCTTGTTCCTCTTTAACATGCCATAGAGAGGCATGCTGTACAATCTCATTAGTATTAATTTATTGTCTTTTACAAAATTGTTTGAACGATACCTTGATTTTGGTTTGGCATACGAGTTGATGCAAAAAAAAAATGGTTGTTTGCCAAGGTAATGTCGCATTAATTTACTCTCACCAAAATCATGCACTCCCTTTCAATCGATATGCAACTTGTTTGACCATATTCTCTTCAAGAATTTCTATATAGTCAAAATAATTTAAACTTCAGCTACCCAATATGAAAAATTTTCCATGGTAATGTTTTCAATAAAAAAAAAAAAAGGAATTGGAACTTCTTCAGAGTTGTGCCTTACAAACTTAGCATTATTTTTTTCCAAAAATTCCTTCAAATTTTGGGCTTTATAAGGGCATTGGAATGTTGTACGAATGATAGATGGATAAGCAACTGTCTTAATTCCATTCCCCCTGCATACATAAGCCCCTAACTCTACCAATGGGTCCATTATTAACTTCTTGCAATGCTACATTTAGCTCTCGAAAAAAAGGCTCTAATAGACTAGTATCAACTGACAAGGTGGAACAAGTGATACCCCACCGTCCCACATCGAAAAAGTTAAGTAACATAAGACTCTGATAGACTGGTATCAACTGACAAGGTGGGACAAGTGATACCTCGTCGTCCCAGATCGAAAAAGTTAAGTAACATAAAACAATATATAAATTGACCATAAACACTCAAGTCTAACTTAAAATATCCATTTTTGGCTAGTAAGGATAAAGCCTAAATATTTGGATTTGACTGCTCAGACTATGGTCCTATGCTAGGCTTGCAGGTCCAGGGTGTGACGCAATGGTATTAAAGCGAACTTCGTGTGGTCTTTGCACGAGATGAGACTGAGCCTATAATATTGGGTGGCGACCATGCAAGGAAGTGAAAGAACTAAGTGCTGTATGAGATTAAGTGCTTCGTCACAAGCCACCTCTAGAGCCCATATGAGCCACCTCTAGAATCCAACTCAACTGAGTAGACAGTTCGGATTATGATATAAATTAGACTTTGCGAAGATGTAAAGCCTAATAAGCAGGGCTGAATGTGATAACTCGTACCACATAAAAAAAGTTAAGTAACATGGACCAATGTATAAGTTGAATTTATACCACATAAAAAAAAGTTAAGTAACATGGACCAATGTATAAGTTGAACTTAAGCACTCAAGTCCAACTTGAAATAAACATTTTGAGTTAGCGAGGACAGAGCCCGAACAATTGAATTTAGTTGCTCAAACTCTGGTTGTGCGTTGGGCCTGTGGGCCTAGCGTGTGACATGACAACTAAGAAAAGACATTGATCTTTTCCAACAAAATGTTAAAGAGAAAACTTGAGTGCACTCAATACAAGAATTTGGGAAATATCAAAGTTGTTTAAATAATTGATGAATTATACAATAAATATGTATAATGAATTGTTTAAACTTGAGTACACTCAATATAAGATTTTGAGAAATCTTGAAAATTATTTATATAATTGATGAATTCTACTCTATTAAATAAATATATATAACGAAATTACTAGAAAAAAAATAAAAGGACGTAACTTGGTGAATAAGAAAATCACTAAAAACGAAAATAATAGATGACAACTGCTCTTAATTTAGTCTAGGTAATAATTCTACAAACTTATTACTTGGGCTATTTTATTAATAAGAGCCCTATAAGTCTGAGATCATACGATGACCCACATTAGTCAAGGTTATACTACAAAAGTGTCAGAGGTTAATGTCGCAGTCCAATATTGTAAATAAAAGAAAAATTAACGTGTGAAGGATTATAAAATTTCTATGATTTTTTGAAGAATTTTAAAAAATTAAAGTTTAAAAACTCATGAAATTTATTTTTTTTAAATTTGAGAAATGGATGATGAAAACAACAACAACAAATTTTTTTTTGAGTTTTTGAATAAAAATTAAAAAGTAAATTAAGGCTAAAAGGGAGATTTAAACAATGTGATAGTCTATATGGGTCTAATGATACGTTTAGGAGAAAGGGTTTTTTTTTTCCCTTAAAATTTATGAATTATCACTCAGTATTAGATTTTAGGGTATCAAATCATTAAAAAAGAACTTATTAACAAATTATTATGTACAAAGAAAACCCTATACCTAGATGATTTTCAATCTTTCAAAATATTCAAAAAAACGAGTTTGACAGTTTAATTGGGAGGGAAATGATTTTCTATACTGCAAGTAAAACCGGTTACGAGGTTTTGATTATTTCAATTTTAAGACCTAAAATTAAATTAATTTAAGAGAAGATACATTAAATTAAATAAATAAATCAATAATATTTGAAAGAACCCAATTTTTATTAACATTTAGTAGAATATTACTAGCTTGCCTGATTATGTTTGTATCTTTCTTTTTTGATTTTGACATTCTTTCTCAGTATATCGACAACTGATTCAGCTTTGGCCCTATATGCCTTGGTCTCACTGGCACGCGCATTGAAAAACATACATTAATTAGCAAAAAGATCATCTTTTGAATCATGTACATAATAATAAGGCATTTCATTGAATACTTGGCTCCTATAAATCAATACATAAATTTCATACTTCTAACTGTGATTTTGATAAAGTGAAGATTGTTTGTGATAGTGTTGGTAAGTTTTTAGTGTGACTGTGATTTTGAAAATGTTACTCCTCCTCCTCCTCGCTCTCTCTATCTTTTTTTGTTTTTTTTTTTGTTTTGTTGTTTTGCTTTTCGTTGTGTAAGTATTTTGTGTGATTTTTGTGGTGTCCCGTTCTAGTGTGTGTCTTGTTCAAGTATTTCAATGGTGGGCGTGCGTAGAGGATGGTATATGTAGGAATGGTTTTAATGCCTGTTATGTGCGTGATGTTTGCTGTAAATGAGTGGTGTACGATGGTGGTGGATACGGTGTTAGCAATAGTTTGTAACATTGAGTATTGAATATTTGTTCCACATTGAAAAGACAACAAGTGAAATAATGCTTGTATAAGTACTTGTATTCTTCCCTTTGGAGGGAATATTTAGTGGGAAGGCAAATTTTGAATAGAATTTATTCAAAATAATACAATTGAAAAAGAAAATCATTTATAATCTTGACAAGGGCACCTTAGAGCTTGAAAAATTAATTAATTAATTAATTAATTAATTAATTAATTACAATTTTAATTAATTAATATTTTTTAATTTAATTTGATAGTTCTAAACTGACAAATATAACTATTCGGATTATGTCCATTAATTTTAATTGTCTAGTGCCCCTCCATCCAGACATAACCTTTTAGACAAAAGTTGGTTTTGCCTTAAATATCCAAATTTACCAGAATTATACTCACTTAGCAATTGTGGTTTCTTTTGATCTTATTGTATTCTAGATGTAATTCACCTGTAATCAATAAAAGGTGAATAACACCTTAAGGACAGTGAAATCACGCCTCAAAGTCATCTGTTTTCGTTAAATTTCTAAACTTTCGTTAACATATGGTTGTGACTTTGTTTTTTGATGTGTGTTTTACCAACTGTGCATGTGAGCTTAGTGATGGTGAGCGTGTTTTGTGAATGTGTAGTAGGACTGTTAAAAAATAATCGAAAAATCAAAAAAAATCGACCCATTTCGGACCGAAAAAAGAGGGTAACCGAACTGGTTACTAATACCGGGTCGGGTAGCAGGTCGATTCATAAAATTAAGCAGGTTGAGTAGTGGTTCACATTCTTGTGAACCGGCGGGTAACCGACTTAGTCCATAGTGAAGGGTAGTTTTGTCATTTTTGTATGTGGTATTGTTTTACTAATTCATTGTTTATTTTTTGATTTATTTTATTGTTACTACTAATTTGTACTTCTATTTTATTCTTGATTGATGAACATTTGAGTATTTATTTTATTATTTGAATGTTCATTTGACTATTTATTAAGTATTTTTATTTTCATGGCTAATTGAAATGTGATAATGAGTTTGAAAAACTAAACGACCATCTGTTTATTTAGTTTTTTTTTTGTTTTTTGATTGCTTTGAAAATTACAATTTTATGATGTAATTTAACTTTAAGATTTTTGATACTTGTATTATTAGTGATTTAATGATGGTTTACAAATTTTTCTTTTTTTTTATTTTAAAAATATTGGTGAATTATGATGGATTGGGTCGGGTACCCGGCCTATCTGAACCAATTTTGTAAGTAACTAGAAGGTTGGGTACTCGCTACATGTGGATCGATTCACAGTTTGAAATTTTGCCGAATCGGTAGGAGCGGTTCGGTTCAAAAATTTTGTTCATGGACCAAGAACTCGGTCCATGAACACCCTTATGTGCAGTGTTATTAGGTGGTAGGTAGTGTTGCAGATGTTGCTGTTGATAGGATGATCCTGTGAGAGATATGATATGTAAAGTGCGCATAGGTTGCAGGTGTGAGGATGTGTAAGGTTATGTTTTCAAACTCAGATCGGGTGTAAACCAGTTGAGCTCAGGAGTTAGGGGTCAATGGGTACGACCGGGGTCGACTCATGTTGAATCGGATGACATCATAAATACGTCACATATACATATACATATATATATATATATATATACACACATACATACATCTATATATCTCTGTGTGTGTGCACCTGTTTTTTTTTTCAATTTTAATTATTAGTTAAGAGTTAAAAATATCATCGAGTAAAAACAAATCATAACTAGCCTATAATATAAAATTTTTTAAGTTAGTATCTTCCCTTGAAGAATAAAGTTATTTTAATTTTTAATTCTTTATTTTGATGAATTTGAATTTGGTCTCTTTATTATCAATAATAAATCACATAATTTGCAAAAAAAAAAAAAAATCCATGCACACAAAGTGCAAAACACAACCGCACGCATCCCCGTACACAGACAAGAGCAAAAGTCAAATTGTTCCATAGTTATGATATTGAATTGAATTGATTTTACCAATTTGGGATACAACTGGCCACAGGAAGTGAAGAGAGCAGCAACCAGAAACCGGGTTTGATTTTTTGACCAGTCAAATTCAGTTTTTGACTAGGTTTGACCGAATTTTAATTCTCCAATTTTTTAGTTGGATTAAAACCGGATACCTTCTCGGTTCCCGGTCCGACCTTCGACCGATCGGTCCGGTCCGAGTTTGAAAACACAAGTGTAAGGTTGAAGGTTTTCTGGCGGTTCTATGCAAGTGAAGGGTGATATTATGGTGAAGGTGTGACCGTGCATATTCACGTGAGATTTGGCAGTTGTTGCAAGTGGAATTGACAGTGTATATGCGTGTTGCAGGTTGAGGGAGAGTTCAAGAAGGCCTTATGTGATCAATGAATGAGTGCAAATTTGAATACTGAAATGACAATTTTACCCCTAGCATATTAATTTTAACATTTTCACATATGTCGCGCCCCATTTTTTTCGAAAGTCGGAAAAAGGGAATTAATGTTGTGGTGTTATTTATTGGAAAAAAGAGTGTAGTTTTTTTGTAAAATGATTTTTTAAAAAAAAATGATTTATAGAAAATAGTTTGAAAGATGTGATTTTAGAAAATGCTTTATTTTGAAAACAAAAAGAAAAGAGTCCTAAAATGGGACTTTGAAAATGCGACGGTTTTTGGGCCCAAAAATAGAGTCTAAAAAGGGTTTTTAGTGAAAAGGGAGTCGCCACTTGGTATTGAGTTTTGGTGTACCAAGTCACCAAAAAATATTTTATAAATGTAAGAAAATCGATAATGGTTTATTTAGAAAAATAATTTTTGAGAAAAATGTAAGAAAAACAAGAAAAACCCTTTTAGACAACTCCAGGTCTTTGAAAACAAGAGAAAAAAAAAGGTTCGAGAGTCATAGTTGAAGAAAGGGAAGGCAAAGGCTCGCGCCTAAGACATCCTTTCAATCTAGCCGAAACTAGTTGTGAGGTTTAGTCTAAATTTTCCTAATATAACCCTAAGATTTTATCACATTTGGATGCAACTATATGAATGCAAATCTAGTCCTAAAAATAGGTATTGTTAAGGGACAAAATATTCCATTGAGGTTTGGTCAGGATATTCGCATTAATTGTGATACCCGAGTCTAGATCTCGATGAAGTCACGAGTATAGATGCAAAATAGGATGCAAAAGAAAAGGAAAATAGTAGTATAGATAGTAAGTGAACAAAGAAAATGGGGATGGAATATAACGGATACGGAGAACTAACGTCTCATGACTTGTCTTTTTCTACTCACGGAGGGGGGAACGGCATGTATGCCACCACTTCCCACGTAAGTAGATGACTATTTCTAGTAAAAAAATCACACAAATGACATAAGATTCTATGTGAAATGTAACCTAAATATCAAGCACTGAATATATGTAAAAATAGATAATAAGAATAATAATACATAAAAACCATGCAAAAATGAAAAAATGCCTAAAAGAGAAAACGTGTGTGAAATGATATGAAATGCACACAAGAAGTGATTCTAATACTAAAATGACCTAAAGGCCTAGCATTGGACTAGCCTATTTTTAGAAATTCTCCGCTAGCGTTGGACTAGCGAAGAAACCGAAATTAACCACAACTAGCGTTGGACTAGTGTGACAACGATACACATATATCATAATAAAATGTGTAAATAAATAAATAAAAACATAAATTAAAGCAATAATCACATGTAAGCAGATAATAGCACATAGGAGCACATAGCACATAAGCATGATATTCTAGATGCAAAGTCCTAGGGAAAGTGAATAAAACACATAAGCACATAGCACACCTAGCACACAAGAGCCCTAACTATTACACCACCTAGCATACAAGAGCCCTAACTATTACACCGGAAAAAAATCTAATTACAATCTAAAATGGAAAAAGATAATCAAAATAGCCTATCTAACCTATCTATTACATTTTCTATCTACAATACAAAAGCTTTTGTTAACTAGATGAAAATATAAACTATCTATTACATTAACTATCTAAGTACAAAATTTTCGTTAAATAGAATATTACCTATCTATTACATTCCTTTGAATAATTAAAATTAAATTCAAATGAATAACATAACATAAATAAATGCTCACATATAAATAAAATAATAAACACTTAAAAAAATACATAAAGAAAAACACATAAAAAAACATATGAGCACAGAGAGCACATAAAGAGAAATTAAAAGGATAATAGGGGTACCTCCCATTCGAAGATTCGGTATAAATTGCAAATAAAATGAACAAACATGTCAAAAATATCACTATTTTAAATAAACAAGGAAATGAAAGTAAATCCCAATAATTTGTGAGGTAAAGATCTAAATAAGGCCATATCCTACAGAAAAAAATGTAAATTCCAGCAAACTCAGGGGCAAAACAAAAATTCCAACAAGCCTAGGGAGTAAAAATGTAAGTTTTTGCAAGTATGAGAGCAAAGCTAATTTCCGGCAATACTTAAAAGGGAAAAAATGCAATTTATACTAAACTAGAGGACGAAAACACAAATTCCAGCAAGGTTTAAGGGTTAAAAAAAATACAGCAATTTGGGCTAAATTAAAAAATTCCAGTTAAGTATGGGGGGTAAAAATGCAATTTTCAGCAATATTTTAGGGCCAAAACATAATTTCCAGCAAGTTTAAAGGGACTAAGTAAAAATTCCAGCAACTAGGGAAGGTCAAAAATCAAATTTTCAGCAACATTTAAAGATCGAAAATGAAATTCCAGCAAAACTTAAGAACTAAATTGCAAGTTCCAGCAATAGTCAGGGATAAAAATGAACTTTACAGCAACAATAAGCCCCAACTTGTAAATTTCAACAAGTATTAAACACCAATTTGTAATTCTCAACAACATTCAAGAGTGAAAGTGCAAGTTCTAGCTACTTGGGGGGAAAAATATAAATTCCAGCAATATTCTAGGGTAATAAAGTAATTCCAGCAATGTATAATGGCAAAAATAAAATTTCAGCAAGGTTTGGGGGGCGAGAATGCAATTTTCAGCAACATGAAGTACCAAATTTACAATTTCCAGCAACATTCAAGGGCTAAAATACAATTCCAGCAATGTTTTAGGACCAAAATACAATTCCAGCAATGTATAAGGAGTAAAAATGTAATTTTAGCAAAGTTTAAAGGACAAAGTCACAACTTCAGCAAACTTCAAGGTATAAAATTGCAATTTCCAGACATATTAGAGCCATATCGCAATTAATTTGGACATAATTGAAAGGAACTACAAATTTTAGGGGGTCAATTAAAATAAATAAGGACTTAAATGAAGTAAACTAAAGTATTGACGGGCATAATCAAACAATTAAGAACCTAAGGGGGCAAAATATAAATATATATAATCTGATGAAAATAATAAAAATAAATAATTAAAGAAAACTAACCAAAAATACGTCGTTTCATGCCAAAACGACGTAGTTTTACCTAAGACTTTTTTTTTTCTCTTCAGTCTCCCTCTCCTCGACCTCGTTCCCTCTTCAGTCTCCCCTTTTCAGCCTCCCTCTCCTCGGTTTTGTTCTCTCCTCGGTCCCTCCTCTTTTCGGTCTCTCTTCCTCTTCAGTCTCGTTCTCACTCATTCCCTTCGGTCTCTCTCTTCTTCGGCCTCTCTTCTCTTCGGCCTCTCTTCCTCTTCGATCTCGTTCTCACTCACTCTCTTCGGTCTCTCCTCTTCAGCCTCTCCTCTCTTCGGTTTCCTTCTGTCCGGCTTGCTCTCTCTCTCTCTCTCTCTCTCTCTCTCTCGCTCTTTCTATTTCTAACCGAATTCCCTACTCACACTACCTAATCTCTTAAACCCATATACAATCAATCGCAAATCAAGCAAGGTTCCACACAAAATCTCATATACTAGATATTAATTAGACAAAATTGAGAGAGAACAGTTGTACCTGGATGCAAGAAGATTTGGTGATAGTGGACTTCTATGGAGGTGGCGGCGTTGTTGGTGGTGGAGCTTCGGCCGTCCGTGAGATTGATGGAATGGCCTGGTTGTTTGTAGCTTTTTTTTTTTATGTTGATTTGCAGGTAATAATTTGGTGATTTTGTATCTGAAATTGGGTTAGAAAGAAAGGCTTTTGGGCTGTAATTTTGGGTCACAATAGGTGGTGTGATGGTGGTGCGTGTGGATGGTTGTGTATGGTGTGTTTGAATGTGATTGTGTTGTGTGTGTTTTGACTGATATGTGAATGTGTGTGTATGTGCGCATGAATGTGTGTGTGTGATATTTGTGTTTGTGGTAGAGCCGAGAGAGAGAGAGGAGGGAATTGTGCAAGTGTCTCTTGGTGATGTTGTGCAGATAAGTGTGTGTTTTTGAGTGTTTGTTTGCGTGTTTTGTGAGAGCCGAGAGGGAGAGAAATTGTGTGTGTATGCAGGTGTGTCTTGGTGATGTTGTGCATATGAGTGTGTGTTTTTGTTCTGTGAGAGCCAAAAGGGAGAGGAAGATGAAAGTATGTGTGTATGTGTTGGGAAGAAATCTACCCAAGATCCCCTCAAATTTGGTTTTTGCAAGGGGAGTTGGTTTGATTTTCGCAGCAGCTGCAATAAGATTGCAGCTGCTGTAGTAGGTTTTTTTTTTGTTTTTTGAAAAATCTAAATAAATAGTAAATAGTGTTGAAAAATTATGAAATTTTTATGAAAAATCTATAAATTCATAAAATGCATGTATAAAATTTTTGATACGAAAATTCTAATAATAAGAACATATTTGAATATGTGTCATATGTGACAAAAATTATGAAAAGAAAAATAAAAATACTAAATGACCATTAAAAATCACAAAATTTTTACACAAAATATATTATCACACAAAAAATATGTATACTGAAATTTTCACTCAGAAATTTTAACATTCTTGCATTCTTGGGAAACGTGCCATTAAGTAAAAAATGCTAAAATTTTAAATAAATACTAGATGACTCCAAAAATTATTAAAATTAGAAATAATGATAAAAATAGTAAAATTATGTATTAAAAAAATATAGACTAAAATAAAATAATATTTACACAGTGAAATTACTATTTTGCCCTTGATGTGACGAATTAGACATAATGTACACGAAAATTGTACTCGACCCCCGAAAAATGAAAATACCCCTAAATAAAGTAACACGCATATTTTTACAAAAGGTGTGTCAAAATTTGGTGTCTACAACATAAAATTAATTAGTGACCAGCAAATTGCAAAAAGAACTCCCAAATAAAGAAAATTTTAAATTGCAAAAAGAAATCCTAAATAAAGAAAATTTTAATTGGTGAGTCAAAATTTAATGTCTACAATTAAATTTACAAAGGAAAAAACTCATGCGTAGTCAAAGAAGTGAGAATCACAGCCTTAAATGCAGCTAAGAAAGGGAAGGGCTGCGGAAAAAGGTATTTAATGTATTTTATTCATTGATCTAATTGCCTGTATGCTCTTTCCCCTTCCCTGGTGTGTTGGATAAGAGTGTTGCCCATACGCAAGCAACACTATGATTAAGGAAAGATACAACAATGGGCCTCAACATTTCAACCGAGCATCGTACTTGCTTATTCACTCTTATTTAGGCGCTGTCCTCAGCTCGACAGCTAAAAGGAATCTTTCCAACAGTCGAGGGAGGTTTGCTTGCCGCTAAGGGTGCCAAACTATAAATAGAAGGTGAAAAAATATGATAATTTTCATTCTTGCACGAAAAAAATGGACTCATCTCGGCACTTCCTCTTCCTAAATTTCGAAAAATTCTTAAGTCAATCGGGTTTACAATTTCACATGTGGAGCTTGTAATATAAAAAAGTGTTTCATAAGCATGGTAATGTATGTTTATGTAAGAGAATAATATAAAGATTCTAACGTGACTTTGTTTTAAATCACAAGATTCACAAGTACGAATATGCACTGAATCTATGTAAGAATTATTGACTTCGGAAAACTTCATTGCAGATGGTTTCTTGAGATTGCTCTGCCATTCCCGCAGGAATTCCACTCTTTACTTGTAACCTTACTGATTTCCTACCTCTCTTTCTCCTGGTCAGTAACACAACCTCTCATTCTTCGGTCAACTTCTCCAAGTTCTTTCAGTTAAACATTCCCAACAAATATAAATTGCACAAATTGCGAATGCAACACTTCACATTAAGTTTCAAAAAAGAAAAGAAAAATCATTTTATATGATTCTCACATTAGTTCATAAACACAAATGAGAAGATACATAAAGATAATTTAACACTAAAACATCGAAGCAATCAATTAGTACACTGTATTCTGTATACAATATTTACAAGTACTCAAACTAATCCCAATTTTTTTTTCACACATTTTTTAGCATTCATTTTTTATTATATTATCAACTTTGGGTATTTATGAAATAACTATGTTTGAAAATACAAACATTATATTTAAATTGATAGGTAATAAACATATAAAAAATAAACAAGTGATAAAATTCAAAAATTTACTTGTTTTAACTTAATTTACTTTTAAATTATAAATATAAATGTTGACATTCTTTAATGCTTATGTAAACACTAAATTTGATCCACTATTAAAAAAATTTCTTTTTGTTTTTTGTTGATCATTTGTAAATTTTGTGTTCAAAGGCCTAAACTTCAAAGATTAAGGGCAAACAGCAATTTTATATCTAAAGTGTACTTTTATTTTTATGATTTTGAGCGTTTATTTAAATTTTCATAATTTTTGAAAATCATATAATATTTATTCAATTTTTTGTAATTTTTTTTTCACTAATAGCTAGCTTCCAAAGGCAACCTTGCTATCAAAATTCTCAAGTGAATTTTTTTCTATAAATATTTTATGTGACAATATATTTTTCTACAAATTTTGTCATTTTTTGAATGTCGGTTACTATTTGTTTAAAATTTATACTTTTCATACCAATGGTACGCCTGGCCCCCTTGCTATCGGAAATTCAAGTACAAACCTTTATATTAACACTGACTTGATGTTTCACTTTCTATCAGAATTTCGAGTGCAAATTTTCTATAGACATTAGATGTTTCAAAATCTATTCGTGATAGCTTGTGACATTAAAAGCCGTTTAGTGTTTTGTTCAATTTCATAATCTTTTGCAGTCAACGCGTACATCCCAATGTATTGTTGTAATTAGAGCTTTTTAGTGACAACAAATTTTTGAAAAAATTTCACAATTTTAAACATGTTTAAATATTTTACTTTTCTGTTAATTTCGTCATTTAATCGTTACAAATTATGCTGCAAAACAAATAATTTAGTAATATAAATTTTAAACCGGCTTAAATATTTTTATTTTTCTGTTAATTTCGTCATTTTACTGTAACAAGTCATGCTGCAAAATAAATAATTTAGTCATTTAAATCATTTCTCACTCCATCGACCAACTTACACATCATAACACTTCCCTTATTTTCCTTGTATCATTTTTCCCCCCCAATTCACATGCTCAATCCCAATATATATTCCATCATTCATTCCTTACCACCTCTTCCACGATTTCACTCAATTGTCTCATTTTAAACTGCCAATCAAAACACCATAACCTCACCTTTCACTCAAAATCTCGGCCTCCTTCAGAATCCCATCAACCAAAAACCACCACTTCAAAATTCACTCTACGCTCAGAACTCTCTTATCACCCTCACAAGACACACACAAGCTAAAAACAGCACAATCTATCCTGGTCTTTTCACACACACAACAACACAACAAACAATTTCCCTCTCCCCCAACAGACAAAATTCACACTCTCGAGTCTCTCAGCCCTTTCGTCTACAAACACAACCTCACAGACAGCACTCACTAAACTTACCAGGAAAAAAATTTCATACAGATATACTCGGAACACAAACAACAGCACCTACTTGTGTGCGTGCACACACAGAGTAGGAGTCAGCACCGCCATTGGAGCCCCGGCATACAAATTCGTTTTAATTGCCACACACTATGCATGACGAGTGCCTAGGATAAGCTTTACATAGTTACATGTTCGATACAATGTATGCGTAGTTACATATTGGATACAATGTATGTGGTTTTGAATTCTCGAATGTGCTTTGCACCAAAATCTCTTCTCCTACTGGATCCATGAAGTGGTGCAGATTCACTTTCTTTGTCATTCTTATCTTCCTAGAAGGCTCCTAACCTTGAAAGCAAGCCTTGGCTCTTTGTTAGCAATCTTTTCCAATTTTTGCATTCATGGACCTATGAGATCAGAAGTACACAGAAAAATGAAATAAAACAATTATGAAATCTACACTCTGGAAGCCTTGGTTGTACTAACAAACAGAATGACTTACAAAAAAGTGGCAAATAAAATGAAAATCAACGCAGCGAAATTCATTGGATCATAAGAGTTACCTGAAAGACAAAGTAAGAACTTCACTGAGGCATCTCTTCATCCCTTCCAGTACTTCCAAGTGCTTCTCATTTGTTTTCTTTTGCATCATTGATACGATACTGATCTAAAATGATGTAAATGTACTACATGGGTCTACTAAATCTTTCTTTTGACTCACATTCAATGCCGTAATTATGATTTTTATTCACTTATATTCTTGAGGGACCATGGGGTTGAGGATTAGTGGGAGGTGAAATTTTGAGGTGACATGAAATTTTGAGGCTTCCTCAAGTGCATTTTCCTTAATAAAGTCCTTCCCTCCAACTGGTTCGTTCCCCATCCACACCAAAATAACAAATGGAAAACATTTTAATCCCCATTATGGTTATATCTACTGTTATACATTGTACACGTCCAAAACTTTATGTTCAGTTTCCTCTAAATTAATCCCTACCAGTGCTTTTACAAGATCTCGTAGATATGTTCATATTGACTTGCCCCTTTGAGAATTTACCAAAAATACATTTTTGCCTGTGCATTTCCACTACGTTAATATTACGGTATGCCACTTTATCATGTTCAACATTGCATTCCACAAAGCACAGCTAGTAAACTGGTAGTTTTAGAACTTTATAGCAATCTAATGGCTACAGGACTACCACATAAACAGAACTGCATTTTCACAAGATGGTTCAAAAACAAGCAAAATTTCTTGTTATCCTTCCCTTGAAAGAGGACAATGAGGCACCCTATGTTACACAACAAAATGAAGAGGTGGGAAAGAAGGAAAAACATAAAAAGAAAGAAGAAGAGTTCTAACCACAATGAAAGAGTAGTATTGCGATAGATTCAAGACAAGATAACATCAACCACTCCCTGGAGCATTTGGCCAATGAAGAAATTTATATCCTTGAAGGGATGGTGGCATATAGGTCTGAGACAAATCGTTAGGATTGTCAGGAGGATAGATGTAGCCTTTCCCGTATCCAAGATCCTTCATTAGCTTAGTCGGTGCATTCCTTAGGTGAAGCGGCACCCCCTCATTCTGCCCAACAGAGTCTCTTACAACCTTCTGCGCATCTTCTATTGCTTTGTAAACGGAAACTGATTTAGGAGCCAGAGCCAAGTAGGCAACGCATTGCGCCAGACTCACATTACACTCGGGCATGCCAATAAAATGACAAGCTTGATAGCAAGCAACAGCCTGAGTGAGGGCAGATGGATCAGCCAAGCCTACATCTTCGCTGGCAAACCTAATGAGCCGGCGTGCAATGTACAGGGGCTGCTCTCCTCCTTCCAGCATCCTAGCCAACCAATAGATTGAAGCATCAGCATCACTCCCTCTCATGGACTTGTGGAGCGCGCTGATGAGGTTGTAATGCTCTTCTCCATCCCTGTCATAGGCTATGTGCTTGCATTGCATTGCTTCTTTGACATGACTAAGAGTGACCAAAAGCACATCTGAATCCAATGATCCTACTCCCAGTCGAAGGCGTTCTGCGGCAGCAGTGGTAGCCGAAATTTCCAATTTATTCAGAGCCACCCTTGCATCTCCATCACAATGATCCGACAGAAACTGAATGGCTTCATCCTCTACTT